>CM041777.1:191232932-191804756 GCA_023374045.1 Limonium bicolor | reverse complement strand
ATGACTCAAAGTAGACCCTAGGTCATATTAATTCACACAACCACTTAAACACTTTGTTCTCTACTCAAATTTTCTCAGCCATCAGCTCTAGCTAGTATATTATCATGCCCAAATGCATTGTTTTCTCATACAATCATCTCACACACATCAACCTTTCTCATCATATTTCTCACCCAAATCAACTTAATCATAATAAACTCAATATAATGCAATAATCTTAAATTGCATAGCACTAAGGCTCTTAAATGACATGGCTCTTAGGCCCTTAAATGACTTAAACTTAAACACTGAATTTCCCACATATAAAAGCTTTCAACCTGCAAATACACACAACAATGCTCCCATAGCAATATAAGTTTTCTAATCATTTACCTTATACTTATCTTACCAACTCATTTCCCTTGGCTCCTTAATCACAAGTTCACAAGCTTGTTTAAATTCTTTTTCCTAGGTTATATAACCCATTACTTAATGTAAGCTTTAAGCTACATTAGTACTTATCTAAACCTCATCCCTTAAAACCTTAAACCACCATTAGGTAAGCAATTTACCTTATTTTTCTCAAGCTTCTCTTACTTTCCTCCTTTGATTTTCTTGATTGAATTTCGGCAAGGACTTCAATCCTCTTGCCAATGTTCTAATTCACATTCAAACAATCTAATGAGCACTAAGCAATATGCCTAAACTCATAGAACTCATTCTTAGGTTAAAATATGTGTTTTAAAGCTCAAAAGTGGATGATTACCTTTGAATTTTGGAATGGCTTTGATAATGAAGCAAGGCAAGACCTCCCTAAGTATTTTGAACAATGGATCAAGGCTAGAACAAGGAGTAAACAAGCCACCTTAAGTGGTAAATTTTCGGCAAGGATGAAGAAGTGATGGAAACATGATTTTTCTTACATTTTCCTTACCTTGAATGGATGAAGAAGCTAATGAGCCCTTCAAGCTAATTTTTCCTCCTCTAATGGCGATTTCCCATGGCTCCAAAATGAAGCTTTTCCAATTTTGAAAAGATAGAAAGCAAGGCCTTGGTCTAACTAAGAGTTATCTAAGCTTATTTTTGGATTTGGAGCTAAAATGAACATTTGGTGAACAAATGAAGGTGGTGGTGCCATGGGTGCTGCTTGGACGGCTTTAGAACAGAGAAGAAGAATAAAAATCGGTGGGGAAGAAGAGAGAGAGAGGTAGGCTAAAAGAAGATATTTTGTATAAAAAGGCAAATAGTAACTTTTCTCTCTTTTCCTCCTCTTTTCCTTAATGTGCTGGCTCCTCATGGTGAGTCACCATTCAAAACCGTCCCCCCTTTATTAATAAGAGACTTTTGGTCTTTGTTGACCAATTTATTGACTTATGTTGACTAAAGGCTTAAACTAGGCAATATTTGGCACTATTCACAAATTAGTGCACAAATTTGTGAAATTTTTGGTTTCCCATTGATTTAGGCTTCTTAATGTGATACTAATTAGTACAAATGATGATTAAGGTGTAATCATGGGCATTTAGCCACTCAAAACTCATTTCTTAGACAATTTCTCAAAAAGGTGCTTTAAGGAGCCATAAAGCACATTTTGTGTTTAAGCTTGTTTTTGAGCTTGTTTTTCTTTGGTAATTGATTTAAAATGTCCATTAGTATGTTAATAAAGTCTTATAATGATATTTGGGTGCTAATCAAAGTCACTCCAAGCTTAGAGCACATTTTTGCTTAAATTGCGCTTATGGCAGCTTCTTGTGTTTTCCTTGGTTTAAATTGTTTACCAATGTTTCTAAGGCATGTTCTAGCCTTATTGCATCATGACTTGATGTTTACTTAGAATAATTAGGTTTGGGGTATTTCATATAGTTAAAAGCTTTTCTCTTTCTCTTATTATAATTTAAAATTAGATTTTTAATTAATTAAATCTAGTAACCGTTTAGGAAAAGAATCTCGGTTTTAGAGGAAAATTTGAAATAAATAATTCTAAAAAATTTAGTGACCGTTAAGTAAAAGAGTCTCCTTTTTAGAGGAAAATAGTGCTAGTATTCTTTTATTTTATAATTGGGAATGAACAACAACATGAGATAAATTTTGAACAAATAGTTTAAAATGTTGAACAACGTATATTGCTAATATGAACATGTAATTGATGTTTAAAATGGCAAAAAAATAGAAATTGTATAATTATATTGATATTGTTTTATTATAAAAATTTTGACGAACAACTATTATCAGTGAACAGTTTATAAAAATAGTTGAACATATGATCCAAAAGATCAAACAACTAATTTTATATTTCTAAACATAACAGTAACTTTTAAAAAAGGAACAACCATTTTTTTTAACAAAGTGTGTTGAAAGTTGAACAACTGGTGCGGTGTATCTAAACACAAACTTGAATTTTTTTTAAACAGTAATCCAATTTAAAAAGTGTTAAATTGTACTCATATTCTTTTATTATATATTATTTATGAACAACTAGTCTGGAATTTTATTGTGAGCAAATTTTAGAAACAACTTGAAATAAATGTTGAACAAATGGTTCAAAGTGTTGAACAATGTGTGTCGCTAATATGAACATGCAACTAATGTTCAAAAAATGTCAAAGTAAATAGAAACGGTATAATTATATTGACACTATTTTATGATAATTTTTTGATGAACAACTAGTATCGAATTGTGAATAGTTTATAAAAAATAGTTGAACATATGGTCAAAAGATTGAACAACTAAATTTATTTTTGTAAACATCAACGTTCACTTTAAAAAGATGGAACAATATGAAGTCAAATTTGAACTAAATGTGTTAAAACTTGAACAAGTAGTATCTTGTATCTGAACACAAACTCGAAAGTTTTTAAAATGGTAATCCAATTTTAAATAGATAAAATGTTTAGTATTTTTTTCACACCGGCAGCCAATTGGTTGGAGATGAAATTAGCGTGAGATAAGTAAAATCTATCATATACTAGTTTAAAAAAAGAGATTGATGGTTATATAGCTTACATGTGGTTACGATATTGAGAAGTTTCCCTGCTGGTTCTTGTCTTGATCATTCAATTCCGCCGATTTATTATCGACGCCAGTAGTGAAATTTTTTATTTCGATTTGAGTTTAATTTGAACTAACTGAAAGTGGAGGAGAAAAAAAACGAAACGAAGAAGAAAGATTATAATTGCGACAATAATGTGTTTGTATTGGTAAAATATTTTCTAAATTAGTGAAGAAGTTAAAATAATTTATTTTATATAATTTTAAAGAATCAAATATAAAAACAAATACTGTTATATAATTGGAGATGTCACATCTCTGTTGTATAATAGACGTTTTGGCAAAGTTGAGATTTATGTCATAAATAAATAATAGTTCACCAACTCATCTATTCACACTTACTATGACTTGTTAACTTAAGTTTCAACAACATCACATGAATTTGGTTTCTTTTAAAATTTTCATTTTATTTCTTACTTTCTATTAGATGTCTTTTCGTTCCATCCTCTTTTTCTTGCTTTCTATTTCTTCATACAAGTCTCTTAGAGCATCTACAGCAAGGGTTGATTCCACCCATTCCTTACTAAGAAACCAAAAAAAGCTCCTATAATAGAGTGGAATCCACCACTTTTCTCTATCCAAGTTTCTTAGCTAAGGAATGTGTAAAGTGTGTTCGTATTGGTTCTTTTACTATTTTATGTGTTATAATAATAAAAAAGTAAGAGAGAGGTAGACAAAGTAGTGTATGGTATTATGTAAGGAAGTGAGAGAATGTTAAGACTTTTATTATTGTAGTGTGAATAGATTGATAGAGTTTCTTATAGAATAAAATAATATATAATAATGATGTAGCATTTAGAGACAAGTTAAGAGATAACTTATTGTTGTGGATGCCCTTAGTTCTATCCGACCCTATCTAAATGCTACTCGTTTACTTAACAGAGTTAATTGAAGCTTTGATTTTTGTGCTCAAGCAAAATCCAAATAAATAAGGTCGGCAGGTCATCCACAATAGGGGTTTTTGATACCGTTATATAGTTGAAGAAATTAAAAAATAGTGTGGATTTCACCAATTTTTTCTCTTAGAGGTTCTTAATTAAGAACCTCATTTTTTATGACACAATAGACTCACTTATGCCTATTTCTCTCTTTTATATTTTCTTTCATATCTAAATAGTGATAGTTTATTGGGTGTTCATTAAGAGATAGTAAGAAACTTTGTTATTGTAGTGAATAGAGTTTCTTAAGTAATAAAATATAATTTTTAGATGACATGACACCTAGAAATGTGCTAAGAAACTTAAAACCATTACGCATCCATTTTAGTTTAGAGTATCAATGTTGTATTTTACTTTACAACGAATTTGTATTGATGATGAATGTAACATCCCTACCGCTAATCCTCTACTTACTGTCTAATCGTCTCAGTTATCTTACTACTCGCAGCGGAATTACAAATACTACGGCGGGTGATACAACGCCGCTAACCGCCCATAAGGCTAGCAAGGCTTACTCTACATACAGTAACAGTCCGATGATCAGAATATACCGAGCTTCCATAATTACTTCCCAATACATACATATCATTTACTTACAACCTTTGATTACCGAGTATCCAAAAATATAATCAATTACATCCCTTCTCATAGGTTACAAAAATCGTGAGTTTACCAACCTACTCATCTCTACCCATTCACAATTCTTACAATATCCAAAAGGGGTGTACCCCATGGTACACCGGCTATTCAAAAAGGCATTCAACCGTGTACAACTTGGCACACCATCCACAATCTATTAATTACACAAAAGAAATCAATCTTGGTCTCATCACGACCGTCATCCTTCACGAGCAGAGCACCTGTAAAATTAAAAACAGTGCCCCAAGGGCTCAGCAAAAGCTGCGCATAAACTTCGCATACACCGCGTGCTAACGAGGGTACGCCGACTAATTGGTCGAATACATGGAGTTCGTTTTATACATGCATACATGCTATTACATACATTAATACATTCATACGAGTCACATACATTCAAGGATACAGTACATACAACCGGAAGGCAATACACAAGCCAAACAGTATAGTAATACACTTCACAATCCTTACTTCATTCTTGGTTAGCCGGTTACCCATCCAGGTTAATCGGATGTTCTTTACTCTTTTACTCGGTACCATACGATTTACACCAATCTTACTCATACAATACTTACTTACTTACTTTCTTACTTACTTACTTACTTACGTTATACTCATGTTAAGTCGGTATGACCTCCGGGCAGGGACTACACTGTCCCACCACCGGGCTTTAGGGTGGCTCACTAATCCAGGTTGCTACCCATTTAAGGGGTTTGGACCATGGAAAAGATTAAGGCCAGGATTTGGATCCAACCTCTTGTGTCTCCTCCTCCTCACGTGTGGCCGGAGCTATATCGGACTTCTACTCATTCCAATTTACCAATTTCTTAATGTTAGAAATGTTAGCTAGTTAGGAATTACTTAGAAGTCATTTTCTACATTACTTGGTCAATACAATACACATCAAGGTACACACACTTCATTCTCATCCATTCATTTCATGAATTATACAAACTGAGAGTTAAGATAAGCATCCAACAAGGAACAATATAATGCAAGCATAAGAAAGTGCAATAAACCCGATTCGTGCATTTTATCTTATTTAGGTGATCACATAGCACACAAACACACAAATCACAGTAGTCAAGGTAGCATACAGGACATGAGAAATTCATACCGTTTACCTTTGTCCTTGGACTCACCGACTCTCCTTCGGTGTTCAACTATTCGAATCCTATAACATGCACGGAATGGGGCGGTTAATTATCTACCATTAACCTATCCCGTTCTTTCATTAATGTTTCCCAACTACATTTACTAATCCTTTACTCCTCATACTTACTAACAAAACTCATTTACTTCCTACATTTCTCAAGTTTGTTTTTTTCTTACTCATGTGTATATTTCTTACCTTCATTACTTCCATACTAATGTTACACATGCATGTACATGTATACATATATATGTATATATATAGTTTTTTTGTGGACCCGACCGACCCAAGTGTGACCCGATCGACCCAAACCCCTCTGGGTCGGTCGAAGTCAGAAAGAAATCGGCCCTTGAATCCATCTCGACCGACCCACGACCGACCCATTCCTCCTGGGTTGGCCGAAGTCAGAAACTTCAAGTTTGGAAAATTCTTGGCCGACCGACCCATGACCGACTCACCCGTCTAGGTCGGTCGAGGTCAGAAAGTTTACGTTCCAGTGGTTTTAGTCCGACTACCCATGACCGACTCAACCCTCTGGGTCAGTCGAGGTCAGAATGGCCCTATTGAGCCTGTTTCAACTCCTTTTCTTCTACCCATTGTCTCCCCAATCTTCCTACATGTAATCTAACATGTTTTAGCACTAATTAGACCCTCTAAATTACCTTAGTTCATTCATTAAACTTATCACTAAATCCTTAGTCTCCTTACACAATTTTTCCAGTCTTATTTCCTAGAAACTTATGCTACAGATTTTGTTTCCCCTATGCTATAGATTTTAACTCTAACCTCTACCATCCAATACTCCCTCAACTAATACCACTTCTAGCATTCACAATGCATTATCTTCCATCCACACTTTACTCCATTGCCTAACTCTTTTCTCAAATCTGTTTTCAAAGTGTTCTTCTACTTACATTTAGCTCTTAAATTCTCTAGTTCCTAGGTAAATTTTGACATGGTCTCCCCTAAAATTTAACAATCTCACCACATTATTTTGCCCACACATTACCACTTATCAAACTTGTTCATTACATACATTATCAACACAAATACTAGGCACTAACCACCCATTTAATTCCTGCACACATCATCCATTTCCTCAAGGTTTTTACAAGCTTGTAATCATCTTTTAAAAGCTCTAAAACAGTTTAGTTCCCTTCCTCATTATACTACAACCTAACTACTACTCAAAGCCTTGTAGATTACTCATTTCAAACATTTAAAAATCTGTTGCACTAAGGCATTAAAGACTAGCTCAAGGTAAGAACATTTACCTTGTCTTTGCTAGCTCCCTTTTCTTTCTTTCTTCTTCTTCTTTACTTGTTCTTTCCTTCTTCCTTCTTGTTCTTGTCTCACCAAATCAATAATGCTACAGCCATACACATTACCACACTAACTAAGGAACTCCCCTTTACTAACCTAGAATTTAGGACATGTTTTAGGGTTTAGAAGAGGCATTACCTTCCAATGGATAGATGAAGTGTTGGACAGCAAGAATAGTAATATTCCAACTCCAAGAATGAAGCCAGAATCAGCTAGAGAACAAGGAACAAGAAGCTCAAAACTTAGGAATTCTTATTTTGCAAATGAGAGCTAGAAATGGTGGATTTTCGAATTTCTTTTTGCCTCAAGACAACAAGGTGCTGAAGGAGCTTCCAATGGTGGTCTCAAGCTTCAAAAAGAGTCATACCCATGGAGATGAAAATGGAGCTTTTCGATTTTTGAAAAGAGGAAGATGATCTCCTTGACAAGGGGATTCCAACGGTATACTTTTTATGATTTTTGGACAAGGATTGAGTGCTCAAAAATGAGGAAGAAGATGGAGGCTGGTATGGGTCTTCAAATCTCCATTATCGGCTGGAGGAAGAAGGAAATCAGAGAGAGGGAAGGTGGTGTACGGTGGGAGTGAGGGAGAATGGAGGAGAGAAAGTCCCACTCACCCATTTCTACTTTTGCTACTTTATTTGTTTGTCTTTTAGCAAATAAGGAAAGAATTAAGGGAGAGAGAGGGGAAATCGGCACCCACACTCACAAGGGGAAAAAATCTGATTTTTATTTTCAAATGGGACATGTTAGTTTGGCTTATTTACACTCAAACCCCACAACTTCCCGCCTTTTACACTATTTACTAACCGGAACCCGTTTTCTGGAATTTTCTCGTTTAATTAATTTTATCGGTTCTAGACCTTCATTAAGGTGTAATAATGACTATTTGGTTGACCAAAATTATTACGAGTCTATTTAACCCGCTTAAAGTCACATTTTCCCGATTTCCTCGAAAAACACGCTTTAAGGTTAGTTTGTGTTCTTAATCCATTTTAAGGATCCGTTTTTTTCGGGATCTGTTCCCTCATGTTTATTTAGGCATAATTACACTTCTAAGATCTTCATTAGCCTAATTAATCACTATTTTTAATTTCGGGGTATTTCAATGAATTAATGTGCAATTGTGGAACTTTTGATGTTTATAAGATATAATTATGAAGAGTTACTCATCAATCACAAGCTGATGAAGGTAAAAAGGACTAAAGCGAAGTAAAGAAAAGACAAGAGTAAATATGTTTGAGGTTGAACGTGTGGTTATCCAAGGTCACAAAATAGAAATCCTAAGTGCAACATTTTTTAACGGAGCGGAGAGGATGGCGCTTGCGCCACCTTGTACGTAGCTCCCATCCAAGTGTCAGTATGTGATAGGAAGAAAAAAATGAAAAAATGGAAAAGGTGTGTTGACGGGTGTAATGGGGTGTAAGAGAGAGAATTCTTTTTTTTTTCAAAATTATTAACTCACAAAATATAAGTGCAAAATAAAAAAAATTATACCATTGTTCATCATTTTTCGTGCTCTTCAAAACAAGATGTATCATGGATATGTTTTGGTAAACTTAAAATTTTATATTTTAGAATGAGTATATATTAGGTATTTTTTAGTGAATCTTATTCATTAGCAAAATGAATCTTTTTTAATAATAAAATGAACCTTATTCATTAACAAAATTAATCTTACCCCAACACTCTAAAAACCACCATAGTAAAGTTAAAAACATCGAAGGCGTTAGACCCTAAACCATAAACCCTAAAAAACTGTCGAGTCAGTGACGACAATATAAAGTGTAGAACTAATGCCAAAAAGATTGCCCTACCCCCAAACACCCTCAAAACCACCCTATGAATGCTAAAAACGTCGAAGGCGTTTTTATGGTTTGTAGTGCAGACCCTAAACCACAACCCCTAAAAAACTGTCGAGTAGTGACGACAATATAAAGTGTAGAACTAATGCCAAAAAGATTACCCTACCTCCCCCCCCCCCCCCAAACACCCTAAAAACCACCCTCGCATAAGTTTGTGGTAGGATTAACTTTACTAGTATTAAACAAAATATTCACTTTTCTTAAACCTTTGATTCACCTTTAAAAACCTTTGATTCACTTTTCTTAAACCACTGGTTCACTTTTCTTAAACCTCTTATTCACTTTAGTTAAAACAATCTCTATTTAAGAGAATCACTTTTCTTGAACCTTTGATTCACTTTTCTTAAACACATGATTAACTTTATAAAACCTCTGATTTACATTTCTTAAACCTCTTAATCCATGCTTACGAGATTCACTCTTATTACTCTGATTCACTTTGTAACAACATGTGATTCACTTTTTAACAACCTTTGATTCACTCTTGTTAAACCTCTCATTCACACTAGTCAAACAATCAGAATCACTTTAGTTAAACAATCTCTGTTTATGAGGTTTGCTTTTTTTAAACTCATATTCACTTTTAAGCAACTCTCTGATTCACTTTTTAACAACCTTTGACTCACGTTGTAACAACCTTTGATTCACTTTTCTTGAACTTAAGATAAAAATTTATCAAAACATATCCATGATACATCTTGTTTTGAAGAGCACAAAAAATGATAAACAATGGTATAATTTTTTTTATTTTACACTTATATTTTATAAGTTATGACATTTTTTAAAAAAAAAGTGTTTTTCTCTCTCCTACTCACCTACTCCTCTCCCCCTCTACGTGACTTTCTCTCTTATTCTCTCTTTTTTTCTTTTTGTTTTATTTTCCTCCAATAGAAGGTTGACATGTGACAGGACAAAATACCAAAATTAGCCATCTCCATATTACAAGGTGGCGCAACCTCCACCTTCGAATTCGCGTTTTTAATATATGTTTGATGTCGGTAATGGGCACGTGGTAGTGTTGTTCTTATTTTCCCGATCTTCTCTTTTTAAGTGCCACGCTTGGGCTGAGTTTTGGATAGTATTCAGATGTCATAATGTATACGGAAGCTGGTTAAAAATGCTCATCTCCATGTCGGTGGTGGCTATTTTTTTGTCATAACTGTATTATCTAGTGTGACTTTCGTGTGATAAATTCTACTTGTTGGTGAGAGTTAAACGAATAATTACATAATGTAGGTGATGATTGAGATTTACCCTATGCCAGTGATCATTTTCCATTAGTTGGAGACTATCCATGACACATAAGAGTTTGACGTAATTGGGAGTATCATTAAAAAAACACTATGTAAATTATCCAGCCTCTCGAATTTGATAGGTTGGGTTGAAACTTACTCATATCCAACCCAATTAAAATTGTATTGACCCATATCTGACCTAAAATTAATGGGTTATAAACTTTCAACCCATACCTAATCCATATAAAATCATTGAACCCATACCCGACCGTTTAACCCATTTAAATATAAATATTCTTGTTTTCATGCAGAATGATCAGTCGTCCATAAAAGCGTGCACACGACGGTTATTTATTTCGAATCATTGTGTGCCGTTTTTCCAAATATCAACATTTTGTTAAATAGGTCAGTAATATTAACTCATAGCCGTTATTTGTGCGGATTAAATAGTGTGAACGGTGGAGTTTGTGCGATTAATGATTGACTTATTATTTAGGTTTTCAAATAAACAATGAATGATGGATATAAATGGCCTAGATAATGTATTTGGATTTTGAAAATAATTATTTGTGTGGCCTAAAGAAGTGATAGTATTTTTGTTTGCTATTATACTAATGGTTATAGAATTAATACATATCCAAGTAAAATATATACATATTTATTTATTTATAATTAAATTAAGCAAATAAGTTGGGTTGAATTCGGTTTAGGACCCTTAACCTATACCTAACCCATATATTTAATAGGTAATCCATACCCGACCCAAAAATTAAATGAGTCAATAACCTTAATCCATATCTACTATTTACTGATTGAGTTTGGGTCAGGTTATCAGATTAAGTAAAACTTGCCACCATTTGGTATAACCGAATAAAAACTTGTGTCTTTTCTCTTTGATTATGTTTGTAAGTATTTGTGAGTATATGAAGCAACTAGATGTTGTTAGCTTCTTCATGCTTGACTAGAAAATTTACAATTAATATTGATAGAATAAATAAAGTCCTATATTTCGTAAAGCTGAAGTAGCTGAAATTTAAAAAATAGAAAATAGAAAATTGATATATAACAAAATAAACTGATAAAATAAAGGGAAAATTACATCTACGTTTGGTGAAATTACACACCCCTCCCATGAGGTTTCAAAAATTACTTTGCCCACCATGTGGTTTCCTCTATTTTACATCCGACAACTTTTCTAATATTTGATCAACTTAAAAGATGTTTAAATGTTGTCCAAAATTGATGAAACTTTACATGGACGATGCTAAGGTGTGATATTTTGATCTAGCATGAAATCCAAAGATTTTTAAGTTCATATGTGATCCATGAGATCCAATGAAACATGTGACATGTGAACATGTTTTCATTGGGTCCCACAGATCATATATGAGCTTAAAAAATGTGGGATTTGACATTGGACAAAAATATAACACCTTAGCATCATCCATGTAAAATTTTATCAATTTTGGACAACATTTAAGCATCTTTGAAGTTGATCAAATATTAGAAAGTTGTTGGATGTAAAATAATGAAAACCACATAGATGGACAAAGTAATTTTTGAAATCTCATGAGTAGATATGTAATTTCATCAAACGTTGGGAATGTAATTTTCCAAAAAAAAATCACTTTTTTTCAATCAATCAATGTAACCGGCTATTGATCGGCTGTCAATCAACACTGACTTTCACCAAACGCAACCTAATTCTGCAAAATATTTTACGCGTGTAGTGTAGTAAAAGACCCCAGCAGAACTTGGTTGACCAACTTGGGATTCCTGTCAAGTCATGACAATCATGATATCAAACATATAACGTAAAATATTCAAATTTTACTATTTCCGTTTCTTTTGATCAATGATTTTATAAGTGTATCAGTATACTACCACTATCTTTTTACATTTTCTGTCGTCGTGACCAAGCACTTTGTTAATTGATAGTACTACTAGTATTTATCGCGATTATTGTTTTATTTTACCTTTTCCAAGTAGGATGGTTGCCTTTCCTTTTCCTTTTCGCCACTCATCCGGAGTCAGGGACCAGGTCCGCCCTTTCTGAATGATAATCGACGTCTTCTTCTCCATCTTCCCATTGCACGCCTTTCCCTTCGAAGAAAACTCAGCAGTTTATCCGGGAAAACACCGCCGCCGCTTGGCTGCTAGCAGTCGTCGCTCCGTCGATCTTCGTCAGATTTAAACACTCGACTCCTTGGTGTCAGCCCAACCCACATTTGATACTACTTTGTTCTTTTTTTCGTGTTTCCCTTTAGATTCATTAACTCCTCCCCTCCCAATTCACCCATTTAGTCAAATTCTTTTTTCACAAATTTACTACGTCCATCATCGTCACCAAAAGCTTTGCTGTCCTCTGTCTCACCGTTGATCGTACTCTGTTCCTTTTTGTTATTCTCCATTTCCTTTGTGCCGGAACGGTTCGTCCCATCGAAGGTGTTTTAGTCAAATTTTAGGGTTTTGCCCGTCTGGGATAGGGGTGTTTTTTTTCTTCCTCTGTTTTAGTTCGGAGTTTGGATCTGCGCAAAACTGCGTGCGGTGTTGTATTATGTGTAAACTAACCGATGTATACTAACCTATTGAAGAGCTAAACTTTTCCCCTTTTATTTTGGGTGGACATTTTTGTGTGCTGAAAATTTCCGATCAAAACTCGGTTGACCTTCGTCCAAAACCTTCCTTTTTCATCTTGTGTTAGAATCCCAGGAAAAAAAAAGTAAGGTTGAAGTTGAACTTCCTATTTGTTTCTTAGGATTAGGACGATCAATTAGTTTAGTAGAGAAACGGGGAACCTTTTACTTGTGATCAGTAAGCTTTTGGAATCATGGATCGTGTAGTTGGGGGAAAGTATAAGCTAGGGCGGAAGATTGGAAGTGGCTCCTTTGGTGAGCTGTATTTAGGTAAGTCGAATGTTCTCACTGCTTCTGCCTTGAAGTTCTGATACCCTGACTAACTAGTGCGTTTTTTCCCCTGAATTCTCAAGGTGTTAACGTGCAGACTGGTGAGGAAGTCGCCATTAAGCTGGTTTGTTTTTTGGATTCATTCTCGTGCTCCTCTTGCACATTTAACCAATCATTCCTGTTTTGTTGGTTGCCTTTGTTTGCCATAAGTTATCTGTGTCCATAGTCGCAAAATATTAGTCTGTTTGGTGGATGGTTATGTCTATGGTATTATGGTCTTTGGGTTTTTATTGGCCTGATTATTGATGCATTCATCCATACGATCTTGTCTAGCTTACTTGTTGTTTTGTACCCTACACCATCACCTCCACCAACAACAACACACCATCACTACTTCCACCTCCAACAATAGGTTCAGCACAATCATGCTTAATGAGTAGAGAGAGTCTTGCGGAAGATCTAAGCGTCTTTACAATTATATATTGATTTGGCTGACCCTTGTTATATTATGGAGAGTAAAAATTGAATACTGAAGTAAATAAGATACGTAAAGAAAGTGAAGAGAGAACTACTAGAAGGATCGATAGGGAAAGAAAGGAAGAATAAATAATCAAGTGCTTCCTCAAAAATTGTCAGTTTTGGTGCATTGCCCTTTGATTATCGTCACTGTTGCTACAGTGAGACTTTCTGTGATATCACCATTATCTTCTGCATGCAACTTCTTTTCTAGTTGTTTGTACCTTTATTACTTCTTTTTGTTGTCAGAAAACTCATCATACATCTTTTGACATACCTGTTTGTTTACATCGTACATAATGTCTTGGGCTTGTAATTGATATACCCATCTGAAAGACCTCTTTGTGCTCTCCTATGATCGCAGGTTGTCTGATTTGTACTGGAAAATTATTGCTAGTTATTTATGTATTATGATCTTTTTCACTCTTGATTTAAGGTTAAGATAGATGGTTTTTAAAGTTAGGCCAGGCCACTAGCTGATTACTGCAGTATAAAAAGTCATTAGATTTAAAGAAGCAGGAATCAAAACTTCTAATTTAGCATCTATTGAACTTGGTCTTGGCTTTGCTGTGCTCTTATATTGTTAGTATGTACTTGTGCATGGTTGGGAATTGACCTTATTTGATATTGGTGTCAGTATGCCTGATGCCTTGTACTACATATTTTTTAGTCTAAACATTTTGAGCCATGTGTGTGGCTTCGATTAATCTTTATCTATTACTCTGGATAGACGTTGTTCTTGCATTTCTGCCAGTGATTGAGTTACCACTGTAAAGGAGGCAAAAATGACTACAACTTACTAACAAGGAAATTCTATGAAATGCTGCCATTTTTGTGTCAGTTTCTAATGCTATTTGTATAAACTGTCCAATAGGAATCTGCCAAGACAAAGCACCCTCAACTCCATTATGAGTCTAAATTGTACATGCTTCTTCAGGGAGGCAGTAAGTTACTCGTTTTGCCTGAATGCGTTTATTTCCTGTTGGCATTATTCACACTAGGATGGATCACTTATTATTTGTTTCTTTATTTGATATGGTGTTGCAGCTGGTATTCCCCATATCAAATGGTTTGGAGTTGAAGGTGAATATAATACCATGGTTATTGACCTTCTTGGGCCAAGTCTTGAAGATTTGTTCAACTATTGCAACCGCAAGTTTTCACTGAAGACAGTCCTTATGCTTGCCGATCAAATGGTAAACTGGTCTTTGGTGGTGAAGATGTATTTTTTATGTAGCATCTCAATCATGAGAGATTTTTTTCTTCATGTAGATTAACAGGGTTGAGTATATGCACTCAAGAGGTTTTCTTCACCGGGATATAAAACCTGATAATTTCCTGATGGGTCTTGGACGCAAAGCTAATCAGGTTAGCTGTGAGAGCCTTATCTACGCTCTATAATGGTTGTGTTTAAAATAATTTATCCCCTGACTCAGAAATGACATATGATCAATAGTAAAGGACCCCAGTGAAATGATCTATGGCTTCACTGTAAGAGTTGCCTATGTAACCATTGTGTCAGTTTTCGGACTTACTACTCTTGTAATAACATTGTGCTGTTATACATGTATCTTTGTATGTGAAGGTATATGTTATTGATTTTGGCCTCGCGAAGAAGTACCGGGATCTTACAACGCACAAACACATACCCTACAGGTATTGGACTTGGTATTTTGACCAAGTGCTGATGCATGTCACATTTTTGTTTGCTGATTTTTCAGGCGTTGGCTTGCATGTTGTGACTATGATGCGACTATGCATTTATGACTTGTGGTTGACAGTAAAACATAGATGATAATGAATTACTATTTTGAGGTTGCACTGGTGCCTTTCACTTTTTCCTTGCTTAGTGTGGGTGCAAGTTTAAAATGAAGTTAATGAGGCTGGGGGGGGGGGGGGGGGGGGGGGGGGTGAAGCAGTTTTTCCTTGCTTAGATGGGTTGTAATCCAGGTATCTGAAGACTCACTAGGTATTCAGATAAGAAATCTCCATTACCTTCGACCACTGGTAAATCTGATGTTTGACAGATCATTGACGTCTTCTGGTTGCAGCGTGAGATGATATGGCATGCCATGTTTTTGATTTTTGGCTGTAAGCTCAAACTATATGAGATAGAACTCCAAGAAGACAATAATCTGTACATGCTACAGGATCGGGTCATGGCTTAGTCAACTTTAAGTTTTTATTCCGTGAAGCTGTGGATTTATATCTGGTCCAGCTTCTACAGCTATAGATCCAACAGATATCTGGCCAAGGCGAGTTGTCAACTTGACTTTTGATACATGATCATAGCATCAGGAGTTCGAAATATAATTAAACCATAATAGCTGCTTTAGTTAGGTTATTAGGGACTCTGCTTGTACATTAGGCCTTGTGAATCTAGCACCTGGGCACTCATGTCACTAAGTTTTTTCTTCTTTGCTTTCACATCTGGTCTTGTGGTTGCCAATATCTTTATTTTTTGGTTCTGCTTGCAATTCTGTCTGTGTTTCCGACGCTTGCTTGCCTTGTTCATACAAATGTTTGCTTCTTTTTTGCAGAGAGAATAAAATCTTACTGGGACTGCTCGTTATGCTAGTGTGAATACTCACCTAGGAGTTGGTAAGCTTATATGATTCATTGCTAAAGAAAAATGAAGTTTCATCATGAAATCTGTTATTCCATATGAAACTATATAATGTCTTCTTTCCTTTTTTTTCTCTGGTCCAACAGAGCAAAGTAGAAGAGATGATCTCGAGTCCCTTGGATTTGTGCTCATGTATTTTTTGCGGGGAAGGTAATGTTGCATTATTTTCACTGTTCTAGCTAAACTTGGCCATTTTTCAAAGTCTCTTTTTGACCCTTATGATCTGTTTTCAGTCTTCCATGGCAGGGCTTAAAAGCTGGCACCAAAAAACAGAAATATGACAAAATCAGTGAAAAGAAAACGCTTACCCCTATTGAGGTTATTTATTGCTTTTGTAGAGTCTCATGGGCTTCAGTACTTGGAGTCAAACCTTTTTTATTCTGTGTTTCTTATATGGCTTGTTATTACCCTGCATTTGCAGTGTTTTGGTATATGTTTTATAAGCTTTTGGTTAATGAACTAACATATTAATGTATATGATGTAGGTTCTCTGCAAAAATTACCCTTCAGAGTTTACATCATACTTCCATTACTGTCGATCACTGCGATTTGATGACAAACCGGATTATTCTTACCTTAAGAGGCTCTTCCGTGATCTCTTCATTCGTGAAGGTATTTTTAGTTGTTTTCTATACTTGAAGGTTCTTCATTTTCTGTCAGTTTGGAATAAGTATATATATTTTCACACAATGGTTGTAGGCTACCAATTTGATTATGTATTTGACTGGACAATATTGAAGTACCCCCAGATAGGTTCCAGCTCTAGAGTGCGGGTCAGTATATAGTTGACATCTTCTTATGCTAGTATAAATGTGTCAAGTATTATACTGAGTTTTCTTCACTACTTTGCAGCCGACTGTAAAAGTGCCTCTAGTTCCTGGGACATCTGCAGAAAGGGCAGAGAGGACATCAGGCGAGTTATTGCTTTCCCTGAGAAATCCTTTACTCTCTTCCTAACTTAGGATACCACATTATATGTAGTTTATGAGTTCAGTGAACTAGCGAATATGGGTTTGTGAAATCACTTCCCTCGGGAGAACCTGAGTTTGAATCCTCCCTTTATGTATCAAATAATTGCTTTTATACAGAAGTTATGATACAAGGTGTTTTCTTGTCGATGACCTGAATTAGACACTTGTATAACCCCCGTAGTAAGGATTTGATGAATAATTTTCCGTATTTCCTGAAATATGAACCTTTTTATCCGTCGTGAGAACAAGATTGTTGGAATTCTTAGCAGCCTGTAAATACAGCCATGTTGTTTTGTCATGATGGTGGCCGACATGTTGTCAGAAGATTAGGTTTCTCAAGTTATATATTTTTTATAGGGCTGATATCTGTTAACATTTGCATAAGCAGGTCTTGAAAATCGAGATAGATTCTCTGGTGCAGTGGAAGCATTTGCAAGAAGAAATCAGGTTTCAGCTCTGCAAGGAGATCGTTCCAGGCATAACAAGTCTTCTGATGACCCTTTGTCCAAGGATATGGTAAGTAGTAGTAGTACTACCTGTCCTTTCCCCTAGATACTTTCATCCAGTGATTTGAATTGTGTCCCTTATCTAAATTTTCTTTGGGTTGTATTTGCCTTACTAGCTGGGTGATTCAGACAGAGGTCGTAGCTCCAGAAACGGAAGCACTTCAAGGAAAGCCTTTGCCTCTACAAGTAGGCCTAGTTCCTCTGGCGAACCCAGTGAGAGCAGGTCAGGCAGACTACTCTCAGCCAGTGGTCGTGTATCAACCACCCAACGGATTCAACCGGGGTATGAGTCGAAATCATCCTCTATTGCTCGTGGCTCCACCTCAAGGCGTGCTCATGGTGATTCCTTGAGAAGCTTTGAGTTCCTGTCTATTGGTACTGCAAAGAGAAAGTGAACAAATTGGACATTGGACGTGTAGATGGTAACGCAACCACACTTGGTAATCATAAGGGAGAAAGGGTTTTGATTCCTGGGTCGACCAGCTACCCTTCCCGCCAGTGCCACTACCTTTTTTTACTGTTTTAACCTGGGATGTTTTGCTGTGTGTGAATACAGCCTATCAGGATCAGTTCTTCACTGTTGAACTTCAATCCCATGATGCTCTTCCCCTTTGAGCATCTCCCGAGCAGTTCTGAATTATCGTTGTTGATATTGTTATAATCTCTGTCCAGATTCTTAAAAAGGAAAAAAAAGTGCTTCCCTTGACATTGAAATTGTTTATATGTTAAAAAATGTCCTGGCAGATGTAATAATAGAATTAAGGCACATGACTTGGTTTCTTTGACTGGTGATTTTGTCTGCGTCGTTTGTATAATTTGGTCTTGGTGTGGAGTACTTTAACGCTGAGATTTTATTTTGAATTTGCGTTGAATTGATGAAGCTTGCGGACCTTCTAATATTTAAAGAAGGGAGGAACTGGTTTGTGATTTTTTTTGTTTGTTGACTTTCATTGGTCCGAATCTTTGTTTATCTAGAGAGATGATTTCAGTGGATTGTTAATACTAGCAAGTCCCTTCTGCACCTCTTGATGGCCAAGAAGTAGAAAAGTGCAATGAATATTTCACACATAAGTACATCATGATTGATAAACTTACCCAACGTGATCGAAAAATTATCTAAGATCTCTTTAAGAAAAACGGTACATCCCGGCTAGCTAATTCTAATTTAGATGAAATTAACCAAGGTCGAGCACTAGTTGATTAGATGCATGATTTAAGATTAAATCTTACTCAAGTATGTGGATTATTATACATTGGTTCATGTACTACTAAACAATCTTCAAATAGTTGGCTGCATGATCATATTTATTTCTTCCTTTTTTTAAACTCAAAATCGAGGGTACGGTGGTCCGTGTAGAAATATTATGCGAACCCGTGATATGGCAGTTCCAGTAAGGTGTTGACTGGATTGTTTTGCTGATTGGGTTGTCTTTTTACTATATTAATTTGTAATGGTTGTAACATTTAATATATAAGTCCAAATGAAAAAAAAATTATATCATTGTTCATCTAAATTCAAGTTCTTCAAAACAAGACTAGTCATGGATATGTTTTGACAACTTTGAAAAAAATCTATTTTTACATGTGTATGATGATCCACTAAAATCATATATGATTCCTTAGTTTTGATATTATGATTCATTAAAATTGATATTATGATTCATTAACTAATAAGTGATTAATTAGATTACAAATTTCGAACCCGATAAAAATCATTATTGTTTTGTAGTGTAATATCATTGTTGTATGATGTATTTTAAACCTTATTGTGGAGGGTGATTTTTCGGTATGAGGGGGGCCTATCTAAATTGCCTGACTAAAAAGCCGAGATCCTAGAAATATGTCATTCTATGGAGGGTCAAAACCCGTTATTCTGGCATCGCTCAAATACCTACTAAATCGTCCGTCTTTCTCAGAAAGCATAAAGGGGAGTGCAAGTGTACACTACACCCGCTCTCAATGGGCTCCACGCGGACTTATGCCCTAAGGGCGGAAATGACTAGAGTCGCCACCTAGTTTGACCTAAGATACTAGGAAGGAAAAGAAGGAGGGTTCTAAGAACCGTTAATTGACTTTGATGATTTGTTGCCTATGGATAGGACTTATCTGATCATACTAGAGATTCTGTGTGGGTTCGCACTGGGTTACACCCCTCAGAAGTGGCAATGACCACAACCTTGGATTGGTGCCCGAGGAAACCTCGGTCTCCAATTGTCGGGATTGCCTTCTTTCAAAACCTTTTTAGAGAGATTCATGTAAAAGCCAGGGATAGGATTAGGACGGGAAAGAGAAAGAGAGTGGATGAGGCGAGCTTTTCTGCCAAGCTAGCGCCAAAGAAAGGGTTAATAGGTTGAGAGTTGGTTGAATGTAGACTGAAATATCGAGGAAAGGTTTAAGGGTTAAATGGATGAAGAAGACCCGAAGTCCAAAGGCATGAGGGTTTAATGTGAGTCGGAAGAGATTTGAAAGTTTTGAGAGGTATGAGTATCACCTTAAGGTGGGAAAAAGGGTTTTTTATTGGAATGGGGTCGCACCCTGTGTAGGCTGCCTACGTACTCAACTCCCTATTGAGATCAGACCTTACGTAGTTCAGGGTTTTGGGTTTTGGAAGTTTTGATGTTTGTGGAGTTTGAAGACATTTGAGGTGTTTGAGATTCAAAAGGGTTCGGAGTTTTGAGAAGTTTCGGGTTCGGGATGCTAGTCTATGAGACGCTCGGGTCTTTGAGACATTTGAAACCTTGAGATGTCGAAGTCTATGAGACGTTTGGGTCTGTGAGACGCTCGGGTCTGTGAGACGCTCAGGTCTGTGAGACATTCGAATCATTGGGATGACAAAGTCTGTGAGACACTCGGGTCTGTGAGACATGAAAAGTGTAGGGGAATTTGGAATGGAATTGAAACTGAATTGAAATCAATGTTGAATTGGAGTTGAATGAATTTTGATTTGAATTGGAATTGAATTGAAATTGAGATTGAATTGGAGTTGAATGAATTTTGATTTGAATTGGGATTGAATTGAAATTGATATTGAACTGGAATGAATTTTGATTTGAATTGGGATTGAGATTGAATTGGAATGAATTTTGAATTGAATGAAGTTTTGAATTGAATTGAAGTTAGAATGAATTGGATTGAAATGAATTTTGAATTGAATTGAATTAAGAATTGAATAGATTGGAATTGAATTAAAATTGGAATGAATTTTTATTGGAATTAGATTTGAATTCCATTGAAATCGCAATTGGATTTGAATTGAAATTAAATCGATTTTGGATCGGAGTTGAGAAGAATTGGGATAGGTCTGGTTTGGGCCTCGAAAACGGGCCAGGTTGGACCATGAAAATTGGGCCGAGTTGGGCCTTGGGAGATAGGCCGGATTGGGCCTTAGAAGATGGGCCAGATTGGGCCCTGGAAGATGGGCCGGGTTGGGCCCTTGGAAGGTGGGCCAGATTTGGGCCTCAGTTGGGCTTTGAATTGGGCCTCAAATTGGACTTTGAATTGAGCCTCAGATTGGACTTTGAATTGAGCCTCGGATTGGACTTTGAATTGAGCCTCAAATTGGGACTTTGAAAAATGGGCCGTTTTGGACATTGGAATTGGGCTTGTTTAGGCCTTGGAAAGTGGGTTGAAAATTGTTTTTGTTTGCAATTGGGCTGAAAATTGTTTTTGGGCTGGATTGGCCTTTTATGACTGATTTGGGCCTTAGGCCTTTTTGTATTTTGGATGTTAGGCTTTATTTGGCATTAGAATTGAATTGATGTTTGGATTTTGAAATTGAATTTTGAATTGGATCTTTATTGATTGTGGATTTTATTCTGACAATAAGGGATGATTTGGAAAATTTTAAGGAAAACGAGTATTCCTCACATGGGCCGTGTCTGGGACCCGTATTCATGGAGGATACTCTAACCTGATGCTTTTCTAAAAAGGGGTGACCTATGGGCTAACTAGGGCTTCCTATTCCAGCCCGTTTGGCTAGCAAATGAGTTGAGACCGAAACATGGTTAGATTTGGGCTACGAGTTTAAAGCAGCCCAAACGGGCCCGACCCATTAAGGCATTAAAACATAGCAACAGCAAAAAATGGAAGCATCAGACATATTACAATGATACTGGAATAAACATGGATATTGAAATAGACATGGCAAGTCAACGGTAAAAGCAGGAAATAAAGCTTTTGAACAAGAAATCAATGCTAAAGAGATGGGTCTGAAGTAAAATAAATGGGGTGTTAAAGATTTAACTGAACAAAGGCCACTATGTTGTTAGTAAATTCTTATCAAATTACTAAAGCCAGACAGTAGTTTAAAAGAAAATTTCGATGTTAACGAACAAATAGCAAAGCCCGGTTTTGTTGGTGAATCCCAAGTATGAGTACTGGTCAAATTTATATTCCTTTTAGTTGACAATTCCTAACCAAGTTGCTAAATGGTATTTCTCTGTTACTCGTGACTTTCTTCCATGTAAAAAAATTGAAACCTAACACTTCAAAGTTACAATATCACAAGTCACTGAACCGATTTCTTATTCCCTTACCTCTCTGTCAATTAATCACTTGCTTAAACGCCACACTAAACCTCACATAGGTATGATCTAAAGTTAAAAAAAAAGGGCACACATTGATACAATTACACTGTACATATTTTTGTGCAAGAAAAGTAGTATTTCCCTTAAACAGACGCTCTCAAGGAATGATACAAGAGACAAAGTCAATTAATCGAATCTGGGTAGCAATTTTCAGTACCATAAGCAAGACATAGGTTAAGGGTTTGCAAGTATTCAGAAGCATATAAAGTAGTAATGTATCACGCAGCAAAATTCACAAGCAAACAAGGCATCAATCATTCAAACAACAACCAAAGATTCTCTAAGGTAATAGAAACAATGTACTAGGAAAACGATGAAAACCTCCTGCAAAACTAGAACACAAGAAGAAAAAAAATACCAGGTTAGTCTAATGAACGTGATCAGTTATAACAGAGAAGAAACGGAAAGAAAAGGAAACATGAAAGAAGGAATGTGAAACATCACTACTTCCATGTCGATGTAAGAGCAAGGTGAGGGCCTGCAAAATAGAGAAGAAAAAATGAACATTTCCTGCTCAATGAACGACACAAATGAACCGATGAGACCTAAACCTGCTATTAGAACCAACAAGGGCTATTCCTGTAATCTAGTTCCCGTGAAGAGGCCGAAGCCTTACTGAGATGTTCAACACAATCAACAAGATAAGGATGAAGTCAGTAGAATTTTTCTGCATAGAAACTCAGAAAAAGCATTAGCATCACAACGACTGCGGTGACTTGCTGACAATGGCATGCGGTCCTTTGAACCTATTCTTACACGATGTCGAGTGAAAAATTAGGATGATTACGCTTTAAACAAACTTGAAGCTACTCCCTGTAATATGACATAAAGGAAGATGACGGAAGGATGGAGAAGAGAAATAACAAGTCCCCTTCCCTGTTAATAACAATTCACGATCCAGTTGACCAAGTGTATGCGCGCATCAAAGGATTCCAAATCCATCGTGAGGTGAACGAGGATACCAAACAAAGAATAGCTGCGACGAGATAGTTTTCCCTTGGAAATGAAGTGTAAAATGTAAAGGCACACCCAGCTTTCGGTAAACAGAATGAAGTACAATAACACAAAGAAAAATATGGCAAGCTGTTAGTACTTGAGCTCATCTGGTTTATGTGAACCCACATACCCATCTTGGGTTTGGTATCCATCAAGGAGGATCTAAGATAAAAGCGTAAGTGTTCCATAGAGAAGAGGGAGAGCATTGGTGGGGACTTCCGAAATAGCACCGTTATAGCCGCGCTCTCCCCTCTAACCCAAAGCCACAACAGTTCACTTGAAACGTAAACTCAACAAATGATAAAGCCAGAGGGAAATAAATTAAAACGATTGAAGATGATAGAAGAAGAGGATGAAATCAACACTGAACACTAGTGGCTCTTCGATGAAGCAGAGGTCATCCGCGTCATTTCTTATTAGAGCTAGTATGTTTGAGCAATAGAAAAAAAGACCGAAGTAAGAAAAATCAGCAAGAAAATAAAACAAATGAGGAGAAGGGGAGTCGACACTTGCATTGGCCATTTTTTACAAAGTCGAAGCACTTAGGTCATCCCCACTTCTGGGTCACTTGACTAGAGAAAGAACTCGAAGAAAACCAGTGGAAATAATCGAGAGAAAACGAAGGAGGGAGTTCGAAATCGATTTACAATAAAAAAAGAAATGAATGATTAACTTGTTCTGTCCAAGTAACCGGTGACGTCTGTTGGTTCACAAAGCCAAACGCGGTCAACAGAGAAGAGAGCTCACACCAAGTTTCGGGCGATGGAGGGTGTTGGTAATGGAGTTTTGGTGGGTAGAAACCTCAGTGGAGTGGTGTTAATGGTGGCTTCAGGTGGAATGGAGCTTCGGGTATGACGAGGGTGTTGTCGGCTCTTCCTCTTTCTTTGAAAACAAAATGATGGAGGAATTCAAATTTCCGGGAAACTTATGGCCATTGTTTGGTGAAGAAGAAAGGCTGAGAGTGTGACGATTGTGTTGGTGGTGATTTTTCGAACCAGGACTACACTCTGGTTTTTGCTTCTTTAATCTCGGGATTGTAGAAGAATGTTGAAGAGAAATGAGAGAATTGTCGGCTACTGATTCCCTGGAGGGAACATACTAGTCGTTGTTTTATATCCAGTACAGTAGGGTTTTTTTTTTGGATCACTCATGACTCATGGGCTATTATTTGGAGCGGGCATAACCGGAAAATCGAGCTGGGCCTCATGAACGGTCCAACCCGATGGGAACATGTAAGAAAGAAGAGATGAATGTACATTCAAGTACCCAAATTATCCACAACCAGCTTTGAACTCCATACATGTAGCTTTCAGATATTTCACATTAACCAATTAAGCCAACGACAGAACACAATATATAAATGTGAAACATATTGCTACAGCTCCACTCCTAAAAAAAGGTATACAGTAAAACAAAACAGTTTTATCTACAGAAACATTTTCTTCTTAAGAGTCATGAAATAATTGAATGTAGATAATAAAAATACAAAACATAATAAAAATATAGGGTAAACGAAATAACATAATGATAAGTATATGAAATAATGAAATAGTGCTAGTATGATGAAAATAAAAATGCAGGTGAAATGTCTTAAAAATGGAAATTGATCAGATATGTGCGATAACAGTAAATAAGATAAAATAAAAAAAGTGACAAATAAAATGAGATGAGAGAGAGAGTTTAATCGAATTACGTGCAATAAAATATGCTAGTATGGAATATAATAGCGAAATATACATAAAATGATGAAGATAATTCAAACTAATAATGATAAAAATAAAATAAAAGCAAGTACTAATAAATAAAATAAGTAAAAGTATCAATGGAATGGAATGGGATAAAATAATCAAGTAACAAAATTGCATGAACCGAAATAAAAAATACGAATAGGCAAATGAGCAAGCGAATAAACATAACCGACTAATCATGAATAAATCGAAACTAAAGTGGTAAAATAAGTAACGAAAAGGGATGGGTTTGAAAAATGATGCATTGAAAAAAATTCATCATAAAATGGCAGTTTTATTCTGGTATGTACATGAGTAAGTTTTGAATAGAAAGGCAATGACCCTCTTATTTTATGCATTTTTTTTAAAATTTTGCTTTATGGGGTGAGAATTTTTGGTGTCTACAGATGGCTCCCCTTGATTCAATTTTGCAAGCCCTTTCAGAATTGAATCAAGGTTGAGAGGGCGCCAAAAATTCTCACTACGACTTTGTGGTGCATTAGGATGCTACAACGAGGAAGATAATGTATGAATGCGACAGGAAATGATATGATAGCTGAATGCACGAGGACTTATTACGAGCCTCAACTGGACCTCTTGACATCCATACCTAGGACTTATGACGAGCCTAGAATGCTAACACTAGATTTGTTTGGGGTGCATGAGGGCTTAGAAGAGCGTCAACTGGACCTCTTGACATCCAGTCCTAGGGCTTATGATGAGCCTAGAATGCAATTGAAAGTACGAGGACTTAGGAGAGCCTCAACTAGACCTCTTGACATCTAGCTATAGGACTTATGACGAGCCTATAATACTTTGAATGAGTACCGTACTAGTAGCGTAATAGCTGCCTAATGAAGGAAAAACGGCGGGACCACACTAGTATACGTATAGCTGCCTAGCGGGTTATAAGTGATTGATTTCACACCAGTAGCGTAATAGTTGCCTAGTGGAGGAAAAACGGTGGGACCGCACTAGTAGCGTAATAGCTGCCTAGCAGGTTATGAAGTGAACGATCTCACACTAGTAGCGTAATAGCTGTCTAGTGGAGGAAAAACGGCGGGACCACACTAGTAGCGTAATAGCTGCCTAGCGGGTTATGAAGTGAAAGATCTCGCACTAGTAGCATAATAGCTGCCTAGTGGAGGAAAAATAGCGGGACCGCACTAGTAGCGTAATAGCTGCCTAGTGGGTTACGAAGTGAATGATCTCGCACTAGCAGCGTAATAGCTGCCTAGTGGAGGAAAAACGGCGGGACCGCACTAGTAGCGTAATAGCTTGCCTAGGGGGTTACGAAGTGAATGATCTCGCACTAGTATCGTAATAGCTGCCCAGTGGACGAAAAACGGCGGGACCGCACTAGTAGCGTAATAGCTGCCTAGCGGATTAGGAAGTGAACGATCTCACACAAGTAGTGTAATAGCTGCCTAGTGGAGGAAAAACGGCGGGACCGCACTAGTAGCGTAATAGCTGCCTAGGTGGTTATGAAGTGAACGATCTCGCACTAGTAGCGTAATAGCTGCCTAGTGGAGAAAAATGGCGGGACCGCACTAGTAGCGTTATAAGCTTGCCTAGCGGGTTATGAAGTGAACGATCCTCGCACTAGTATGCGTAATAGCTGCCTAGTGAGAAAAATGGCTGGCGGACCTTCGCACGTAGTAGCCAATAGCTGCCTAGCGGGTGTAAAACGAAAAATGCGACCGCACTAGTAGCGCAATAGCTGCCTAGGGGTGTAAAACGAAAGTCCGACTGCACTAGTAGCGCAATAGCTGTCTAGGGGTGTAAAACGAAAAGGCGACCGCACTAGTAGCGCAATAGCTGTCTCGCGGGTGTAAAATGAAAAGGCGACCGCACTAGTAGCGCAATAGCTGCTTAGTGGGTAAAACGAAAGTGTGACCACACTAGTAGCGCAATAGCTGTCTAGCGGGTGTAAAACAAAAATACGGCCGCACTAGTAGTGCAATAGCTGCCTAGGGGTGTAAAACGAAAGTCCGACCACACTAGTAGCGCATATAGTTGCCTAGCGGGTGTAAAACGAAAGTGCGACCACACTAGTAGTGCAATAGCTGCCTAACGGGTGTAAAATGAAAAAGTGACCGCACTAGTAGCGCAATAGCTGCCTAGCAGGTGTAAAACGAAAAAGCGACCGCACTAGTAGCGCAATAGCTGTCTTGCGGGTGTAAAATGAAAAGGCGACCACACTAGTAGCGCAATAGCTGCCTAGCGGATGTAAAACGAAAGTGCGACCACACTAGTAGCGCAATAGCAGCCTAGCGGGTGTAAAATGAAAAAGTGACCGCACTAGTAGCGCAATAGCTGCCTAGCGGGTGTGAAGATGCATTAGATAGTGAACAAATTTTGTGGGTATATGCAAGTGATATGCGATGTGAGATGGTTAACAATTGTATTAATTGAATCGAACTCCCTATTTGTGGGTGTAGGTTTTTGTGTGAGCAGATGATTCTGGAGTTGCATCAAAACTTCGGGATGGCTCCGGTATGGCTTTGGCATGGATTCAAGGATCTAAGTTGGCTTCAGCATGCGTTGATGGCTCTGGTATGTATTGATGGCTCCGGCATGCACTGATGGCTCCAGTGTGACCAAATGGTCTCGGGGTGGTTGGTGGGTTTTGAAATGGTTGATGTGTCCGATATGGCTTATGATTCTTGTGGCTATTGGTGGGATTTGATTTGCTTCTCAAATTTGATGGTGGTTTGATGGCTCCGAAGATGGATTTATTATGGTTTTGATGAGGTCTTAGTGGCTTTGGAAGAGGAATGATTGTGATTTGAATGGTTTGTTGTGGAATTTGTAGTGGGTGAATGGTTTTTCATGGGTGAATGACGAAACACAGTTGCATGACTTTGTTGGTAGTTCCCATCATGGTTCCAGGATTTCCATGGTGGCTCCGGGTTGACCTTATGTCGATTGAGCATGACGACGTTGGTTGGTTCACTTCGATGACACCGAGGAGAAAAGGGAAGTTTTCGCCTTTGATGTGGTCGCACCCTGGACGGGCTGCCTACGTACTCAATTCTATATTGAGATCAGATCGTACGTAGTTCGATATTCGTTGGTCAGACCGTGGTGATGAAATAGATCTGATGTGGATTTGAGGTGGCCCCGGTATTGTTCTCGGACTGTGAGGATGCCCCCTGTGTAGTTCCAAGGATGGTTTCAATGTCGGATGATGGTTCCATGGATCCAGTTTGATTTTGGATATGGTGTTGATGCGGCCCGATGACACTAGATGGCTCCGGGAAGATCATCGTATGGCTCCGGATGGCCTCGGTTTTGATTTCTTTTGATTTTGAGTTGAGTTTCGATAGCGGAAACTAAAGTCGACCTTCCACGAGACTAGGCATGGTTCTTACCAGTCAGATGTTGAAAATGAAGTGGTTATGATGCATGCAAATGCTAACTGCTAGAAGAGATGCAAAATGCATATGCAGTTTTTTGAAGAGAAGGTATGATTTTATCTCTATTACTATGAGGTTTACGAATATAAGCCATTTAGTTCGGTCTTGAGTGATTGTTGAACTGGAATGTGTGAATCACTTTCCTCTCATGGAGGGATGCGGCTTAATCTCTCGTGAGTATGGCCGTGTGTGCTAATGTTGTGATGATGCTCTCGATGCTTGGAGTAGTATTTTCCTAAGAATTTCTTTTCAAGGTTCTGGACTTTCCGGCCCTTTCAAATTCTTTACCTACAATGGGGCGGGCTGTTTATGATTTGGTACTCAAACTGGAGATTCACTCGCACTCAGAAGACCTCGGGGTGAGTTCGCACTCATTCGCTCATAGTCCCTTTAATATGACGGGACATGTTGATAACAAGTACGAAACTTATGATTCATGTTTCAGATCCGATACTTTCAGTAAACGCTCATCAACTAACGAGTCAGAGGTCTTTTATTGGGTTATAACGGGGCTGAGAGGTATGATGTATGTCACATGGGACTGTGGGATTTATTTGGGAATTGTGGAGCTTTTGTGCAATAGAGGACGTGTTTCGCCTTTGCCATGGGTGGAATGACTTGACGGGTTTTGAAAACTTTTTATTGGTTTCTATGGGACATCATTGGTCCTTCTGATTTGGATTTCTCTTTCTTGCCTCTTCTGGTGTTCGATTTGAACTTTCTTCTCGTTTTGCTTTTTGAAATTTGCATTTGGCTTATCAACTTTCTCAAGCGTTCTCTGCCTTGTATTTTGGGTTTCAGCTTTGGAGTTGCATTGACTCATCGATCTTCTTGAACATTTTCAGTGTTCTATTTTGGTGTTTGGCTTTGGAGTTGCCTTGACTCACTAATTTCTTCAAACATTTCATTTGTTGTTTTGTGAAAGATGGTGGGGGAGAGGCCAT
Organism: Limonium bicolor; assembly: GCA_023374045.1. Classification (NCBI taxonomy): domain Eukaryota; kingdom Viridiplantae; phylum Streptophyta; class Magnoliopsida; order Caryophyllales; family Plumbaginaceae; genus Limonium; species Limonium bicolor. The sequence goes on along the minus strand of CM041777.1, from coordinate 191,775,382 downwards.
GGCTCCGGCTCCTTCAAGATCCTCTATTGCAAGGGTAGGTATGCATATGTGGGGTGGCATGTTGTGGAGTCTTTTTTTGTAGAAAAAGTTTTTCATGCAAGGCTCAGCGGGGCTCACTAAGGGATTATGTACAGGGAAGTCAAAGCTTTTTTGGTTTTGTGGAGGTTTTATTCCTTAGTGCCTCGTCATTCTCATTAGTTAATGATTGTTTTCTTACTATTCTTGGATCTTTGCATGAAACACAGTTCGTATCATGTTTATCGACATTGCTCTCACTATGATTTGTGCCTCTCCATGTGCTGAAGGAGTGCACATGTCGCTCGTGGTTTTACCTCAATTGGAACCCTCTACCTTCCCTCATTGCTTAGTGGATTGTCCAATACCTTCATTTGGAATTCAAGGGAAAATACCGCTCTTTGCACACTACTCACCTTGTTTGTGGTGCTAATTTTGATTAGACCCTTGTGTTCATCGACGGGTCGAGAGTTTGGTGGTTAACGCACCCTGTTCAATCAATCTCTCGAGATTTTCTCCAAAGATGTCGTTTCGATACGAGTGTATGCAGTACATCTACCATGCAATGTGCTGTGGTAATATGGAACTACTATGTACATATGATGCATGAAATGCTGAAAATGATGAATGGAGATGGTTGACTTTGGATTTTAACCAAATATTTTTTTTGTTGTTGCTTGTTTTTTTTTTGTATGCAATGCATGAGTGGTAAGGTTACACCTAGTCTCGTTTGAGTCAATTCCAGTTGATGGTCCATGAAGCTCATCCCGTCACGATTGGCTATGAAGGTGGTCGAGTTGTGGCGATTGCTGTTGATGAAGTAATTTTGAGTGAGGTCAGGTTGGTGATTGGCTCCTGGATCTTGAGACTTTTAGGGAGTGACAACTCCCGCATGGTGACCCATTGATATGACATGGGCTGCATTTTCTGGGATTTTTTGAAGGTATGCTTTTTTTTTGGATTTTTGGATGTATGATTTTTTGGATTTTTGGATGTATGCATTTCTTTTATTTGGGATTTTTTTTTGGGGTACATGATTTTTTGGATGTATGATTTATTGGTATATGCTCTTTTGTTGGTGTTAGTCTCTATGTACATGACATGCCGAATGGGAAGATGCTTGAATCCCTGGTATTTCCTGCCTATCGCTTTGGGGGTCACGCTTTTACTCGCGGGCAAACGCGGTTACTCACCTGCAAACACAGTCATTATAACAGAAAAAGAATATGACAAATGTGAATGCTAGCATGCTTTGAAAAAATGGATGAATGCTTGTGTGTGTTGTGTTGGGAATGCAACATGTGATTATGCAATTTTTCTCACATGGGTGCGATTCATGCATGATTAAAAATATGAAATGACCGAAGATGGGAAGAAGCAATTCGTATGTGCTAAAAGAAGTCAATTTTTTTAGAAAAACAATTTTGAAAACACGTGTTTTTGAAGTGGCGGATTTTCTCAATATGAATTCTGACTCTCTGTCATTCGCAAATAAAAATAGGGAGTGGGGAACCCTAGCTATACACATTGACCTAAATAAACTCGAAGGGAATGTATAAACCTATACAGGTAATCTATTCAGGAATGGACAAGAGAGAAAAGAATCGCATGGGAAAACCTATACATCATCAATTCTAAAAAGTCATTAAAAGGGGGGAATTTTGAGCTGAACTTCTTCTGAACTCTCCTGGTCCATCTTCGGACTCCTGGCTGACTGTTCACGCTCGGACTTCTGGTTGGCTGTCGCTCGTCTTCGGCTCTCGATTGGTTGTTCACTCGTCCTCGGGCTCTTGACCGGCTGCTCTCTTGAGTTCAGGCTCTTGCAGCGAAGCAGTATTGTGATCAAACCAAACGGGTTGGTGTTCTTCTGATTTTCAACAGTGTGAACTTGAACCGGGGTTGCTGATCTTTGTGTCGCTTGACTCGGGTTGGTACACCTCTGGTTTTCGGCTCAAATCGTTGTTGGTTTTCATGCACTCCACTTGCTTCGATGAAGGAAAATGAGGGGCATTTTTTGAGAAAGGAAAGGTGAATGATCGAGCACAAAATTGTTGAGAAAATCACCACTTTTGTGAAAACACGAAATGACTAGTACACTCCACAGTAATGACCGCTACTCTTGAAGGTGGGTTGAACTTCAAAAATAGCGGGTCACAACATGGGGACTAAATAATTTATTTTGAAATACATTTTTGAAATTCAGTTTTGAAAAATGTTTTTGAAAACTATTTTGAAAATCATGTTGGTGAAGAATGTTGTTTGAAATTCGTTGGTAGAAAGTAGGTTTTTGAAATGAAATTCATGGGAAGTAGTGTTTGAAAATCATTTGTAAACAGTAGATTTTTGAAATTTATTTTTTTGCAAGCTGTTTGATAAAGTTTGTTTGTTTTTTTAGGACTTTGATTGAAATCGGCTTTGAAAGTGTTGTGGAAATAACGATTTTGAAATCATTATTTTTCGGAAATCATTCGAGATAAATGGCTTTGAAGAGATTTCATTAGACCGTTTGACATGATTCATTTTCCGATTTTTGCTAATTCTTAAAACCTGATCACACATAGATGTAAGCGCAAAATGAGAATTGTGGCTGATTTTATGTGGAGCTGAGTGCGAATGATTGGGATAATCACCTTCCTGGTCAATCGGTGCTCCCATACCACCGGGGGAACCGTCGTCCCTTCACTGTTCATCTCTCGGGATTTATCTCTATTGTGCCTTGTGGGCACGTCATCAAGAAAGTCCGAAGTGCTTAAGTTCGAAAGGTCAGGATACCCAAAGTGATACAGTCACACGAGCCACGGCCGGGAATTATCACAACATACCCACTTTTGGGAAACTTGGGGAAGTACTGCATGGGAACAGGTCTCCCCTCGTCTACACGATAAGGTGTGTCTAAAGTCCAAATTATTCGCTAACTATGCTATGTCATGTATGGGTATCCTTAAATACGGGATCCACTATGAATTTGTAGCGCAACATTGGGCTTTAAAGACACCCGTGGTGCAGAGGAATCATGGAGAACTAAGCCCATGCAATCTTCAGGGTAAGGCAATGGGTGGTCAGACAGACGGCACACAAGGGGGTGACTACCCATAAACCCATCTTAGACACCGGATATGGCAGCTGGACACTAAAAGCTCATGACTCACTATATGCTGGCTTAGACTCGGGTAATGGAGGATATTTTTGGATCATGAGCTTCAAGGCGTTGGTCTTGGACCGTATTACCTCATGGGTTAACTCCTTCTAGGAAGGACCCAACTCATGGGGAATCAACTGTGGACCGATTGGGATCCCGTGACATGTGGATGAAGCGGGTGACATAGAGGAATGCATGTGCTAAACTACCCGATGCAACAATGGGTTGACTCCTTCTAGGAAGGCCCCATTTACAAAAGCAATAAATAAGCAATAACAACTAAAATATTATGTCATGCATGAAGAGCAGAAAACATAAGACAGTAAACACACAATAGCTAACAAAAGTGAAGCATACAAATGTCAAAGCACACATGTGGCACTCAAGGCCAATCTCTAACTCTCAACTCTCATCCTAACTATCCTCTCATAGCACACTCTAAGTGTGGAGTAGAGTAGTCCTATGGCTTTAGAATGAATCTCTTGAAGGTTTTGAAAGAAGTTAGAGAATCTTGACAATTTTGAATGGAGTTCAGTCTTCCTTGAGTTTGAGAAAAACTTACTCAAGTTTTCCCCAGTAGAGTCGCCATTCTGTGGAGGCGATTTTTGGTATGAGGGGGGCCTATCTAAATTGTCTGACTAAAAAGCCGAGATCCTAGAAATATGCCATTCTGTGGAGGGTCAAAACCCGTTATTTTGGCATCCCTCAAATACCTACTAAATCGTCCGGCTTTCCCAGAAAGCATAAAGGGGAGTGCAAGTGTACACTACACCCGCTCTCAATGGGCTCCACGCGGACTTATGCCCTAAGGGCGGAAATGACTAGAGTCGCCTCCTAGTTTGACCTAAGATACTAGGAAGGAAAAGAAGGAGGGTTCTAAGAACCGTTAATTGACTTTGATGATTTGTTTCCTATGGATAGGACTTATCTGATCATACTAGAGATTCTATGTGGGTTCGCACTGGGTTACACCCCACAGAAGTGGCAATGACCACAACCTTGGATTGGTGCCCGAGGAAACCTCGGTCTCCAATTGTTGGGATTGTCGTCTTTCAAAACCTTTTTAGAGAGATTCATGTAAAAGCCAGGGATAGGATTGGACGGGAAGAGAGAAAGAGAGTGGATGAGGCGAGCTTTTCTGCCAAGCTAGCGTCAAATGAAAGGGTTAATAGGTTGAGGTTGGTTGAATGTAGACTGAAATATCGAGGAAAGGTTTAAGGGTTAAATGGATGAAGAAGACCCGAAGTCCAAAGGCATGAGGGTTTAATGTGAGTCGGAAGAGATTTGAAAGTTTTGAGAGGGTATAGAGGGGGGGGAAAAGGGTTTTTTTATTGGAATGGGGTCGCACCCTGGTGGGCTGCCTACGTACTCAATTCCCTGTTGAGATCAGACCTTACGTAGTTCAGGGTTTTGGGTTTTGGAAGTTTTGATGTTTGTGGAGTTTGAAGACATTTGAGGTGTTTGAGATTCAGAAGGGTTCGGAGTTTTGAGAAGTTTCAGGTTCGGGATGCTAGTCTATGAGACGCTCGGGTCTTTGAGACATTTGAAACCTTGAGATGTTGAAGTCCATGAGACGTTTGGGTCTGTGAGACGCTCGGGTCTGTGATGCTCAGGTCTGTGAGACATTCGAATTATTGGGATGACAAAGTCTGTGAGACACTCGTGTCTGTGAGACATGAAAAGTGTAGGGGAATTTGGAATGGAATTGAAACTGAATTGAAATCAATGTTGAATTGGAGTTGAATGAATTTTGATTTGAATTGGAATTGAATTGAAATTGAGATTAAATTGGAGTTGAATGAATTTTGATTTGAATTGGGATTGAATTGAAATTGATATTGAACTGGAATGAATTTTGATTTGAATTGGGATTGAGATTGAATTGGAATGAATTTTGCTTTGAATGAAATTTTGAATTGAATTGAAATTAGAATGAATTGGATTGAAATGAATTGAATTAAGAATTGAATGGATTGGAATTGAATTAAAATTGGAATGAATTTTTATTGGAATTAGATTTGAATTCCATTGAAATCGGAATTGGATTTGAATTGAAATTAAATCGATTTTGGATTGGAGTTGAGAAGAATTGGGATGGGTCTGGTTTGGCCTCGGAAACGGGCCAGGTTGGACCATGAAAATTGGGCCGAGTTGGGCCTTGGGAGATAGGCCGGATTGGGCCTTAAAAGATGGGCCAGATTGGGCCCTGAAAGATGGGCTGGGTTGGGCCCTTGGAAGGTGGGCCAGATTTGGGCCTCAGTTGGGCTTTGAATTAGGCCTCGAATTGGACTTTGAATTGAGCCTTAGATTGGACTTTGAATTGAGCCTCGGATTGGACTTTGAATTGAGCCTCAAATTGGGACTTTGAAAAGTGGGCCGTTTTGGACATTGGAATTGGGCTTGATTAGGCCTTAGAAAGTGGGCTGAAAATTGTTTTTGTTTGCAATTGGGCTGAAAATTGTTTTTGGGCTGGATTGGCCTTTTATGACTGATTTGGGCCTTTGGCCTTTTTGTATTTTGGATGTTAGGCTTTATTTGGCATTTGAATTGAATTGATGTTTGGATTTTGAAATTGAATTTTGAATTGGATCTTTATTGATTGTGGATTTTATTCTGACAATAAGGGATGATTTGGAAATTTTTAAGGAAAACGAGTATTCCTCACATGGGCCGTGTCTGGGACCTGTATTCATGGAGGATACTCTAACCTGAAGCTTTTCTAAAAAGGGGTGACCTATGGGCTAACTAGGGCTTCCTATTCCAGCCCGTTTGGCTAGCAAATGAGTTGAGACCGAAACATGGTTAGATTTGGGCTACGAGTTTAAAGCAACCCAAACGGGCCCACCCATTAAGGCATTAAACATACAAGCAACAGCAAAAAATGGAAGCATCAGACATATTACAATGATACTGGAATAAACATAGATATTGAAATAGACATGGCAAGTCAACGGTAAAAGCAGGAAAAAATGCTTTTGAACAAGAAATCAATGCTAAAGAGATGGGTCTGAAGTAAATAAATGGGGTGTTAAAGATTTAACTGAACAAAGGTCACTATGTTGTTAGTAAATTCTTATCAAATTATTAAAGCCAGACAGTATTTTAAAAGAAAATTTCGATGTTAACGAACAAATAGCAAAGCCCGGTTTTGTTGGTGAATCCCAAGTATGAGTACTGGTCAAATTTATATTCCTTTTAGTTGACAATTCCTAACCAAGTTGCTAAATGGTATTTCTCTGTTACTCGTGACTTTCGTCCATGAAAAAAAAATTGAAACCTAACACTTATAAGTTACAATATCACAAGTCACTGAACCGATTTCTTATTCCCTTACCTCTCCGTCAATTAATCACTTGCTTAAACGCCGCACTAAACCTCACATAGGTATGATCTAAAGTTTAAAAAAAAATGGCACACATTGATACAATTACATTGTACAAATTTTTGTGCAAGAAAAGTAGTATTTTCTCAAGCAATGATACAAGAGACAAAGTCAATTAATCGAATCTGGGTAGCAATTTTTAGTACTGTGAGCAAGACATAGGTTAAGGGTTTGCAAGTATTCAGAAGCATATAAAGTAGTAATGTATCACGCAGCAAAATTCGCAAGCAAACAAGGCATCAATCATTCAAACAACGGCCAAAGATTCTCTAAGGTAATAGAAACAATGTACTAGGAAAACGATGATGAAAACCTCCTGCAAAACTAGAACACGAGAAGGAAAAAAAATATACCAGGTTAGTCTAACGAACGTGATCAGTCATAACAGAGAAGAAACGGAAAAGAAAAGGAAACATGAAAGAAGGAATGTGAAACATCACTACTTCCATGTCGATGTAAGAGCAAGGTGAGGGCCTGCAAAATAGAGAAGAAAAAAAAACGAACATTTCCTGCTCAATGAACGACACAAATGAACCGATGAGACCTAAACCTGCTATTAGAACCAACAAGGGCTATTCCTGTAATCTAGTTCCCGTGCAGAGGCCGAAGCCTTACTGAGATGTTCAACACAATCAACAAGATAAGGATGAAGTTAGTAGAATTTTTCTGCATAGAAACTCAGAAAAAGCATTAGCATCACAACGACTGCGGTGACTTGCTGACAATGGCATGCGGTCCTTTGAACCTATTCTTACACGATGTTGAGTGAAAAATTAGGATGATTACGCTTTAAACAAACTTGAAGCTACTCCCTGTAATATGGCATAGGAAGATGACAGAAGGATAGAGAAGAGAAATAACAAGTTCCCTTCCCTGTTAATAACAATTCACGATCCAGTTGACCAAGTGTATGCGCGCATCAAAGGATTCCAAATCCATCGTGAGGTGAACGAGGATACCAAACAAAGAATAGTTGCGACGAGATAGTTTTCCCTTGGAAATGAAGTGTAAAATGTAAAGGCACAACCAGCTTTCGGTAAACAGAATGAAGTACAATAAAACAAAGAAAAATATGGCAAGATGTTAGTACTTGAGCTCATCTGGTTTATGTGAACCCACATACCCATCTTGGGTTTGGTATCCATCAAGGATGAGCTAAGATAAAAGCGTAAGTGTTGCATAGAGAAGAGGGAGAGCATTGGTGGGGACTTCCGAAATAGCACTGTTATAGCCGTGCTCTCCCCTCTAACCCAAAGCCACAACAGTTCACTTGAAACGTAAACTCAACAAATGATAAAGCCAGAGGGAAATAAATTAAAGCGATTGAAGATGATAGAAGAAGAGGATGAAATCAACACTGAACACTAGTGGCTCTTCGATGAAGCAGAGGTCATTCACGTCATTTCTTCTTAGAGCTAGTATGTTTGAGCAATAGAAAAAAAAGACCGAAGTAAGAAAAATCAGTAAGAAACTAAAACAAATGAGGAGAAGGGGAGTCGACACTTGCATTGGCCATTTTTGACAAAGTCGAAGCACTTAGGTCATCCCCACTTCTGGGTCACTTGACTAGAGAAAGAACTCGAAGAAAACCAGTGGAAATAATCGAGAGAAAACGAAGGAGGGAGTTTGAAATCGATTTACAGTAAAAAAGAAATGAATGATTAACTTGTTCTGTCCAAGTAACCGGTGACGTCTGTTGGTTGATAAAGCCAAACGCGGTCAACAGAGAAGAGAGGTCACACCAAGTTTCGGGCAATGGAGGGTGTTGGTAATGGAGTTTCGGTGGGTAGAAACCTCAGTGGAGTGGTGTTAATGGTGGCTTCAGGTGGAATGGAGCTCCGGGTATGACGAGGGTGTTGTCGGCTCTTCCTCTTTCTTTGAAAACAAAACGATGGAGGAATTCAAATTTCTAGGAAACTTATGGCCATTGTTTGGTGAAGAAGAAAGGCTGAGAGTGAAATACCCCTAACCTTTAAAACATAATTAAATGATCTATTAATGATCTAAGATGGTTAATAAACATCTAAATATTATTGGGGAACAATCTAAAGATCTCAACAAGGCAAAACATGCCTTAAGATCGGTAAAGCCAAAAATGTGCTTTAAAGCACCATAATGATTGTATGACCTCAAATAGGATCTAAAGAGGATTCCTAAGTATTATAATGAAGTAAGGAACACAACAAAACTGTTCTTAAAGAAAACTAAGCTCAGGAACACCCTGTGACACAAAAAGGTGCACAAAAATGGTCAAGAGGTCAAAGTTGACCCCTTGGACCACATGGAATCGGCAGCCACAAGCAAGAGAGGCTTGAATTAGCCACTTGCTTATACCAAGGACAAGACTCCAACATAATTCCCTAAATTAAGGATTACCTTTTACCTTTTGATTAGTTAATACACTCTCTTTTTGCTCCATTATTTGACTCCACCAGCCTCCAAAATCGTGTGAGCCTCACCTTTCCCCTCCATTAGCCGATGCCACCCCATTCTTATCCCTTGGTGAGTCATCTTTCATTAACAAACAATAAACTAATCAAATTTGTCTTTTGCAATCAATTAAGCCCATCTCCAATCATTCTATCTCTCCTAGCTTCATTCCAGCCGATGAAGCAGCTCTTCCAAGCTCTCCAAACCGAAGCTCTTGAGTTAGGAAGACAACTCCATCTTCTAAGCTTCTAAGGTAATGTTTCAAGGCTTATTTTGGCTCTTTTTCTTCATCTCTTCACCATCTACACTTAGATCTCGTGGATCATCCCTTCCTATGGCTTATTCTCAGTTTTCTAAGGTTAGAACAACATCCAAACTTGGCTGAAGCAAGTATAGGGACCAAGGTTTCCCAAATTTGCATTTTAAGGTAAAAACATACCTTAAGCTTCTCTACTCTTCATCCGATTTTCTTCCTTTGATTTTTATGAGTTTATGCACTCATAATCTTCATATTTACATGTTCAATCAGTTGGTTAGCCATTTGAAGCAAGTGAGGCCGAGATCTAGAGCAAATACCCTTCTTTAAGGCATTTTTCCAAGGTAAAACCTAATACCAAGGCAGCTTGTTGTGGTCTAGCTATTTCCTATGTCTATATGGTGGATCTAACACCTTGTGGTGTGTTTGATTCAAGCCGAATCCATCTTGAAGTTCCCTTGCATTTTTAAGGTGATTTTTGCCTTAAACCTTACATTAATTATTCCTTATGGTTAAGCTCAAGCTTGGAGTATAACCATATCTTATTTTGGTGTATTAAACATGTCTAAATGATGTGGTGAATTTTCCTTCAAGTGGCCGAGTTCATACAAGGAGAAAACAAGGTATAAACACCTTAAAACTTATGATTTTATAATTTCTAAGCATATATATTAATATTGCTGAGAGGGAACTTAATAATATGGGTTATATTAACCTAAAAATGGAAAAAAATGACTAAGATAAATTAAGCTAGTCATTTAAGAGATTTAATTAACATAATGGTCAAATTATGACATTATATGGAAAAATAATTAACCTATGGTGAGGCCGTGAATGTATACTATATTTTGAGACATTTAAAGTGTAATTTATTTTGCAAGTTCAAGGTTGTAATAAGGCCATGCCATTAGGCCATTTTAATTTAAGTTTATAAGCTTATTTAGTTAGATTTATGCTTATATAATTAAGTTTGGGGCCAAACCGTAATTATTGGTAAAATACAAAGCCGTGGGCTTAATTTAGAGGAATTTAGGGTTTTTAAATGAATTTAATAAAAATTATAACATTTTATAAAGTTTTGGGTCAAAATTGTAAAAATAGAAAAGTATAGGTGAAGTTTTGTAATTACCGAAAGGTTTGGGTCCAATTTGGTATTAGAAGTCAAAGTTGACTATATAGGAGACTTTGACCAAGTTTGGAGAATTTTAGAAATTAAAATGCTACCTTATATTAAGATAAGTATTAAATTGTAAAAGATTTATAAGAGATGGGGCTATATTGTGATTTCCAAAAACTTGGGGTACTAAATGGAGTTTAGTACAAACCTTAGGTTATTAGGAATTTTTAGAAGTTGATTTGGTTAAATTTGGAGTTTATATGAATTATATAAGTATAATATAAGATATTTCATAATATTGTTACAAATGGGTAACATATGTGGTAAAACCGAGATTTAGAGAAAGTATAAGGTTAGTAATGATGTTTATAACCTTTTGGTATAGTTTGGTAATTTTTGGAGTTATATATAAGGTTTTATCAAGATATATGTATAATATATAGTTTTGATGATATTAAAACTATATGTTATAAAGAGGGGAATTTGGTAAATGTACAAAGTTTGGTGGCAGGAATTTAATTAAAACAGTCCTAGGGGCTGTTCGAAAATCATAGCCTTTAAAAACTATAGGTTATAATTATATTAAGGTTTAAGGATTATAATATAAGGTATATATTAACAATGAAACAATGAAATATAATTTGGGATTGATTCGTGATTTATAGAAGTTTAGTGGTTTATATTGAAAACCGAAAATATAAGGGGCTGTTTGGAATTTTAAAACAATTTACAACTATAGGTTATAATTGTTTTAATGACTTAAATGTCATAATATAAGTTATATAACTATAATGTATCATTATATTAATTATGTGGTGGATTTTGTAAATACTTAAGAAAATAGGTGCTGTTCGGAAATGTTAACATTTTAAAATGGAATTTTGCAATATGGTTTTAATGTTATAAGAATTATAACATTTATATAAAGAGGTATTCATTAAAAAGAATGAATAATATTATAAGACTTACCATATAGGAAATAGTTCCATAATACATGAATATAAATAGATATATGATATGGTGGAAAAATATAATATGGTTTAATGACCATGTATTTTCATAATTAAAATGACATATGGTAAAGGGAAAAGAATTACAAACATTAGATATGGAATTCTAATGATAAGAGTATACATGTGATAATAAGAATTTATAAGACTCAAAGTGTTGTTTACATATGAATTATACCACAAAAAAAAGAGACAAACCTTAGGAAAATAAATACTAAGGTGAGATGTATAGTGCATGACATAGAATCATACATGCAATAAAGAAACAAACTATACGATATACAAACATACATTAAGTTACATGCGGTAACAAAGTTCAACAATAAGTATATTAATATACGAGGCAAGACTACGCATGTAATATAACGTTTTCCAAATCTCGAGTTAAGCCAAAAACCTGACAAACATTGACAGTTTATAACGGGGGGTTAACCGGAGGTATTAGTGACGGTACGGGGTACCGTAGGGTTGTATTTTCATACGGGATGCTAATCAGTAGCATTATGTATTGTTTAGACTGTTAGGGACGACACACGGAGTATAGGAACTTGCTGATTCATACTCCACCGTAATACAATCAGGGTGAACGGTATGTTGTTATGTGTCTCTGATTGTCTCTGAGGGCTTCCTCAGTTCAGACTTCTGTGTGATCTGTGATAAGATTGTTTGTCTGAATGTGATAATTAATATGCATGAATTGTATTTATAGCTGCTCATTATTTACTGTTGTTGAGTTAACAGTATTGGTTCGTATATATGAACCTATATATATAAAACGAACCAGCAGCTATGGTGCTATCTTATATGAAATATAAGGATCGTCAGAAAAACGTTGTAGCACTAGGATAATAAAATATACATATTATCCGAGACTTTAATATGGAGCATTGGCCTTTCTAAACGCCGCTCTCGTATCTAACACTGGATCCCGAGTCTACAGACTCCGGATTGGACTAATGACCTTAGTCTGCGTGTTAGGAAAAAAATGGTAATGCGATGCGATGGTATAATTAATTAATGCAAGATAGTAAAGCCAGGAGGATGTGGCTCTTGGTGCGTTGTGATCACAAAAACGATACCAGGATGTCCGCGTACGGGTCCGTAAGTATCAAGAAAATTTCCCGTGAGCTAGAATGACTCGTTGGTCGGAGAATCTACCGTTGGAGTGGCTACTGCCGTGGGTGACCCGCCATAATTTATGGGTAATTTAGAGACATGTCGTTTTTAACGAGACATTGTCACTAGGTATAACTGAACAATTAATACAGTTGGGACTTGTACAGTGGCGAACGAAATTGGTTTCTACACCATGGACGAGAATTAATACTTATTATTCTCGTTGTTTCGCTTTGTTGTTCATTGGTTATACTTGTGGTATATATGTGTGTTGATGGTTGTGTTATTATATGGTTATTACTGTTAATTGTTTTACAGTTTTTTTAAATATTAAAACGGTATTGCATGTAACGAATCTCATGCTCTCGACCAATTAATTGAGGGGTTTGAGGGGGCATGACGGGGCATGTAATGACATACTCAGCAGGGGCTGATTCCATACCACAAACCATTTTTATTTCAGGAGATTAGCTGGTGGTCGACGCGGGGCGCGACGGTTGTGATTTTACTGTTGATTAAGACTTGGTACGGTTTGATACTGATGACGTTTTGGACTCGGGTTGTGTAAACCGAGGTGTATTTGGTTAGATGCTCACGAGTACGGTCTGTAATAATCGTTGTTGTTGGATTTGTTTTAAATTGTTTAAGTTCTACTATCTATCTCTTGTGGTCACTGCGGGAATACGTTTCGCATGTTGATTATCAGGTAATTCGTTATCACCCGTATGGGCGAGTGATAACAGTGACACCATTAGGGCGACAGTCTGTTATTTACCGCTGCGATATATTTATTATGTGCGACATTTATAGGATATTTAGGAGCCGAATTAGTAGGGGTGTTACAGAGAGTGTGACGATTGTGTTGGCGGTGATTTTTCGAACCAGGACTACACTCTGGTTTTTGCTTCTTTAATCTCGGGATTGTAGAAGAATGTTGAAGAGAAATGAGAGAATTGTCGGCTACTGATTCCCTGGAGGGAACATACTAGTCATTGTTTTATATCCAGTACAGTAGGGTTTTTTTTGGATCAGTCATGACTCATGGGCTATTATTTGGAGCGGGCACAACCGGAGAATCGAACTGGGCCTCATGAACGGTCCAACCCGATGGGAACATGTAAGAAAGAAGAGATGAATGTACATTCAAGTACCCAAATTATCCACAACCAGCTTTGAACTCCATACATGTAGCTTTCCGATATTTCACATTAACCAATTAAGCCAACGACAGAACACAATATATAAATGTGAAACATATTACTAGAGCTCCACTCCTAAAAAAAGGTATACAGTAAAACAAAACGGTTTTATCTACAGAAACATTTTCTTCTTAAGAGTCATGAAATAATTGAATGTAGATAATAAAAATACAAAACATAATAAAAATATAGGATAAACGAAATAACATAATGATAAGTATATGAAATAATGCTAGTATGATGAAAATAAAAATGCAGGTGAAATGTCTTAAAAATGGAAATTGATCAGATATGTGCGATATCAGTAAATAAGATAAAATAAAAAAAGTGACAAAAAAATGAGATGAGAGAGAGTTTAATCGAATTACGTGCAATACAAAATATGCTAGTATGGAATATAATAGCGAAATATACATAAAATGATGAAGATAATTCTAAACTAATAATGATAAAAATAAAATAAAAGCAAGTACTAATAAATAAAATATAAGTAAAAGTATCAATGGAATGGAATGGGATAAAATAATCAAGTAACAAAATAACATGAACCGAAATAAAAAAAAAACGAATAGGCAAATGAGCAAGCGAATAAACATAACCGACTAATCATGAAATAAATCGAAACTAAAGTGGTAAAATAAGTAACGAAAAGGGATGGGTTTGAAAAAGGATGCATTGAAAAAAATTCATCATAAAATGGCAGTTTTATTCTGGTATGTACATGAGTAAGTTTTGAATAGAAAGACAATGACCCTCTTATTTTATGCATTTTTTAAAAAATTTTGCTTTATGGGGTGAGAATTTTTGGTGTCTACACTTATATGGTGAATCATGTATTTTTCTTAGTACCAAATATTATTGTGTTGTACTATCGTTTAACAATTTTCTGTTTATATGTGACTGATGATTCACTAAAATGATGTTATGATTCATTAAATTTGATATTGTGATTCATTGAAATTTGTATTATGATTCATTAACTAATAAGTGGTGAATTAGATAACAAACTTCAGAACAAATACTGAATCATTATTGTTTTGTGATGTATTATTAATGTTATATGGTTTATTTTAAACTGTACGTGGTGAATCATAAGTGTCTTTGGTATATGTAGATATGTACATATAACTAACATAAATTTTAAACTTGTCAAAACATTTCCATGACTGGTCTTGTTTTTAAAGAGCTTGAATTTAGATGAACAATGATGCAAAATTGTTTTATTTTGGACTTATATTTTAAAAGTTATGATTATTTAAAGTTAATACAAATATTACCTCATTTATTATGTCATAAACAGTCCAATCAGCAAGCTGATAGATTGCCATATACATAGTCATTCGCACCATACTGAGAATCACCTTCCCGCACTATCTACCGACTGTTTTTTTTAAGATACACCCCTTCCTTGATATTGCACACCATTATGTGTTGAAATGTACACAATCTAAATCATGAGGATTACTATTTGTCGTATCTAAGTAATAAAAATCAGTTATAATATGTTTAAGGATTTATATATACAGAACGGAGAGGCTGGCGCTTGCGCCACCTTCTACCGTGGCTCCATCCACGTGTTTAATTGTTATTGGAGCTTTAAAATTCTGGAAAAAAAAAGAACTTAATAATAAGGAATACTTGCGTATGTAACTAAATATGTGTATCAACGCGAAAAGAACCGTGCGATTCAAAATCCCGCTTCTACGCTCTCTTGTTTCAAAATTAGAAGCGCAGAGAAGAGAGAGGGAGCATAGAGAAATCTAACCTAGCATCATGTTTATTGGTCGATCACTGATCAAACCTCCGAATTCACTGTCGCTAATCGATCTCTGATTACGGATATTCACTGCAGAATTCAGTTGTTGTAGAATTAAAAGGAGAATTCAGAGGGGAAGAAAAGTGTTGTTGCAGAATTAGGTACTGATTGTCGATCGCACCGGTCACTTATTGTCAATCATTGTTCATCGTCATCGACCTTCAGCTAGCCCAACAATCAAACAATGGAAATCATGAGTTCAGAAGAAACCTAACTGTTATCAGAAGTGAAATTGATGGTACTACTCTACATAATTCAAATACAAATTTGATAAACGAATGTGGATAATGATTTCAAAACTTTTGTTTCTGTGTGATGAACAAATTATGTTATGAGGTTTACGATGATAATATATCTAACAGGTGATAAAACAGAGAGATATTGACTGAATTGTCTTAGCAGAAATAGATTCATTCCATAACAGTTTATAATTCACTTTAATTATACTTATGATTCACTTTTGTTAGAGATATGATACGTATTTAGTATGACATTTACTGCAGGAGTGCTTGAACTATCTGCATTACAAGTTAGTAATTACACTGAAGCAGAATCTTCAGAGTTGACTGCATATGTGCATGAACTATCTGCATTACAAGTAGCAAGCAGAAGTACTTCAATATCAAATGAAACACCGAATTGGAGAGTGAGGATGTGCAGGAAATTTGAATACATTCTTGGTGCAAGTGAAGCAAATATGGAGACAAGAACTTTGTGTGAAAATGTAGCCACAAATTTACAGGAAGAAGTTGAAAAATGTATATGTCCACCTGCTGATGGTATTTCAAATACAAATGTTGGTAAGGCAGTACAACAATTCTAGATCCACAAGGTTGTAAAACAAAAGAAAGAAAAAATAAGAGGATGAAAAGCGCAACAGAGGGAATTTACAGTGCACGTAAAAGGAGGAACAAAACTGCAGTTAGGACATTTCTGAAGAGCAAGAGTACAGTAAAATCAATGATGAATGTTGATGAAGAGGCTCAATCTGTATGAGTTTCATTTGCCCATCCGATCAATGAAGGTGGCGCATTCACAAGAATAATTCCAAATTTAGAGCATAGTCTTAATTCTTTATAGAAACATCAGATTCATTTAGTTAATAATGTAATGTCAAAAATATTACATATTACATTCTAATTTTTGAGGCAAATGGTTCAATATCATGTATAGACTGATAGCTTTATACGAAATGATTCATTTTTTACAACATACGATTCACTTTTGAATTACCTTTGGTTTAGTTTCATAAAACATGTGATTCACTTCTGTTAAAAATCTCATTAAAAAATGAATCACTTTTTTGTAACATATGATTCACTTTCAAATGCCTTTGATTACTTTATAATAATCTTTGATTTACTTTATAATAACCTTTGATTTACATTAAAAAAACAATTGATTCAATTCAAAAAATTAATCATTTTTTAAAACACATGTGATTCACTTTCAAATAACCTTTGATTCACTTTAGAACAGCTTTTGATTCTGTTACATGATACTAATTATTCACTTCTCATAAAAAATCTGTCAATCCAGTGAAGACAACATAAAGTATAGAAAAAATGCCCAAAAGATTACCCAACCCCACACACCTAGAAAACCACCCTATAAAAGCTAAAACTCGTCAAAGGCATTTTTAGGGTTTTTAGTCTGGGGTTTAGGGTCTAATGACCCTAAACCACAAACCCTAAAAAACTATCAAGTCAGTGACAACAATATAAAGTGTAGAACTAATGCCAACAAGATTACCCTACCTCCCAAACACCCTAAAACCACCCAATGAATGCTAAAAACGTCGAAGGGTTTGTAGTACATGGTTTAGGGTCTAACGACCTCTGATTCACTTTTCTTAAACCTTTGATTCACCTTTAAAAAACCTTTGATTCACTTTTCTTAAACCTTTGATTCACTATTCTTAAACCTCTTATTCACTTTAGTTAAACAATCTCTATTTACGAGAATCACTTTTCTTAACCACTGATTCACTTTTCTTAAACACATGATTCACTTTATAAAAACCTATGATTCACATTTCTTAAACCTCTTAATCACTTTACTTAAACAATCTATGCTTACGAGATTCAATTTTTTTATTACTCTGATTCACTTTGTAACAACTTGTGATTCACTTTTTGACAACCTTTTATTCACTTTTCTAAAACCTCTGATTCACTCTAGTCAAACAATCAGAATGACTTTAGTTAAATAATCTCTGTTTATGAGATTCATTTTTTAAACCTCTTATTCACTTTTAAGCAACTCTATGTTCCCTTTTCTTAAACTTCTGATTCACTTTTTTAAAAAATCTGATTCCCTTTTGTAAATCTCTTATTCACGTAAAAAATGAATCAACAGTGTTAACAAAGTGTATCTTATGTTTACATAAAATGAATCAGCGGTGTTATGAAAGTGAACTATTTTCTGCTATAAAATTCAGTTTCAGATTATAATGTTTCATATACATGGTGGTGTGTTAGTGCAAAGTGAATCTTATGTTTATCTAAAAATGAATCAACAATGTTATAAAAGTGAATTAGTTTCTGTGGAGCTTTTATGTTAAACTATGAGCACCTACATAAGCATGTGAGCACCTACAACATTGACCAGATAACAATAACAAAGAGCTCAATACTTGATAACACATAACAGCCACAATTTAGTCTACATTTGCACCAATTGTTTACCAGTCATCTACAATAGCTGAACAAACAATATTGTACAATTAAAACAAATTAGCATTCTACATATGACTATTTCTTTCTCACCCAGCAAATCACAATACACCTTGGTTTACACCCTTAGAATTTATAGCTTTTTGGAAAAAGCAATGGCAACCCAATCAGGCTGCGAGGAAGACCATTGCAACTGCTCAATCTCCGCCCCTGCTATATACGCCAAAATCAGATCCAACCCACCTTCGACGGGCTGACCCATTGAAGAAAGATCCCAAATCAAAGCTTGCATATCATCCCTAGTGGTACAAAAATGGAAGGAGCTATGCGGAGCCCAGGCAATAGCATTCACGCTTGACTGGTGCCTCTGTAACTCCACCACCGGCAAAGTGGAGAATCTGATATCCAAGCCCACAAATTTTACACTGTTCAGCATAACTGTCGCCATGTACCTTGGATCCTGCTTGTTCCATCATAACCTTACCAACGGTGTATCTGGCTCAGAACTCTCGTAGGTGATGGTCGAGTGTTCCTTGTCCCTCAGATCAAAAACCCTAACCGATCCATCAGCCGATACAGAGGCAAAAACTCCAACCCCACCCTAAGCGATATCATAAACCTATTTGCCGTGCGCTATCGCCTCTCAAGGCAGTGGCAAGTAGATAAGCAAATCAAGGTGCGCTCTGGTGTGAGTAAAAAGGAAGAAGAATCTGGGATGGAATCGATTAAAAGAGGGAGAAGAAAGATAAAATAAAATTACACATTTAACCTTAAATGAAATGACAATTATACCCACCGTCACCATATCGAAATCGCGTTATATATATTCTTTATGTGAGTTGTTAATGACTTAAATTTCACCTGATTGACATAATTATGATTCACTGTTTTAATAAATGAGTCCTTGTTGATATTAAAATAGTACAATTATTAAAAACACACCCGTATAATGACTGTTACCACATTTGTAAATGAGTGTTCGATAAACGGCACGTCTTGGCTGCAGCTGGATGTAGCCAACAATAGCTACATCCCAGCGCGCGGTCTTCCTTTTTTTTTTTTACGCCTCCGACATCTTTCGTGTTTTTTTTTAATTTTTTACTTTTTCTTTTCATTTTTTTATTCATTTTTTTCTTTATCATAAAACTTTTAATTATTGTAACTTTTAATATATAAGTCTAAAATCTAAAAAAATTATGTCATTGTTCACCTGAATTTAAGCTCTACAAAATAAGACAAGTCATTGATATATTTTGACAACTTTAAAAAAATTATTTTTATATGTATGGAGCATAGAACATAAAAGAAAACTTGTACAGATGATCATACAAACCTGTACAAATGTTCACTAAAACATGTACATCCTCAGGTAAAGACATGTACATTCTCGCATTAAAAACATATAGAGGGTCATATAAACCTGTATGAATCATTGAATATGTACATCCTTAAATTAAAACCTGTACATATAAGGAAGAACACTTGTACAGATGGTCATACAAACATGTACATATGGTCATACAAACATGTACAGATGTTCATTAAAGAACATGTACATTCTCACATTTGAACATGTACATCGTCACATTAAAATATGTACATTCTCACATTAAAATATGTACATACATCCTTACATTAAAATATCATGGTATATATGTAAAAAATAAATTTTTTTAGAAAATTGTCAAAACATATCCATGGCTAATCTTGTTTGGAAGAGCTCGAATTTAGATGAACAATGATATAATTTTTTTTCATTTTGGACTTATATATTAAAAGTTAGGGAAAATTCACGAGATACCCCTGTTTTCTTTCGTAATTCACAATATACCCCTGTGATTTTAGTAATTTAACTTTAAACATGCTTAAATGTTGTCCAAAATTGATGAAACTTTACATGGACAATGCTAAAGTGTTATATTTTGGTCTAATATCAAATTTAAAGTTTTTTAAGCTCACATGTGACCTGTGGGACCCAATGAACAGTCACATATTCATTGGGTCCCACAGGTCACATGTGAGCTTAAAAAGCTTCAAATTTGATATTGGACCAAAATATAACACTTTAGCATCGTCCATGTAAAGTTTCATCAATTTTGGACAACATTTAAGCATGTTTAAAGTTGAATTATGAAAATCACAGGGGTATATTGTGAATTACGAAAGAAAACAAGGGTATATCGTGAATTTTCCCTAAAAGTTATAACAATTTAAAAGTTTTATGATTAAGTAAAAAAAGAAAATAATTTTAAAAAAATAAAAAACATTACCCTGCCTGCAGGCGCGCATGAACAAAAAAAAACCAAACAAACAAACCGTCGTGCGCATCTGCTCCCTCCCTCCCCTCTGGATTTAGCTATCTCTAGGTACATTCACTTGTAGCCAAGAATTTGCTCCGATAAAGCTCAACTAACCATTCTATCCTGGAATGAGTTTATTTGATCAGTATTCTTTTTTGCTATATGTCATATACATCAATTATCATATAAATTTTTTTTATTATTTTACTTAATTTGTCTCTCTATTTTTTCTAACTTATCAACCTATGAAAAAAGGGGGCAAACTCATCTTTAATAACAGCTGACACGCTCAATCCTTATTTCACTTCCTTGTTCTCCTACCTCTCATTCTTTCTTTCTTCTTCAATTTATATATATATATATATATGTTATGCATGGTGACGAACAACGACAAATACTACAACCATAGTGGGGGGACGAAGTAAGTAACACACATTTTTGTCAACTTATTGAAAACTCATAATCCAGCAGTGTGCTTATTAAGTTGTCCGAGATTGATAAATTATATGGTGATTTTTTGTCCAAGATTTTCCAAAGGACGTGGTTAAAGTATATAACATTCCCTTAGCATGGTAGCATGAGAGAAGCGGTAGGAAAGGATTTCAGCATTCAAGGTTAGTTTGAGGTTATAAGCTCATCTTTTTATGCGACAGTCTTTTGGATAGCTGAAAGTGTTAGTTGATATCTGTTGGAAAAAAAATACGGTGCGAGATGGAGACAAGAAAGTTAATAAAACTACCCGAAGAATTGATAGAGATGATACACGATAATTTAACGAGGAAACCCCCTTTAATGTAGGGTAAAAACCTCGGGATCGAAAGCACCGATCCAAACCTTCCACTATAACAATAATGGGATTACAATGGTGATCTTCTTCGAATAAATATCGAAGGCTCTAGCTCTCAAATTTTGTAGAAATAACAAAAAGGGAACAAACAAGAATTAGAAAAAGAAGCTATAAACTCTTTCTTTTTCCTCTTTGTTTTTCCTCTCCTTTTACTCTCTTTGTACACTTGTGCAGCTTGTTTGATCCTCTCCTCAAGTTCTAAATGCTTGAACTTGGATGATGAAAAATAACTCAAGTTATGTGGGTATTTATAGGAAATGAAGTGTGATAATAAAGCATGAATTTCAATGTGAAATGAACTTACCAAAGTCATAATAAGTGTGCCACCTACCTTGAACTATTTACCTCCCTTGATTTACATGTGGTTGATTAAATTTTCAACCTTAGTAGGCTACCAACTAGGAGGAAATTTCTAACAAATATCCCCCTCCGATGAGTTGGGGAGCCATTACTCCAGCTTCATGGCAGCATCTTTCAAACTTAGTGACTGGAATGACCTTGGTCATCATGTCGGACCAGTTATCATCGGTATGAACCTTCTCTAGATAGACTAGCTTCTTCTCAATTACATCCCAGATCCAGTGATATCGAACATCAATATGCTTTGTCCGAGAATGATAACTTGGATTCTTGGCTAGGTGAATAGCGCTTTGGTTATCACATAGAAGCTCATAGTGTTCTTGCTCATGGCCAAGTTCTTGCATGAAACCCTGCATCCATAACATCTCTTTGCACGCTTCTGTAGTTGCAATATACTCTGCCTCGGTGGTTGACAAAGCAACACATTTCTGAAGTCTCGACTGCCATGAAACAGCTCTCCCTGCAAAGGTAAGCAGGTAACCCGAAGTGGATTTCCGTGAGTTGACATCGCCGGCAAGATCTGCATCTGTGTATCCTTCTAACACAGGTTCTCCTCTTCCAAAACACAAACACCTCTTGGTGGTGCCTCGAAGATATCTAAAGATCCACGTAACCGCACTCCAATGATCTTTGTCGGGATTAGATAGAAAGCTACTAACAACTCCGACTGCATGAGCTAGGTCAGGTCGTGTGCACACCGTGGCATACATGAGGCTACCCACAGCTGATGGATATGGAACCTTTTCCATCTCAGCATCTCCTGCTGATGATCTCTGACTTGAACTTAACTTGAAGTGAGAAGCTAATGGTGTACTTACTGGTTTCGCTTTCTCCATGTTGAATCTTTCAAGAACCTTCTCTACATATTGTTCTTGAGATAACCACAATAACTTCTTTGATTGATCTCGAGTGATTACCATGCCTAATATCTTCTTTGCTGGTCCTAAATCTTTCATTGCAAAGGATCCACTAAGCGCCATCTTCAGGGCTGCTATTTTGGTTGCATTCTGGCCAATCACAAGCATATCATCTACATAAAGAAGTAGAATGATGAAGTCACCAGTTGAGTACTTCTTCATGAACACACAGTGATCGGTGACTGTCTTCTTGAAATTGTGTTTGATCATGAAAGACTCAAACTTTTAGTACCACTGTCTCGGTGGTTGTTTCAAGCCATAAAGGCTCTTGTTAAGCCTACATACCAAGTCTTCTTTCCCAGGGACTTCAAACCCTTCTGGCTGATTCATGTATATCTCTTCCTCTAGATCACCGTGAAGGAACGCTGTCTTCACATCCATCTGCTCGATCTCCAGGTCTAAGCAAGCAGCTAGGCCGAGTACAACTCGAATGGATGAATGTTTTACCACTGGCGAGAATATCTCCTCGAAGTCTATCCCTTTTTTGGCTGAATCCCTTCACCACTAACCTGGCTTTATATCTTGGTTTCGAACCATTGTCTTCAGTCTTCAGGCGATATACCTGTGGAGGGTGATTTTTCGGTATGAGGGGGGTCTATCTAAATAGTTCTGACTAAAAAGCCTAGGTCCTAAAATGTCATTCTGGGGGGCAAAAACCCGTTATTCTGGCATCCCTCAATTACCTACTACATCGTTCGTCTTTCCCAGAAAGCTTAATGGGGAGCGTTAGTGAACACTACACCTACTCTCAATGGGCTCCACGCGGACTTATGCCCTAAGGGCGGAATTGACTAGAGTCGCCACCTAGTTTGACCTAAGGAACTATGAAGGGAGGGAAGGAGGGTTCTAAGAACCGTTGGTTGACTCTGAATTTATTGCTTGTGGATGGGGCTTATCCGATCATACTAGAGATTCTGTGTGGATTCGTACTGGGTTACACCCCTTAGAAGTGGCAACAACCACGACTTCGGATTGGTGCCCGAGGAAACCTCGGTCACCAATTGTCGGGATTGTCTTCTTTCAAAACCTTATTAGAGAGATTTAAATAAAGCCAAAGGATAGGATTTGAGTGTGGATTGAGGAGTAGATGATTTTGAAGAGTTTGAAGAAATGAGCAGGTCTTGGAGTATCGGTTCGTGGGAATGGTCAAAGGGTTGAGAGGTTTTGATTGTTTTGAGGGGTTTGGGGTTGTTTTGGCTTTCACGGGGATTAAGAGGATGATGCAAGTTTTGAGGAGTAAGAGGGCATTTTGGTCATTTTTGGTGGAGTCAAGGGTGTTTGGATCATTTGTTGGAGTTGAAGAGCTTCCCGGGTCTTTGAGGTGTTTTGTGAAGCCAAAGGTGTTAAAGAAGAGTTCAGGTTTTCGGGCTGATTGAGTGCAAAGAGGACACTCGGTTTGCAGGTGCTCGGATTTTGAAAATGTTTCAGGTTTCAGATTGGCCAAGGTTTGTTCGGAAGTATTCGGGAATTGGAGGTCCTATTGGAGTTGGTTCAGGGAAGGATTAAGGAGTGTTTATGTGTCCTAAAGTTCTAATGGGAGGGTTGGATTGGTTTATTCAGAATTGTCTCTCTTAAAGTTTTTAAAATCGAAAATCATTTTGTTGAAAAAGGGCGGATAATCCCGAGGGAATACCCTATGTACCCCCTCGAACACGACACTTAATTAATGGTAAGTGCCGAGGCTCAAAAGATGGGGCAATGAATTTATGTCGAAAAATAGGATTCAGAGAGAAACACCATAAATGAGATGTTCTCGATCGAACCCTAATAACGTCTCTAACTCCCGGGTTTTAAAACGTTAAAAACTGAAAATATTGAAATCGAGCGGAAGGGAGCTAGATGATTCTAAAATCCCGGCTACAACTAGGAAGGTCGTTACTTCCCTAGCACCCCGCCTTGTTAAAAAACTAGGCTGCAATTAGGGGAGGTTTGTCACCCTAATGCCCCGCCTGAAGAGATCCAGACTGTGACAAGGGAGGTTATGACCCCAGTGCCCCGCCTAGGATTTTTATTTTGGAAAGGGAGACAAGCGATGTTCTAACCATGGAGGAAATGTTTTGAAGGGATTAGACGTTTCTTGCTCCTCGAAAATGGTTTATTCGAATTAAAAACCGAGTTGGAAGCTTTGAAATTGTTCGGAAACCTCGGTGAAGAAACACTGATTTTGAGAAATGTTTTAGGAGAAAACTTTCTGTATATGTAAGAAAAACTTTCTGCATTTGAGAAGAGTTTTCTGTGATGTGAGAAGAGTTTTTCCTTTAAAATTTCACAAAACGGTTTCTTTGGAAAATTTGATGAAGTTTGAATACCATGGTTGTTTGAAAATTTGAGTAAAGAGGTTTTCAGGATTTTTGAATTAAAGCTGGATAATGAGAAATGTTTTTGGATTTTTGGAGTTTGGAGGGGATTTACAAATTGAGTTTGAATTGGATTGGATTGGTTGAATTGAATCGAACTGAATTGAATTGAAGATGAGATGGTTTGAATTGGACGGAATTAAGTTTAGGCCAATCTTGAATTGAATTTGGGCCGGGTCAAAATTTTGGGTCAAGGTCAACGCTTTAGTCAAAGTCAAAGTTAAAGCAAGCGGTCAAAGGTCAAGGTCAAAGTTTAGGTGGTCAAGGGTTTGAATCAAGGTTCAGGTTAAAATTCGGGTTAAGGTCAGGTCAAGGCTTGGGACTTGGATTATTTTGTGGACTTGGGTTATTTTTGTGAACTTGGGTTGTTTTGTAGTTGGATAACATTCCATGGGTGAGTTCTTTGGGATTTGGAGAGGATTTGATTCGGGTTGTACTTGAAGTGTTGGGCTAAAGGGTTGATTTGTGGACATCGGGAGTTGGACTTGGGCCGGGATTGGTTGTAGGTTGAGTCGGTTTGGGTTGAGATCGAGACTGAGTTTTGGGCCGGGTTTGAATTGGGCTTTGGGTCGGGTCAAAACAGTAGGGCCGGGTTTGGTTTTTGGTCAAGCTGGGTTGGGCCGAGATTGGTTTTGGGCCAAGCTGGGTTGGGCTGAGCATTTGGGCCGGGTTCTGTATTGGGCCGAGTTTTGGAGTTTTGGGCCATGCTGGGCTGGGCCAAGATTGGTTTTGGGTTGTGGGCTTTGGACTATGGGCCGTGGGTTTGGGCTTAGACTATGGGCCGTGGGTTATGGGCCATAGGTTTGGGCTTGGACTATGGGTCGTGGGTTATGGATTTGGGCCGGGAGTTTTTGGGCTTGACTGTGGGCCGTGGGTTTTGGGCTTGACTGTGGGCCGTGGGTTACGGGCCATGGGTTCTCGATTTGGGCCGGGAGTTTTTGGGTTTGACTGTGGGCCGTGGGTTTGGGCTTGGACTATGGGCCGTGGGTTATGGGCCATAGGTTTAGGCTTGGACTATGGGCCGTGGGGGTATGGATTTAGGCCATGGGCCGTGGGTTATGGGCCATGGGTTTGGGCTTGGACTATGGGCCGTGGGTTATGGATTTGGGCTAGGAGTTTTTGGGTTTGACTGTGGGCCGTGGGTTTGGGCTTGGATATAGTGGAGTTGGGCCACATTCGAGGAAATCAGAGAAGGTTTTGAAAAGTTGATCCAAAGTCAAAATCAAAAAAGATTGATGACACTAAGTAAGAAAAAGAAAAAAGAGAGACAATTTGAATTTCCATTGGATAGAAACCTTTACAGAGATGGGTTGGATCCTTAATTTAAAGGAGAATTTGAAGTTGATGATTCGCCACTCAATTTGTTTTTGGACCAAACTGGATGTACAATTTTTATCTTAATAAGGGGATGGTTTGGAAAGTCTTATAATAGAAAGGGTTGCTCCCACCGTCCGGACTCTACGGCCCGTTTGAGTGAGACAAGCCCTTGATCCTAGAAGCTTTTCTAGAGTGGGCCTTTGGCCCACTAAATGGGGTAAACCTAATGGGCTGTCTAAGGCCACCTGTCCTAGCCCGGTTTGGCTAGTTATGGGCTAGGTCTGAATTAAACTAGATTTGGGCCCAAGTTTAGGCAGGCCCAAACAGAACAAGCCCATGCATGTACAACAATATTAACAAGGGAATGAGCCACCAAAGTAAATCAATATATAGACATGGATTACAAAACAAATACCGCATATGGACATGAACTTGTGAAAAGCCAACCACACAAATCATAAATAAATAAGGAGGGATTACAGAAACTGAATAATATACAAGGAATGAAAATCTGAGGTTATCTAGGAAGTATATCGGATTTAATCAACCTAAAAACTCACAAGAAAGCCTAATCAAAATGGACCCTACTGTATGGGTTGCTAATTAGTTATTACTCTCACACTATTTTATCTTTCAGTGACCACACAAAGGCTTGCAAGCAAGAGAATTAATCCAAGAGAATAAGTATACAGAAGCTGAATGAAAGATCCGAAAAAGGTTAGCGAAAATACAACACCAATTAATTTGTACTGAACGGTGAACCACCTTGTTCTAAAGAAACTAGCAGAAATGGGAAACCCTAGAGTGGATTTGTTATTCCATTTTATCATTTCCTCATCCTTATTTGCTTACTGGATCCTCAAGATGCACTGAAACCAACCATACTGCCCTTATGCCACTCAACATCCAATATCACCATGTACCAAAACAGAACCATAGAAGGAAATCCACACTTTATGAACAAACTATAACAGAAAGCTAAAATCAGAGACCAAAATCCATTTCTAGATTTATCTACCCTAGCTCTGCTACCCTAACATCCTTAGTGGACAGATTAACACATTAATTAAACTAGCCCTTCCTATTAACAAGTTCACTATAACCACTGATAACAATATGATGCTAAACTGCCCAGAATAGGCTACACTTGCATATGAGTTAAATTGCTCAGACAACACATTATACACAGCAAAACCGATATCAGAAGCAAAATAAACTCACAATACAATCGCAAGAGTATTCCACACATGGCTACTGAGATACTTTACAAGCTATTATCACACTTAAGTTAGGGATGGGTACCGCAAGAAGAACAGAAGAGAGTTTTTTCTGCAAGATAACAGAAACATCAACAGAGAGATACGAGATGGGTTAGTTTAAGATGATGAATGAACAAGCATAGTAAAAATAAATGAAGTGAATCAGTGAGCATTGGGTTCAGAGAGAAGAATGCTGGAGACATGGAGTGGCTGCATTAGGTTGTGGCTTCCTCGAACTGGACCCTTAAGTAGAGAGTCAACAAGCCCATAACAAAATATGCACAGAAAGTTGAACTAACAGAGACAATGCCAGCTGAAGCCTTCGAACTGATATCAAGATTATAACAGTATACACAGCAATACAAAGCCGACTGGACAACTGGTTCCGGCAAGCCATTCGTCTCCACCGCGGGGGAACTTTCGATCGAACAGAAGGAAGAGCAAAAAGGGCCCGACGGGATTTCAGAGCGATATGAGCAAGGATTTCAAAGCGAGGATGATCGGAAGTGGAGGATGGCAAATCACGGGTCGGTTTCGGATGCAAATGGAGAAGACAAATGTGTTGGTGGCGGTATTTCACGGCGAAGAAAGGAGGGCGGCGATGAGTTTCAGACACGGGCGTATGAGGTCGGGGATGGAAGAGATGTTCGAACGGGGTGGGTAGTTCTCCTGGGTTTTTTGTTCTTCAAGTTTGAAACTCGGGAGTGATTATGAAACGGGTAACTAGACAGACAAAGGGAATGAAGAATGTTGGGATTGCTGCTTGCTGGGTAAAAAAACGTGTTCTTACTGTAGGTTTTTGGGTGGAGTTTTATAATGGGGATAGACAGATGGCATACTAAGGTTTTATTTGAAGCATGGGCTCACTAATTGACTCTTACTTGGGCTAGCTGACATATATGGGCCTCATTTGGAAGCAAAACCGGACTGGACTGAGACTTGGGCCGAGATTGGATTGACTTCCGGCGCCAGACACAAAAGATAGAGCAATATGCTCCTACCTGGGTTCGAACCCAGGTTTCTCTCCTCATCCAAGTGTGTGCCTACCGTCTCTGCTGCTGCAGAATTTGGTAGTTATACAGAAGATATATCACTTAACCCGTAATGCGAATTAGGAGAAAGAAATAAACAAAAGGAGAGCAGAACGCTCAAGCTAGGATTCAAACTCCAGACCAAAGGCATCCTCAAAGAATGCTCTAACCAGCTGCGCTAATTCAGAACTCAGTATACAAACGACGGAAATAGTACAAAAACCCTAATTAGAACTAGGTACTCTCTCTAAAATGCTATTATACTTAAAGAAAAGTAAACAATGAAATGATGGGATAAATCCCATGGAATGTAACTAAAAAAAGAAGTTCAAGGCGTAATGAGGTATAAATAGATAAACAGAATAGCATATGTACGTAAAATAAAATAAAAAAAGAAAAATAATACATTGCATAAAATAAACAAAAATAGCGACGACAAAACAACGAAAAAAAAATTAAAAGGGGAATAATAAATAATAATAAAATATATCTAAAAAGTAGGGATCAATCGAGTACATAAAATAATACAAGGTGATAATAAAATGGTGAAATATTTTAAAACAAAAGCAACAAAATAAGTATACAAAAAGAAGTTGGTTAAAACAGATTACAAAAAAGCCCGTGCTCTCCGGGAATGAGAGAAATGTGAAAAAGAAAACTCCTTTGATTGAAAACGGGGACGGCCGTCCCTAAAAAACAAGTTAATTTTATTTCTTCATTCATTTCAAAAATAAATAGTGCAAGGAATAGGTGAGAATTTTTGGTGTCTACAATACCCATCTATTCTTCAGCGCTCGTCTACCTTTGGGTAACTTTACTAGGTCATACGTCTGATTCTCATGCAAGGATTGCATTTCCTCTTGCATGGCTTCCATCCAATCAGTGTTATGATCATCAGTAGTGGCCTCTTCAATACATTCTGACTCCCCTTCATCTGTGAATGTAGTATACTCATCAGATGAATATCTTGAGGTAGGTCGCTTCTGTCTAGTAGATTGTCTTAATTGAGGCTCCTCATGAAGGTCGTGCTCGGTAGGTACTTCATGGGTTTGTGTTGGCTCAATTTCATCAACACCATGTTCTACTGGTGGAGTCTCTTGATCATCGTTGGCATTGACATCTCCTAGTGCACCTTGATCATGGCTATGAACTACTGGTACAGGATCTTGGTTGGGGATAATGATGTTTGTGGCTTTGATGGGTTGCTCTCGATCCTTGGTTGTTTGATCTTCGAAGAAGACTACATCTCTACTTCTGACAATCTTCTTATCTTTAGGATCTCATAGCCGATAACCCATTTCATCCTTTGGTGAACCAAGGTAGATACATTCCTTGGTCTTAGCATCCAACTTTGAGCGTTCATCTCTTGGAATGTGGACGAATGCTCGACACCCAAACACCTTGAAAGTGTTGTAGTTGACCTTCTTCCTAGACCATATCTCTTTTGGAATCTCTCCGGACAATGGAACTGATGGTGAGCAGTTGATTATGTCTACTGCTGTCTTTACTGCTTCACCCCAGAAGTACTTGGGCAGTTTGGCATGTGACAACATACATCAAACTCTTTCAACAATAGTTCGGTTCATACGCTCTGCTAAACCATTCAATTGTGGACGCTTTGGTGGTGTCTTCTCAAGCCTAATACCTAGGCTCCTACAAAAAGTGTCAAAAGGGCGACGATATTCTCCCCGTTGTCGGCACGAACACACTTCAACTTTTTACCGGTCTCACGCTCCACTTTGGCATGAAACTCCTTGAAGGTATCAAGTACCTGGTCCTTAGATCTCACCAGGTACAACCATACTTTTCTTGAGTGGTCATCAATGAAGGTGATGAAATATAATGCACCACCCAAAGATTTCTCTGTCATAGAGCACACATCAGTGTGCACTAATTCCAGTATACTTCTTCTCCTACTTGGTCGGTAGGAAGTGTGGAAAGCAACTCTATTTTGTTTTCCATCCAAATAGTCGGTGCATGGTTTCAGAGTTTCACCTTTAACATTGGGAAGTAGTTGCTTGCGGGCGAGGATTTGCAATCCCTTCTCACCCATATGGCCGAGTCGCCGGTGCCATAACTCCAAATCTGCACCACTACGAGCTACATTAATCTCCCCCTTGCTCGGTTTACCATGCATTATGTAAAGAGAGCCTTGTTTTTGTACACGAGCAAATATCATATTTCCCATAGTAAGCTTCCACTTTCCACCTCCAAAGTTGCTGGTCATATCGGCATCGTCAAGTTTACCGACTGACATGAGATTTAGACGCATGTCAGGGACATGTCTAACATCCTTCAATATCAATTTGCAGCCTGTGTTTGTCATCATCTCGACATCTCCTTTGCCAATGATCTTGCTTCTTCCTTCATTTCCCATCTTCACATTTCCAAAGTCACTACTTTGGTAGTTTGAGAATAGATCTCGATTTGGGGAAACATGAAAGGATGCTCCAGAGTCAATGACCCATGAACAATCACCAAGAGCTAAATTTAGTGACTCGTCAATTTTGGTGATGAAGACCTCTCCATCATCCTTTGAAGCCACAGCTGTTGTTGATCTTTGTTCGGCTTGATCTTGATTGGTACTGCCTGCTTTCTGGTCTCAAATGAACTTACGACTTTCGGATTTCTTGTGGCCCAGTTTGCCACAATAATAACATGTGAATCGGCTTCTTAACTTAGATCTCCCCCTGAATCGATCGCCCTTATGTCCGTGACCTTTATTCCATTGCTCATTTCTTCCATGGTTTTCAGCAATGTTCGCCTCAGTCTGCATTGTGGAGAAACCACGTTCTTTTCTCCTAGCCTCCTCATTAAGAAGGCTATTAGTGACCGTGTCCAAGGTAATTTTACCTTCAGGGGCTGAATTGTTGAGAGTGACCACCAAGGTATCCCAGCTCTCTGGAAGAGAACTGAGAAGTAATAATGCTTGCAGCTCTTCATCAATCGTCATTGACACCTTCGCTAACTTGTTGACGAGTCCTTTGAAGTTGTTCAAATGCTCGATCATGCTTTGGCCATCTTTGTATTCAAGCTTTACTAGTTGTCTGACTAGAAAAGCCTTATTGCGTGGCGTTTTCTTTTGTATCATCGTCTCAAGTTTCTCCCATAACTCATAAGCATTAGTGTAGGAAGAAACATGCTCAAATAAACTTTTGTCGATGAATTTTCTGATGAGAGCCATCGCCTTCCAGTTTAGGAGTTTCCACTCCTCATCAGTTTTGGCTCCGGTCTTCTCTTTCTTCAAGATCGGCTCATGTAGATCTTTGCAATACAAGTGGTCCTCCATCATGGGCTTCCAATAGGAGAAGTTGTCTGCCGTTAGTTTGAACATATCTCCATCATGGGCAACAACATTTTCTTTCTCCATCTCGTTTTGCGGAATCTCGACCAAAACTTTCTTTTATGATGTGGAAGATCAGCTTAGCTGCAACCACAGAGCATACTAAGAGAGTCTGGGCTCTGATATCAGTCTGTTGGGAAAAAATACGGTGCGAGATGGAGACAAGAAAGTTAATAAAACTACCCGAAGAATTGATAGAGATGACACACGATAATTTAACGAGGAAAACCCCTCTAATGTAGGGTAAAAACCTTGGGATCAAAAGCACCGATCCAAACCTTCCACTATAACAATAATGGGATTACATTGGTGATATTCTTCGAATAAATATCGAAGGCTCTAGCTCTCAAATTTTGTAGAAATAACAAAAAGGGAACAAACAAGAATTAGAAAAAGAAGCTATAAACTCTTTCTTTTTCCTCTTTGTTTTTCCTCTCCTTTTACTCTCTTTGCACACTTGTGCAGCTTGTTTGATCCTCTCCTCAAGTTCTAAATGCTTGAACTTGGATGATGAAAAATAACTCAAGTTATGTGGGTATTTATAGGAAATGAAGTGTGGTAATAAAGCATGAATTTCAATGTGAAATGAACTTACCAAAGTCATAATAAGTGTGCCACCTACCTTGAACTATTTACCTCCCTTGATTTATATGTGGTTGATTAAATTTTTAACCTTAGTAGGGTACCAACTAGGAGTAAATTTCTAACAATATCTTGGATTTAGAACAAATAGATAAAAAAAGTAGGTAGAATAAAATAAAATTGTTATGACAATTAATGTATTGCTTGTCTTTTATTGGGAAAAAAAGAACATCGAAAGATGAATTTGGTAGCATCGGGGGCATTCGCACTGTGTTAAATGTTAAATTTTTGATAATGAAATAATCCTATAAGATCTATATTGTAATAAGGTTCTTTGTAACTGATTAAAAACGTACTAGTTTATTTAATGTTTTGACATTAATTAACTCACTGCTTTATTTAAACTTTTATAGGTGAAAATGGGGTTAAATCTTTTATCAATTTTTATATCTAAATTGCTTATTATTACTAACCGTAAAAGTCATTTTATAAGCTTAACCGCTTAATTTGATCCAAAGAGGGGACCATGTCCATGTGTATATGATTTGGTATATGTTCAATCTAGTTTCAACTATCAGATTGTATTTTACTTTTAAATGTTTTAATCTTAACTGTAAATGATTTTATTTATTTAATTTTTGGTTTTGTAAAATAGAAAAACAATCAAATAATTATAAAAGGGTATAATGGAATTTTATAATTAGAAATTAATAATTATTCCACCAATAACTTCTCTAAATATACAAAGTAACTAGGATTTTAATAATTATTCCACCTATAATTTCCCTATATATGCGACGTGGACACTGTGGAAGTTTCTTTCTCACATCCATTAATTCTATATAGGTTATGTTAAAAGATTTTTTAAATTGTTATTTTTAAGTAAAGTAGGTTGCTTAAAATATGGAATCTTTATTAGAATTGATGGTTCGTTTTCTTTTCAAATTAGATTTTTAACTAAAATGAGTACAATTTTCAAAATGCAAATGTATTTTTTTTTTAGAAGTGTAGATTTTTATTAATTTATCATTTTAAGTAAAAGTGTAGATATTTAGGTAAAATGATAGATTTTTCAAAATGAAGCTATAGATTTGTTTGTAAGAAGTGTAGATTTTTAGTATTTTCTAATTTAAGTAAAAGTCTAAATATTTAGATGAAATGATATCTTTTCCAAAATAAAGGTGTATATTTGTTAGATAGGAGTGTAGATTTTAAATTTGAACAATACAATTTAAAATGAATGAGTGAAATTATTTTAGTGAGTAATAAATAAATACAACCTAGCAATTTCACGTGTGATCTTATATTTATTGTAAAGGATTCATGTCAAAGTATTTGCTAATTGCTTATTTTAAAACAATTTGTTTAAAATGTGGATCTTTATTTTTTTTTTTTCCAACTAGATCGGCCACATTACCACTTCAAAAGATATTGATGGTTTATAATTTTTTTTTTCAAATTAGATAGTTGAAACATGCAATCTCATCTAAAATTACTTCCTTATTTATTTATTTTAGAAAAATGCTAGATTTTTAAAATTCAAGTGTAGATTTGTTTGTAGAAGTGTAGATTTTAATTAATTCCTAGTTTAAGTAAAAGTGTAGATATTTAGGTAAAATAATAGTAGATGTTTCAAATGTAATTCTTTGATAATAGTGTAGATTGTAAATTTAGACAATACAATTAAAAAAATGAAAGACTGAATTTATTTTTTTATTTTATTTTATTAAGTAATACATAAATTCAACGTTGTTCTTATATATTTTTGTATGGAGTCTTTTCAATAAAATTTCTAGTTTATTATTTTTGAATAAATTTTTTTGTTTAAGATGTGGGATTTTTTTTTCAAATCACTACTCCACTTCTATTTCAAATAAAAAAATAACTGTAAATTATGGGAATATTTATTAGAATTCTTGATTTATTTCTATCTCTTCAAAATAGATCATGCAATCCCAAATCTAATGTTTTTTTCTTTATTTCTAAAAATTACAAATTAACTTTGACATTTATACCCCTACAATAAATAGTAAAATCTAAACCTTCAATTTATTTTTTATAAATCCAACGGTCATGATGTAGTTGAACAACATGCTCAAAGCTTATTTTGGGCACCTTCACCTCATTGAGTTTGTTACCATTTGTAGATTATTTTTTTCAAAGAAACGAATTGTAGATTGTAGTTGTTTATTTATATTGTTCGTTACAGTCATTTATAAGCAAACCACTTAGTTTAAGTTAGTTATTTGTATTGACTAATATAGTATTTTAGTAAAATAGTCATCATTGAGCCGAAAACAAGACTTGATATCTAATTAGTTCAAAGTTTTTAATGTAATGCTTAAATATTGCAACTATTGTAATATAATCCAATATGTAAACTGCATGGTGTAACCACAAGGGAAATGTAGATTACTATTTATATAAGTTAAAAAAAAAAATAGAAATCGCAACATAGCTTCCCAGAAATTTTGGGTTATACATTGAAAGGACAATAGCAAGTTTGTCGAACTTGTGAATTTGATTGAATTAATCAAAACCTAACAATTTTCAACTGAAAATCTACCATAAGTGTCCATGTGTGGCTGCGCACAAATTTTTGATGCCATCCACTTTCAATGGTTGCAAATGCGATCAATGTCTATCCTTACAATTTGGTATGTTAAGAACACGTACAGTTCATATATATTACTTTGATTAGTTTTTATACTTTCAAGTTATAAGCAGGCTTTGAAACAGAATGTTCAAATCCTAAAAATTGGGGGAATTTATTAATAAAAAATCCCCATCCTGTATATAATAAATAAAAAATTCAGAAGTTTTTTTTTTTTGTCTGTTTCAAATAGTTTTGTAGAAACAATAAGAATAATATATAAGATGGGGACTTTGTTCCTGAAGCAAGCATCGTCTTTCTTTCAAGGGAAATACAAGGCAGCTAGATTGGCATTTACAGATGTAACCGAAGCAGAGCTGTAAGACTTTTTTTTTTTTTTTGTCTTATCTGAATTTGTATGTCTTTATTTTTTCTGATTTAGTACATCATGCAATGCCTGTAATTGTTTTCCTCAGGGGCTATATTACCTCTTTTGAAAAAATGGGAATTATTGGTAATTTAGATTTTAAGTTGATTCATAAAAAAAACGCTTTAGATTTTAAATTAGAACAATTTGTATAAACATTAGATCGCAGTAGACCAGCTTATCAGAAAAATCTAAAAGGAGAACCACTAATCAGCAGAGAAATTACCATGGAATGAATCCTTGATCATATGATCACTCTGGTCTTAATCCCTGTTTAAAATGGGTAAAATTTTGCAGGTTGGTTGAGGAAGTAACTGCTCCCAATGCTTGGAGCCCAGACGCGAGGCTTATGACCCAGATAGCCAAAGCCGCCTATAAATTCGACGATTACTTGAGAATAGTCGATGTTTTGCACAAAAGGTTGTATAATATTGATTGGAAACAATGGAGAAGTGCATACAACTCACTAATTCTGATTGATTTCTTAATAACTCACGGCCCTGAGGAATTCGCCAACGAATTTCGCTACGATCATGATGTCATTCAAGAGTTGGGACGCTTTGAGCACATCGATGACAAAGGGTAACGTAAACATTGATTAGTCTCCATGATCTTGATTATCATCTTCAGGTTTAAAACGGCCCTAGCTAATTGAATCGTAAATTACAGACTCGACTGGGGGTTTTTCATGAGAAACAAGTCGGAGAGTATACTCAAACTTCTGGATGATGGAGAAGCTTTTCTAGAAGCCCGATCAAAGGCCGTCAAGCTAGCAACTGATATCCGCGGATTCGGTAGCTCTAAAAACCACAAGAAGAAACTGTTTCACCACCAGCCTTCATCATCTCCTTCTCATCCTCATCGCCTTTTTTCCGCGAAATCCTTACCCTCACTTGTGACATCTAAAAGACTCTCGTCCTCATCTTCATCATTTAACCCAAGATGTTCGTTATCATTGGAGAATGACATGACTGAAGTGTGCAAAGAAAAATCCAGATCGTCACGCAATAAGAAAATTTCAGAGGAGTCTTTGAAAGAGAGATCAATATCAGATCGCAACAGCAGTAAAAAGAATTCTGCAGAGGAGAAGGATGATGCGGAGCGTGAACTGCTAAGTTCATGGAGTGACATGGAAGATGAGTATGAACAAGGAGAAGAAGAGAATCATAGCAGCAATAATGGTGATTGTAATGATGATGATGATGAGTTGAGTACTGGGTCAGGAGAAGGAGGATTCAGCTTCCAAGAGTTGTGTTCAGATGGGAACAAAATTGGGTCTAATGGGTATAGCCCTATGAAGTGTGAAGAAGAGGAAGAAGATATTGAGAAGGAAAAGAATAAGAAAGGGGGATTTAAGAGCTTCGCGGATATTATGAAGGAGAAAGCAGGGAAAGGCCGTCTTGACAGACAATTCTCTCTTGGTTATTGATTGATTAGATTACTAAGATTAATTGAGTTGTTGTAATCTTAATACGTTGTTAATTAAATGTTGTAATGTTTTGAATCAGGTGTATGTATAGGTAGTAGTTATGAAGTCAATTATGTATGTTATGTAAACTTTAATATATAGTAGTAAGTGATTAAGAGAAGATTAACACAAACAAAACTTCATGCACTAATCTGTCAGATAAGCAATGTTATTATCATCAAATATGACTTCTTCACACATGAAAAGTAGACTTGCTCAAGACCCAAAATGAGCATTAATCTTGATTAATGCAATTGAACTTCGAAGATCTTTTGTTCATACATCTAATCCAATCAAACAAAACACAAAAACTTAATCTGAAGTGTTTTAAATTTTAATCAGTCGAATCGGATGATCAGACATGAAATACTACTGCTCTTTCGGACAAATGCTTCTTTAGCCAGACACTGAGCTGCTTCTTGTGCATCATCTATGTGACTGATCAGGTTTACTGCCTCTTGACTCTTCATCACCTGAAACCAAACCATTATTCCTCATCATCATTACTCAAATCATATTCAGTTCAACTATGAGTTTCAAGATTTGTCAGTAGTTCATTATTGTTTGTTTTACAGCTTAGTAATAGTAGTACAAGTAATGACCTCCCAAACTCCTGAACTTGCTAGGATGATGAACTCAGTCTCCGATGAATCTATTCGTTGTGCGCTCACTGCTATCTCCCGAGATTTAATTGACCTATGATTGTTGCATTTTCGTCCCCTGAACGCACCTGTTTCAAGCCAAGAGATTAAATCAAGCGATTATGTCGAAATTCATACTGAAGAATTTTGCTATCTATGTCAAATGCAACGGGTGAGTGTGTGTGTGTGAAAAATTAACTATTAACTAGTTTGTTTTTTTCTTACCTGAGATGAACCTATGAGGCCAGTATCTCCTAGTATGTTGGTTACCCTTAGGTTGTAGCTGATGAGCTTCTCCATTTTTACACACAACAGCTCTGTAATCACCCATGTCAGCAATTACAATCCTCCGTGAACCTATCACCAAAACAGATGAAGCTGAACCACCAACACCACTTTTCTTGTCACTTTCGTCAATTAACGTTGCTGTAGCATTCAAATATGCCTTCGTTATCACTTCTTTGCCCTTGTCCTTTATCTGAGACTGAGCATAATAATTTTTACTCTCTTAAGATGATAAGTAACCTTAATAATCAAAACAACTCAGTTGACTAACCCGGCGGACCACTTTACCTCTTTGGGTTTCTTGTCGAACAATTGAGACTGAACTTGCCTAGCAATGGAATTCCCAATTTTAGGATCAAAAAGCCCATAAAACCATACTTCAGAACATCCAATCTCTTCTCTCTGCACCACGATTGTGTCTAAATCAACTGGATTGTGAATATCAGATTGATCATCATCATCATGATCCGAGGCTGAACCATTCTGAACAATGTACGACCCGTGAGTGATTGGTGACATCCATGTCGTGTTTCCATATAGGTTTCTGCTATAGTGATGACGATGATGATGATGATGATTATTCCCTGTAGAAGCTTTTTAGCTTGGCCACCTGCCCCCAATCGGACAGATCAGATACACGCCATTTTCAAGTTAAGCAGTAGAAAACTATGTTATGTCTTAGTTCATTTAATAATCCTGTTCTCAGTTCATTTATGCTAAATCTCTCTGCATTGATTCAGTCGATCACAACAAGAAATTTAGACTGAAACAGAGATGCGTGTGTGTGTGTGTAATGTAAACGGAGACAAAAGCAATGATAAAATTCATATTGAGGTGAGAAGAGAGGACATTCAAGAGAACATCCCAGGCAAGATTTGCTTTTCATGGCAAATTGACGAAGAAGGAAGAGAGAAAGAAAGGAGAAGGCAGGGAAGAAAACTTACCTTTGATTTCAGACGTAAGCGTTTCATTTCTAACCCAGGCACAGTATCATTGAGTTCTTCTGGTTTTGGCTGTTTCTGAGTTCTTTCAGCAATCGAAGAAGGCCTAGGTAACTTCTCCCTCCCCCCTCTCTTCTCTCTTAGTAACCGTAAGTCCCTTTTTTGAGGGAGAGAAAAAGAGTTCAATACGGAAATTCAGTGAGCGTTTCAACTTCCGGGTTGGTATGGAAGCAAAAATCTCGCTTTTTTCTTTTCAAGAGAAAAATTAGTTGGTTTTTGTTTGACTATAAAGCTACAGTCAAAGCAATTAATTTTTGAGTTTCGAGTAAACAGAGACTTTAAATAGACATGAATTTAATTGACACGTCAACTCCATCCCGAGATTGACTTGTAAATGTTCGAAAAGGGAATTTGCCATTTTCCCGTGTGGTAACAGAAACTGAATGGGAGTAACAAAACAGAAAAATGGTTTCTTTCCCTCCTTAAGGACTAGTTTATAAGGTTGATTAGGAACTAAGCAGCGCAAGTTATGTTGCTTACACTGTGATCCATCTAGCTCAAAACCATTACTAAAGAATCCCGCGTAACCTTTGTAACACCTTTGATGCTTCAAGAAGAAATGCCCCAATTCTTTACAACAAGATCCTCCCCTGCTATGGGCCAAATGACTTCTTTAAAAGGGCAGTGGTAGTCAATGTTTCAATCTATAGATGGAAAACATCATGAAAATCGTACATAAATCGGGGCATTCAGAAAGAGTAAAATTCTATAAAAACCAGCAGCCATTAGCGTATCCAAGTAATAAAAAAACATGACCATCATTCTTTATAAATATTTGGTCACAGATGGCAATCTGAGTGGCGCGCTCAGACACAATAACTTGAAGCTTACGGACCAAGAGGCATTGCCCATCACCAACAAGGATGGCTATCAACTACAATATCTTGATCATAATTCTTTCTACTAATTCTAAGTCCCACAAAAAGGGTAACAATTCAATCAGTACAAACTTAGAAGTAAAAAAACGCCACAAAATTGGAAATCCTCAGCACAATTACATATAGATTACACTACATTTATGTGCTTTCCCTCTTCAATTTCGCCAGCTCCATCCTAACAACTCCAGCTTTCTGCAGAATCAGATAAACACAGACAAAATCAGTATTTGCGTTTAACTATACAATAAGATATAGAAGATGCAACACATGATCGATTCATAATTCATACATAAATTCCAATATCATTACAGCTGAATACAAACCTTGATCTTTGCCAACATGATCTTGAATCGGTCAAAGTCATTAAGAGCTGCTCTTTTCTTCTGCACAATCATCTTCCGGCCCCAGGAACTGTTGTCCCACTTGTTCTTAATATCTGTGTCATCATCAGGAGCATGTTTTACATCATAAATTTGACTAACGAAAAAAAGGACTCAGAACAGCAACGAAATAAATACTCAGAACAGCAAGAAAATCATAGTTTTACCTGCAGCCTCCATGGCTTCAATCAAAATCTTCTTCCTGGGAGTCCTAGGAATGTCAATCTTGAAGTCAGTGAGGGTGAGCCTCTTGAAATTCATTTGGCACCTCACCATATCAGGAGCATCAACAAGAGCCTGAGCATCAAAATACAATACGCATATTTAACCTCAATGCAAACAAGCCTATCCAAAATCTTGGCACATGATCTCGTTATATTATCCCATTTCATCAAGTTATAGGTCAAAATGAAACAAAAAGAAATGAAACACACTGATTTTAGTAAAATAGAAGTAGGAAACAGCATGGAAAATTAATTGTGACCATAGGTTGAGTTTTTCTCTGAAGGAAAATGCAACTGAGACAAGAGGAAATAAGACGTTGAATATAGCAGCAAACACAATTAAGTAAAAAGCAGATTGTCTACTTGAGACAAGCAACTGAATAATATATGATGTAGTTCAATACATTAATACTCCAACATATTAAATTCTAGAGTCTATCATTTTGTTAAGCAAATACATAGTGAAGAATGAAGATCCCCAACGAACTATAGAGAGCAGTAAAAAAATTCAAGCATTGCTTTGCAGCTGATCTCTTCCAATATAATACTACACAACTGCTGAGCAACAGTTTATTCTTCCAATATATGAAAAGATAATAGACTCAGCCCATGGTGGATTGAAAAGTACAGTTGCAGATAAAACCTTAATTCTACAAAGCTATGGAGAACACACCAAACGATGCACAATTTTCCAATTATTAATGTCGACAGAAAAACAAAACCAACTCATGTTTGTTAGGTAGCATCATCCTAAAATCAGACTTTCAGTTTGCACTTTGCACTAGGCCAGGAAACCATTTTTCAAAATCCGACTGAAAAAGTGAACTATTTTGTACTACTAAAGTTGTAACTTCCATAAAGACTAGCATTGAAGATCATAATTAACCTAATAGAATAACAATTTCATCTGTCACCAGTCGTTCCGGAGATCAGCAACCATTCTCATAAATCGAACAAATCGAGCACGCACAGACTGGATGCTAGGAAAAATAAAAGACTACACACCCTGTTTTGGTCAACAACGTCAACAATGACGACAAGTCGGCCATACTCTTTCC
Organism: Limonium bicolor; assembly: GCA_023374045.1. Classification (NCBI taxonomy): domain Eukaryota; kingdom Viridiplantae; phylum Streptophyta; class Magnoliopsida; order Caryophyllales; family Plumbaginaceae; genus Limonium; species Limonium bicolor. The sequence continues at coordinate 191,733,959 of CM041777.1, read as the reverse complement.
CAAAATTGATGAGCGCTATCCTCCCGATCTCAACGTACCTCTTGAACGGCTACAATAACGACACAATATGGGTTATAGAACCGAAAGGCGTTGGAACGAGCGGAGTGCATGAGAACGAGCGCTCACCATTTTCGCGTAAGCTTGAAAAACACCGAACTGAGGAGACACAGCAGCAGCAACTGATGCGGTGCTGAGGGGTTGTTAGGGTTTTATGATGTTGGTTTTAGGAGCGTTTTTCTCTACACTTTATCTCTTGCACGTGGTTTCCAAATTATTTAGTAAAAAACAAATAATTGAGATGGATGTTATTTATATTTTCAGTCATTTCATTTTAGTATTTGTATGGGTATATGTTGTGTAACTACGTTATTATAAATATGTTTTAAGAAAATTAATTTTCCACGTGAAAAAGAATAACATTTTAAATTGAAAGATACTCCCTCCATCCTGAATTGACCGTCCTGTTTACTATTTGGACATGTCGTTTGACTTCAATTTTTAACATAGAAGATAAATTAATTTTAAAAATTTAAGTTTTGCATATGATTCCTTACATGATAAACTATATGTTACAAAATTTAGTTTTATAAAATTATTTTATCTTATATGCTTAATATTGAAGTGGAAAAGCGTGCCATAAAGCAAATAGGACGGTCAATTCAGGACGGAGGGAGTATTTCTTTTAGAGGTCAATACGCTCAGTGCAAAATCGATTACATGACACATTTGTACATATGTACGGTCTATTTATGTGGCAGTCCAGTCAATATGTTGATTGGACTGCTTATTGGCACATGAGTGAGAAGAAAATTTAAATTAACTTTAAATAGTTATAACTTTTAATATATAAGTTCAAAATGAAAAAAAATTATATCATTGTTCACCTAAATTCGAGCTCTTCAAAACAAGACCAGCCATAAATATGTTTTGACAACTTTGAAAAAAATTATTTTTAACATGTTATGATGATACACTAAAATGATAATATGATTCATTAATTTTGATATTGTGATTCATTAAAATTGATATTATGATTCATTAAAATTGATATTATGATTTACTAACTAATAAGTGGTGAATTAGATAACACATTTTGGAACCGATAAAATATTATTATTAATTTGTAGTGTATTATTATTGTATGGTGTACTTCAAACCTTATATGGTGAATTATGTATTTTCCATACATACCAAATTTGTTTTGTGTTGTATTACTGTTTTTTTTTATAAGTTTACGTTGATATACTAAAATGATGATATGATTCATTAACTTTGATATTATGATTCATTAAAATTGATATTATGATTCATTAACTAATAAGTGGTGAGTTAGATAACAAACTTTGGAACCGATAAAAAATCATTATTGTTTGTAGTGTATTATTAGTATTACTGTATGGTGCAATTTAAATCTTCTATGGTGAATCATGTATTTTTCATACATACAAAATATTGTTTTGTAATGCATTATTGTTTAATTTTTTTATTTTTATATGTTTGTGATGATACACTAAAATGAAGATATGATTCATTAATTTTAATATTATGATCCATTAAAACTGATATTATGATTCATTAACTAACAAGTAGTGAATTAAATAACAAACTTTGAAACTAATAATGGATCATTATTGTAATGTATTATTATTATTATTATTAATATTATTATTATTATTATTGTTTTGTGGTGTATTATTATTATTATTATTTATATGATGTATTTTTAGTCTTATATAGTAAATCATATATTTTTTTAACATACCGATTTCAAAACAGATAATGAATCATTATTGTTTAGTAGTGTATTATTATTGTTGTATGGTGTATTTTAAATTGTATATGGTGAATTAAGTATGGTTTTTATGTATAAATATATACTTATAAAAAATATAAAATTTTAAAGTTGTCAAAACATATCCATGTATGGTTTTGTTTTGAAGAGCTTGAATTTAGATGAACAATGATATATTTTTTTTCATTTTGAACTTATATTTCAAAAGTTACAATCAATTGAAGTTAATATAGTAAAAAGACAGTACAGTCAGCAGTTGACTGGACTACCAAGTGGACAGGACTACACCCATCTACACGCGGGCATGCTGCAGCGTCTACAGTCTGTACGCTCAGTCGTGTTTTCACTTTGCACAGTCGGAAAATGACCATTTTGCCCCTGCTTTAATATCTTTCAAAAATTACTATATTTACCCACAATTTGTGACATTATGAGATGACCCTAAATTTCATTACCCACAGTCAAAATTCCAATACGCTCAGTCGGAAAATGACCAATTTATGGGCTAATGTAGCCAAAATTTATTAAAAACAGTTCGAAAAAGCAAAGAAGGATTCCGAAGTACTTATATAAGTAAAAAAAATATATCATAAAAATTATTAGAAAATTATACCATGACAATGTAGACGAAAAGACGAACACGTCGGCGCAAACGGATTGAAAAACTAAGCTATAACGAAAAAGATCTAGCTATTTTAAGACCGGATGAAATACCCCTAACCTTAAAAACTTAATTAAATGATCTATTAATGATCTAAGAAGGTTAATAATCATCTTAATACCATTGGAGAACAATCTAAAGATCTCAACAAGGCAAAACATGCCTTAAGATCGGTAAAGCCAAAAATGTGCTTTAAGACACCATAGAGATTGTATGACCTCAATTAGGATCCAAAGTGGATTCCTAAGTATTATAATTAAGTAATGAACACTATAAAACTATTCTCAAAGGAAACCAAGCTCAAAAACATGTTCTAACACAAATTGTGCTTTAAAACTCCTTAAAGCACGTTTTTGAGAAAATTGACTTTCTGAGTGGGTTTTGAGTGGTGTTAGGCATTGGATTAGACCTTGTTATACTAATGTACTATAATGTACCACATTAGAAGGTCTAATTCCATGATTTTCAAAAAAATCACAAATATGGCATTCATTTGTGAATAGTAACCGAAATAGTACATTTTTAAGCAATATTGACCAAGTCAAGTCAATGGTCAAGACTTGACCCATTCTTATCCTAAGTGAGGCAGCAGCATTAAGGGTGGAGGACAGCACATCAACCTTTAACTAAAATATCTAGCCAATTTGGTGAATCACCACTTTACTATTCCATTTAATACTTTTCATTCCTTAAAACACAAAATCTTGCTTTCTCTTTCCTCTTGTCCCATTCCAGCCGAGTACCCAGCAGTTCCTAAAGCTCTCAAGCTGTGTCCTTGAGTAATCAAGGCAAATCCAACTCATTCCCACCTAAGGTAATGGTTTAAGGCATATTTTAGCTCTTTTTCTTCATCTCTTCACCACCTACACATGGAACTAATAATCTATCACTTTCCATGGCTTAATCTCATTATTTTAACCCTTGAACAAAAGCTATTCTCGGATGAAGCAACCCTTGGGACCAAGGTGGTCAAAATTTCCATTATAAGGTAAAAACATACCTTAAGGAGTTTCCTCTTCTATCCGGTTTTCTTGGTCTGTTTTCTATGAGTTTATATACTCATAATCTTCACATTTTCATGTTGGTTCAGTGTGTTAACCACTTGGAGCAAGAGTGGCCGAAAACCAAGAGAAAATTCATACTTTAAGGCATTTTTCCAATGTAAAATCTATTACCATAGCACCTTGCGGTTGTCTAGCTATTCCCTATGTTTTTATGGTGAATTTAACACCATATGGTGTTCTTTATTCAGGCCGAAACCATCTTGAGACAACCTTTCCTTTCTAAGGTGATTTTTGCCTTAAATCTTACATTAAATTGTTCCTTATGGTTAGCTCATGCTTGGAGTGTAACCATATCTTATTTTGGTGTATTAAACATGTTAAAGTGCTGGGTTGATTTTTCCTCCAAGCTGCCGTGAGGGTATTAGGTCATTAGGCACCTAAATCAAGGTATAAATACCTTAAACATATATTATTATGATTTTTCAGCTCATATAATATATGTGCCGTGAGAGGAGTTATTTAAATGGTTGATTTTAACCTAAGTATGGGCAGAAATGACTTAGATAAATTAAGCTAGTCATTTAAGTGATTTAATTAACATAATGGTCAAATTATGATATTATGTGGAAGAATTAATAATGTTGGAGTAAGGCCGAGAGTTTATAGTAATTTTTAAGCTATTTATGTGTAATTTTATGTTATAAAGCAAAGTTGTAATAAGGTCATATCATTAGGCCATTTTAATTTAAGTTTAAAAGCTTATTTAATTTAATTTATGCTTATAGCATTAAGTTTGGGGTCAAACGGTAATTACTAGTATTATATGAAGCCATGGGCATAAATAAAAGGAATTTAGGGTTTTTAAATGAATTTAAGTAAACATTATAATATTTTATAAAGTTTTGTGTCAAAATTGTGAAAATAAGAAAGTATAGGGTATAGGTAGTAATTACCGAGAGTTTGGGTTCAAATTGGAATTAGAAGTCAAAGTTGACTATATAGGAGACTTTGACCAAGTTTTGAGAGTTTATGGAATTAAAATACTACCTTATATTAAGTTAGTTATTAAATTGTAAAAGATTTATAAGAGTTGGGGTGATTTTTTCCTTAAATCTTACATTAAATTGTTCCTTATGGTTAGCTGATGCTTGGAGTGTAACCATATCTTATTTTGGTGTATTAAACATGTTAAAGTGTTGGGTTGATTTTTCCTCCAAGCTGTCGTGAGGGTATTAGGTCATTAGCCACCTAAATCAAGACTGTTAGAGACGACACGAGGAGCATCGGATCTAGCTGATTCATACTCCACGGTTATAATCAGGGTGAACGGTATGTTGTTACGTGTCTCTGATTGTCTCTGAGGGCTTCCTCAGTTCAGACTTCTGTGTAATCTGTGATAAGATTGTTTGTCTGAATGTGTGAATAAATATGCATGAACTGTATATTTAAGCTGCTTATTATTTACTGTTTTTGTGATAACAGTATTGGTTTGTATATATGGACCTATATATATAAAACGAAATAGCGGCTATGGTGCTATCTTATATGTAATATAAGGAACGTCAGAAAAATGTTGTAGCACTAGGATAATAAGATATATATATATATATTATCCAAGACTTTAATATGGAGCATAGGCCTTTTCTAACGCCGCTCTCGTATCTAACACTGGATCCCAGGTTTACGTACTCCGGATTGGACTAACGACCTTAGTCTGCTGTGTTAGTAAAATTGGTAATGCAATGCGATGGTATAAATATAAATGAAACAAAGCCAAGAGGATGTGGCTCTTGGTGCGCGTTGTGATCACAAAAGCGATACTAGGATGTCCGCGTACGGGTCCGCAAGTATCAAGAAATTTCCCGCGAACTAGAACGGTTCGTTGGTCGGAGACTCTACCGCTGGAGTGGCTACTGCCGTGGGTGACCCGCCATAGTATATGGGTAATTTAGAGACACGTCGTTTTAACGAGACGTTGTCACTAGGTATAACTGAACATTTACAACAGCCTGTAGCTTGTACATTGGCGAACAATATTAGACTTTATGCCAAGGACGGGAGTTAATACTCGTTTATTATTCTCGTTGTTTCGCCTTGTTGTTCATTGGTTATGCTATGTGGATTATATTATGTGTGTTAATGGTTGTGTTTATTGTATGGTTATTATTGTTAAATGTTTTACAGTTTAAATATTAAAACGGTATTGCATGTAACGAATCTCATGCTCTCGACCAATTAATTGAGGAGTTTGAGGAGGCATGACAGGGCATGTGATAACATACTCAGCAGGGGCTGATTCCATACCACAACCATGTTTATTTCCAGGAGACTAGCTGGAGGGTCGACGCGGGGCGCGACGGTTTTAGTGACTTTTGGTTAGACTTGGTACGGGCTGAGACTGTGGTTATTTTGGACTCGGGTTTTGTAAACCGAGGTGTATATTTGGTTAGACGCTCACGTGTACGGTTTATGTGTAAGACGGATTGATGTTGTATATATTTTAGTTTTATTTAGGCACTACTATCTATCTCTTGTGGTCACTGTGGGAATACGTTTCGTATGTTGATTATCATGTAACGCGTTATCACCCGTATGGGCGAGTGATAACGGTGACACCATTAGAACGACGGTCTGTTATTTACCGCTGCGATTTAATTACTAAGTACTACGTTTATACGATAATTAGAAGCCGGATTAGTAGGGGTGTTACAAAAGTGGTATCAGAGCGGAGTACCGCTCTGATTACAAGAGATAGTAGTTTAAGTACCGTGAGCTTAGGTTATTCAAATACGAGTACCATTAAGGAAGTTGGAAACAAGAAGGGTTAGGAGATTGTCGGGGACAATGTGTTTAACGCCTTTTAGGGCTATGTGAACTTATGAATGAGGAAAGTACGTTTGACTTAAATTCTGAATTCTTCAGATGTCTACTAGAGGTCGTCCGACAGGCAGAGGCAGAGGTAGAGGCGGCGGGTCTGGAGGAGGTCCTCCTGAGACCCAGCCTGTGGGCGTTGCTGAGACGGTAGCTGCCGTCTTTGCACAGCTGGCCCAGATGGGAGGCATCAGATCGGAGCGCCACCCGTAGTCCCACCCACACCCACACCGAGAGAGCCAAACTGGCTGAAGAGCGTCGCTGACACGCGAGTTCCTACTTATGATGGAGTAACTGACCCCACCGTCCTGGAGAGATATATTATCGAGCACGAGAAGGATTTTGACGCCATTCATGTGCCTGCTGAGCACCGGGTCGGTATAGCAGCCTTTCATCTAAGGGACGCCGCCAGTACTTGGAGGAGGTCCGTGAAGGCTCATTACACTGCTATAGAGGGTTTCGGATGGGCGGGTTTCGTGGAGTTGCTGAGAGAGAAGTATTACCTTGCTCACTTGAAGCAGAGGAAGAGGGAGGAGTTCGAGGCTCTGAGGCAGGGTAGTCTGACAGTGGATCAGACTCAGAATACTACTCCTCATTCATCGGGCTGTTGGACTTTGTCCCAGGAGTCGTTTATTCTGACACCGTGAAGGTGGAGAAGTTCAGAGGTGGGCTGCGATATGCTATCAAGGCCGCCATGGGTGTTACTTCATATCCTACGGTCCAGGTAAATTAGTTAATAGTTTATACCTTGTAACTCAGTTTGATTTATTACAAGTTTTGGGGAACTCATTGATGCATTATAGGAGTGCTATGATGCTGCTTCTCGGACCGAGTTGTTGGTGAACAGCCGGGATTACTATCAGGGGCAGAAGCGTAAGGCCCCCGAGAAGGAGACTGAGGTTGTGGGTGGAGGTGGAGGCAGCAAGGGCGGGAAGTAAGAACCGCTTTTAAGTTATTTAAATTACTTTACTTGCTTGCTTGCTTTTATACCTGCAATTCCTAACTCGTTGACGATAACAGGAAGAAAAAGTTCTCCTGGAAGGAGAAGAAGAAGGAGCAGGCCATCTAGAAGGGCAAGAAGAAGGTCCCGATACTAACCGGGCCTACCTATGATGTCCAGCCTCTAAGATCTGCACCCCCAAGGGTAAGCGATCTAACCTCATGAATGAGTTGCGAATTACACTGTCCATTACCATCCTTGTATTAATCCGATTGTTATATGATAATAGGTTCTGCACTCCAGCGCCACTTTCATTGCAAGCGCTGTGGTAAAGACCACCCGGGTGTTGACTGCTCTGGGCAAGCGGTGGACTGCCACCACTGTGGGAAGAAAGGTCATAGGTCGTTCGAGTGCTTCGTGAATCCGGAGAGCCGAGCGTACCGCCCGTCGAAGGGGACTCAGAGCGCACCTGCTGGAGGGGGTGGAGCTCGAGGTGGCCAGAAGGGGCAGCAGCAGACAACCCAGAAGACGAACCTGCCGGGCAACCGCACGCTGAATGCAGGGGGACTTCGGGCGCTGGTACTATACCCATCGCGGTAAAGGTTAGCTTTTGAAACCTTAAACCATTGTATGAGAGCATGACTAAGTGTTAAACGCTTTACCTTAGCATGAATGTGTGTTTTAATTACCGTTTTAGATAAATGACTGATGAGTGTCCAAATGAGCATGTTTTATAGGTGTATTTCATGTATAATATTAGCATTTCTTGCTCATTTCTCCACTTCGGTAGTTTTTCCTCTAGTTTATGTTTTATGTTATCTCACAAAATATTGGTTTAACATGAGGAAAACCAAGCGGTGAGTGAAGTAGACGGGAGAGACGAACGCGTAGACACAAACGGCTCAGAAAAAAGAGTCCAAACAAGAATCTAGAGCCGGTCGAAGTTCGAGAACGAAATAAGTCCCGGTCAGCAAGAACAGCACTGCAACCTAAGTGGCGGACTGCAACCGCCTACTAGCTGCGGACCTCTCATGGCTGCAACCGCCTACTAGCTGGCGGACCTCTCATGGCTGCAACCGCCTACTAGCTGGCGGTCTTCTCACGGGTGCAACCGCCCCTGTAACTGGCGGACTCACACACAACGCGAGCGGAACCACGGCGGACAACAACAAGAAACCGCCTCTTAAGAGGCGGTTAAGGCTAAAATCAACGGACGGACTAGTTTTCTTCTTCGCGCAGTCGTCGTCTTCAACTTGAATCGCCATATCTATCTACTCCGCACCGCCTACCATATTTTCAGCACGCACCATCCTGTCACTGCAATTAATGCTTCAAATCAATGAAGCAATCACATGAAGCAAATATCTACGGAAGATTACCTCTTAATTCTTCTATAAATACCCATTCTACAGCCTTGTAGAGGCGGAGAAACCTGAAAAATACACTCACTACCTCATCTCATCTCTTCCAGAAATCACTCCCGTATATCATTTCACTCCATTAACTCTCTAATTCACCCACTTCACTTATAATAATTACGTAATGTTCCACTCATTCTCTCATTCTCCATTCACTAATCCGTCTCCGTCTGTTATTACGTCCAACCTCTGTCTGACTATTACCAGTTAATATGTCAGGCTAAGGAGGATTTGCTTGGGCAAGGGTTTAATTATGGTTTGTTAGTTGTGTAATAAATTTCTACCGGATAAAATAATTAGGTTTGTTACACTTAAAGTTTGTTTCTCTCCCTTTTAATAAATTTCATCGGTTTATTAAAAAGCTTACTTGGTCTGTTTTTAATTTCATCGGTTAGGAACAGACGGTTAATTAAGTCGTAAAACTGCAGAACTATTTTCATCGTTTAATACATGTTGCAAGAATAAAGCCTCAACTCCTCTGCCGTTTACAGGCTTCTGCTCGAGTTTTCATCGGACCTTGCCATTACAGGTAAACGAGTTCTAAGAGTTTCATCGGACCTTAAGAAAATACAGGAATCTTGCCAAACTATTTTATAAACCGGTAGAGTTAGCACAATTAATAAATCAATATAACCGAACCCGGAGTTCCGTTTAATTCATCTGCACTCAGTTTTCTAATCTGCTTAATATTTTCTCGAAAACAAGTCAATTAACTCCCCCTTTTGTGACAAGCTTAGGAAACTATTTTTAGCTCGCTATAAGTCCCAGGTTGACCCCGGCCGCTTCTGTCTTCTTATATACTGCGACCGGGTTTAATTTGCAGCCCGACGGATATTTTGAGTATTAATTGTCTTTCTTTTATCAATTTCACCTGTGCTAATAACTCACGATAAATCCACTCTGTAAAAATGGCGCCGTTGCGGGGACTTGATTTAATCTAGTCCCTAAGCCCCGGTTAATTCCCCTGTATATATAAGAATTTGTAATCTAAAAATTAAAATTCAAAAAAAAAAACGGTTAATCCAATTTTGGACATATAACCTCGGACATTGGACATCTAACTTCTGATCTGACTTGGACATCTGACTACTAACTTGTTAATATTATTGTCATTTATTTCTGTCATTTCGTTCCATTGTCATTTCGTTCCATTGTCTCTAACTACTAACTTAAAATTTCCAGTCATTTCGTTCCATTGTTATTTCTTTCCATTGTATACTAACTACTAACTTTAAATTTCTGTCTACTAATTCCTAACATTTTTATTATTCTAACGTATAACCAGTTCTTTTCTCTGTTTTGAGTGGTGAATGCCTTTTACCAGGTCACACAGTCTCCCAGAAAATATTAATAATCACACGGTTGGTTATAATCCAGAGATCGAGAGAACCTTTCTGCGCAATCTCAGGCAGAGACGAACTCAACAAAATACCACCACAGTGATAGATTCTGACCCGGAAGCTAACATGGCAGCTACACCAGCAACGGTTCGAAATATCAACAGGCCGTCTAACCAAGGACAACAGCCTGCTATCATCCTTCCTCACCTTAGCCCATCCGAATACGATGAGTGGCAGAAGCTGAAGCCATATCATCAGATTCGATGTGTGAAGGAGTTGGGCATGTTTGATGGCACCAGTCCAGACGAAGCCCTGTTGCATGTTACAAAATTCTTACAACATGCCAATAGCCTTACTGCAACCGACGCAGTACTTCAATATGCAAGATTGTCATTATTTCCACACAGCCTGACGGGAAACGCGAGCAAGTGGTATCATAGCTTAACACCGAGTACCATTGGTACCTGGGACGACATGGCCACCAAGTTCTATGACAAATTCCTACCCCCGAGCCGAACTTTGGAGATGATTGCTGAAATTTATAATTTCAAGCAACCAGGGTCGGAGAATATTTGTGAAACTTGGGACCGTTTCAAAGGTCTACTACTCACTTGTCCTCACCACGGTCTGACGAAAGAACAAGTATCACAATTGTTCTACAAGGGCTTAATCGGTCCATGCAGAACAATGGTGTTATCTTCGTTAGGGGCTGACGTTCTGAAAAAGCCGGGAGCACAATTTCTGAACAGCATGGAGTCTCTCTGTGAGGAAATTAGAGACTGGGCCTCCGGTGGATCAAGGAGCGGTACTCCAGGATTATATCATGTTGGGGAGAGTGATAACAAATTCGACCAGCTCATGAGAAGCCATGAGCAACTCATGGAAAGCAATGCTCAGCAAGCAACAAAAGTGAGCACTCTACAGAAAGTGGTCGAACAGATGGCTATGAATTCCTTCCCTCAGCAAGCTAAGTCGATGATTTCCCGACCACCTACTACCCCTCCAGGCTATGCTCCTCAATCTCAACCATCACCAACATTTTCTTGTACGCAATGTTGCGGGCCTCATGACTATGAACAATGCCCCCAACTACAAGAAATGAAAGCAGCGGAGGAAGCAAATTACATCACCAACAATTCAGGATACAGACAACCATGGCAACGTAACATGCAATCCAATCTTAGCTACTCAAACACCGGAAATATCCAGAACCCACATACCCTACAAACATCCCAAAATTACAGACCTCAATCCAATTTCCAAGGAGGCCCAAGGCAATATCAACAACAGCCCTATGGCAATGAAGCTTCATCGAGCCGACCAGCTCCACCTCCTTCGAATCCTGAGTCTGATATGTCTCAGATGCAGGAAATGTTTAAGGCGATGATGGGTAAATCCCGAGATACGCAAGAAGAGGTCGCAGCTCTGCGCAAAGACCAAACAGCCTTGCAGTCTCAGATCCAACAGCTACTCACTCAACAAAGACCACCTGGTCAATTCCCCTCACAGACCAATCCAAACCCAAAAGAGTATGCAAAAGCAATTTACATAGTGGACCAACCCATCACATTAGCTCAAAGGGAGCAACAACCCGAGAGTGAAATGGTCCCTGAAGTGGAGCAACGGGCCGAGGAAGAATACCTCGACATGAACCAAATGAAGCTCTATGCCAAATTAGTTGCGATAAACGAAATGATGGAAGGTCCACTAGACCTTACATCACAGCAACCGGAGTGCAAACTGGTTCATGTAGTGGACGATTTACCTGAGGATTTGAGTTACTCAATACCACCACCCCGTTCGAAAATGAGCAAACGGTATCAAACCTTCTGCTTGAGCTTGAAGACAAGCCATCAGAGGACAACTTCTACCTCAACTTCATGGAGTCTCCTCCCTCTGAAGTCAATTACTGTTATTTTCCCTCCTTCTCTGTGCTATACCCAGACAATGAGGATTGTTACATCCTCGAGAATGAAGAGGAGGAAATGCTCGCTCCCGCCAGAACATCCAAACAAAATACCAATATCACCTTCGAGGAACCACCTCCCTCTGAAGTTGAATTCAACCAAGGCTCTTCCTTTGAGCCTCTCAAAGAAGACGAGGATTATTACATCCTCAAATTCGAAGAGGAAAAGCCATCCAACTTTGATCTTCATCTAGAGGATCACAGCCTTCCCCTCTTGTGCAACAAAGACGTAGGGTGGAAACTCGCAGTCGGCTCGCTGAGTGAGAAGGCCATCTTTCCATTTGATCCAGGTCAGAATTTGAAGATACAAATTTCCCAGAAGTTCTCCCTGAACCACTCAACGCAGTTAAGGATGTCTTCATCCTCAAATTTGAAGAGGATGATACTCACACTAAGGATCATCCATTGGAAAATTTGGGCCCTTCGACAAAGGAAAATAATGCCCACCCACCCACCCGTTGAAGCTCACTTCCACCTTCAGTTTCGTTCCAGAGGAGGAAATTTACATCCTCGACTCTGAGCAAGCACTACACCCATCACCGGGATTACAATACAATATTTATGGCGACAAACAACTCCTTCAAAACCAGGGTTTGTGGAGTTTGTCTTTTCCTACTATAATTGTTGCCATAATTCTGTGTTTTGATCCAGGTGGTTTGAGCCTCCATATTGCCAATTTCCTGTTCCCGGTACTACCATTATCAACCTTCATTTATGATCCGGGATAAACTTAAGCTTGGTCAAATACGTCTAGCTAGAGACGTTAAACCCGGGCAGCTTGGTGGGAGGCATCCCACTATCTATCTTTTATCTTTCCTTTAATTTAATGTTGTTTTCTTTTTTGTACTATATTTCCCTTTTATTTGTTATAATAAAATGCAGGCTTCACTTGAGTTCTTCTCGCTGTGTAGAATATTCTTTACAGGTTCAATTTATGACATTCCACAGCAACACTCAAGTGTGGGGGAGCTCTACACACTCTACGAAATCTGGGGAGTACACTCTTTCCTTTACTAATTGCATGCCTTCTTAATTTTATTTCATCTACGCAATGAGGGCATTGCTTAAGCTTAAGTGTGGGGGAAGAGCCTTTTCAGGTCATCAAATGCTAAAATTGTTAAGTCTCTCTGCTTATCTTCTGCTTACCTCGCATTTGTTCAAAAATTGAATTATGTACCCTGCTAATGTAGGTTGTTCTCTTTAAAAACAAATACTATTATGAATTGTGGGATAAAGGGTACAAATTTTTTAAAAAATTTTCATTTGATTACTTTTGAGGAGCATTTTATATGCGGTGTGACCAAATAATCTGCAAATGGTTGGATTTTATTACTCAGGGTTTCTTTTTTGTCTTCTCTCTTAGGGATTGCTAAGGGGTATTTTTCTGTAAAAAAAAAAGAAGAAGAATACAAAAAAATAAGGGACTTTCGAGACACCATTGGTAACCAACAAAAGAGAGTTGAGTGTTCTTGAATACAAATGCATTATGCCTACATTTTCTCATCCCTCATGCAAAAGTGAAGCAAATGCATAAATCTTTTCTTCCTTTTATTTTCTCCTCAATGCCCATTCTTGAGAGAAGTTGGCCATGGTAAAAGCTCTCGGAGTCGCCTAAACACAAAGAACATTGAAGTACCTTAGATCATACCCCGAAACTCTATATTTTGTTTTTACCCTGAGCACACCTATGCCACCAGCAGATAATTTTTCACACTCCTCAATAAGTTATAAAGATCATGAACTATTGACTTTTTTATCCTACCCTTCATAATAATATTTGTTAGTATTGAGCATTTCCTGCTTGCTTAGGTACATGATTTTACTTGAGGACAAGCAAAAAGATAAGTGTGGGGGTGTGATGAGTGTCCAAATGAGCATGTTTTATAGGTGTATTTCATGTATAATATTAGCACTTTTCTTGCTCATTTCTCCACTTCGGTTAGTTTTCCTCTAGTTTATGTTTTATTGTTTATCTCACAAATTATTGGTTTAACATGAGGAAAACCAAGCCGGGAGTGAAGTAGACGGAGAGACGAACGCGTAGACACAAACGGCTCAGAAAATAGAGTCCAAACGAAGAATCTAGAGCCGGTCGAAGTTCGTAGAACGAAATAAGTCACGGTCAGCAAGAACAGCACTGCAACCTAAGTGGCGGACTGCAACCGCCTACTAGCTGGCGGACCTCTCATGGCTGCAACCGCCTACTAGCTGGCGGACCTCTCACGCTGCAACCGCCTACTAGCTGGCGGTCTTCTCACGGGTGCAACCGCCCCGTAACTGGCGGACGTCACACACAACCGCGAGGCGGAACCACGGGCGGACAACAACAAGAAACCGCCTCTTAAGAGGCGGTTAAGGCTAAAATCAACGACCGGACTAGTTTTCTTCTTCGCGTAGTCGTCGTCTTCAACTTGAATCGCCATATATCTCTCTACTCCGCACCGCCTACCTATTTTCCTCACGCACTCAGCTCCTGTCCCCTGCAATTAATGCTTCAATCAATGAAGCAATCAATGAAGCAAATATCTACGGAAGATTACCTCTTAATTTCTTCTATAAATACCCATTCCCTACAGCCTTGTACGAGTGCACGGAGAAAACCTGAAAATCACTCACACTCACCTCATCTCATTCTCTTCCAGTAAATCACTCCCGTATATCATTTCACTCTATTAACTCTTAATTCACCCACTTCACTTTAATAACTTACGTACATGTTCCACTCATTCTCCTCATTTCTCCATTCACTAATCACGTCTCCGTGCTGTTATTACGTCCAACCTCTGTCTGACTTATTACCAGTTAATATGTCAGGCTAAGGAGGATTTGCTTTGGCAAGGGTTTAAATTATGGTTTGTTAGTTGTGTAATAAATTTCTACCGGATAAAATAAATTAGGTTTGTTACACTTAAAGTTTTGTTTCTCTCCTTTTAATAATTTCATAGGTTTATTAAAAAGCCTTACTAAGTCTGTTTTAATCTCATCGGTTAGGAACAGACGGGTTAATTAAGTCGTAAAACTGCAAGAACTTATTTTCATCGTTTAAGTTAATACATGTTGCAAGAATAAGCCTCATACTCCTCTGCCGTTTACAGGCTTCTGCTCGAGTTTTCATCGGACCTGCATTACAGGTAAACAAGTTCTTAAGAGTTTTCATCGGACCTTAAGAAAATTACAGGAATCTTGCCAAACTATTTTATTAAACCGGTAGAGTTAGCACAATTAATTAAATCATATAACCTGAACCCGGAGTTCCGTTTAATTCATCTGCACTCAGTTTTCTAATCTGCTTAATATTTTCTCGAAAACAAGTCAATTAACTTCCCCCTTTTGTGACAAGCTTAGGAACTATTTTAGCTCGCTATAAGTCCCACGGTTTGACACCGACCGCTTCTGTCTTCTATACTACTGCGACCGGGTTTTAATTTGCAGCCCGACGGATATTTTGAGTATTAATTTCTTTCTTTTATCAATTTCACATGTGCTAATAACTCACGATAAATCCACTCTGCAATGACTTACCTAGGAAACCTTTTATCTCTTAGGAGACTTCGATATCTACTATCCCACACTCACCAGATCGAGATCACCTAGACCCGTGGAAGAAAGACGGGAGTACCCTGGCGAGTTGTGTCATGTGGTCAGACCAGGCATGATACTTCTCAGAGAGTTCCTAACCTTAGATGAACAAATCGCCATAGTGGATGAGTGTAGAGCTTTGGGTAATGGCTTGGGAGGATTTTATACCCCTGTATTTAGTAGTGGTTTCTAGGATAAAACTGCACATATGTGCTTAGGGAAAGATTGGGATCGCAAGATAGGGTTTTAACCAAGAGGTGAGGATGGTAGATGGCGTATCAATACCTAGGATACCTGAGAGTTCCTACTTGGTGAGAAACGCAATGGATATTGCTCAAGACTGCGAGACTTACCCTTTACCCGACATGACACCCAACGTCTGCATCGTCAACTACTACGAGCAGGGAGAAAGGATTGGGATGCACCAAGACCGTGATGAGACGGCCGAGTCCATCACCAAGGGAATACCGGTTGTGTCATTCTCCATTGGCGATGATGATGAGTTCATCTATGGAGACCAGAAGAGGATGGATCTAGCAGCAAGATCATCCTCAAGTCTGGGATGTGTTGGTATTTGGTGGAGAATCAAGGCTAGTATATCATGGGATTAAGAGCATCAAGCTCAATACCGCCCCACCAGCTCTAGTGAATGAGACCCACATCAGACCTGGCCGTTTAAATTTAACTTTCAGAAAGTACTGATGTAATTTACTAGCTAAGTGTGTAACCTTGTGTAATACCAATTGGATAAATGAAATAAGAGTTTATGTACCTTCAAGAATATGTGTTCAGTTTGTTAATACCGTTAATTCATAACTCCAGGCCACGAAAATGAAAAGGAGGGTATCTTATGCATCTTAGATATGGCGCAAGCCAAGGAATCCGGTAATGTCATCACAGGTATGACAATTAACAACCGACAGTAAATAAGTGATTTATTGTGACTCGATGCTAATACGAGAAGTAATCTCAAGTACCTTTCCTGTCGATGGTGTTAGTGCTTCCATATTGTTCGACTCAGGGGCTTCGCATTCGTTTATCTCCTCGGCATTCGCTAAGAAGCTGAGGGCAGCCCCCGAACAGCTCTCTGACTTTTCAGTCACTCTTCCTTCGAAGGAGAGAGTTGGTTACACCAGACAGTACACGGGATTAGAGATCAGCATCATGACTGAGACCTTCCCCATCAACCTGATCGAGTTCAAGAACTTGGGCTTCGACGTTATAGTGGGCATGGACAGGCTGCAGAAGCATAAAGGGCCGTCTACATTGTGCAGAGCATCAACTACTGCTAAAGGGGCCGAGCGGCAAGACAGTGTCATACCGCAGTGTGAAGAGAGAGCCGACTGTCAAGATCGTGTCAGCGTTATCCCTGATGAAGGATGTTAGGAAGGGCCGCAGGCCTTCCTCTGTTATGTTCAGGACACGAGACAGAGCGACGTGATGGACTCAGACATTCCAGTCATGGTAGACTTCCCCGACTTGTTTCCTGATGAGCTGCCAGGCATGCCGCCTGTGCGCGAGGTTGAGTTCGCAGTCGACTTGTTGCCGGGTACGGGCCCTATTGCTAAGGTGCCCTACCGTATGACGCCGGCTGAGATGAGGGAACTAAAGCTATAGTTGAGGACCTCCTCGCAAGGGATTCATACGACCTAGTGTTTCTCCTTGGGGTGCTCCAGTACTGTTCGTCAAGAAGAAGGACGACAGTATGCGACTCTGCATCGACTACCGCGAGCTTAATGCGGTCACGGTCAAGAACAAGTACCCGTTACCACGGATCGACGACTTGTTTGACCAGCTGAGAGGAGCCAGTGTATTCTCAAAGATAGATCTCAGATCTGGCTACCATCAGATCAGGATTGCAGAGGGTAATGTGGAGACAGCTTTCAGGACTCGGTATGGGCACTACGAGTTCACCGTTATGCCATTCGGGTTATCGAATGCGCCAGCTATCTTCATGGACTTGATGAACCGTCTCTTCAGAGAGCAGCTTGATCGTTCAGTTGTGGTCTTCATCGACGATATCCTGGTCTATTCAAAGACCAAGGAGGAGCATGAGTTACATTGAGACAGGTTTTTGAGTATCATGAGAGAGAACCAGTTTGTATGCCAACTCTCAAGTGTGAGTTCTGGTTGGACAGTGTGTCCATTCCTTGGACACATTATATCAGCGAGTGGGATATCTGTAGACCCTGCCAAGATTGAGGCATGAAGAGTTGGCCGAGGCCGAAGATGGTTCAGATGTCCGCAGCTTTCTGGTTTGGCCGTTACTATCGAAGGTTCGTAAGGATTTTTCCAAGGTGGCCAACCAATGATGAATCTCATGAAGAAGGATCCCAGTTCTTATGGTATGCCGAGTACAAGTAGTCCTTTCAGGCGCTGAAGGATCTCCTAACACTCGGCGCCCTTCCTTACTATCTCTGAGGGCACCGATGGGTTCGAGGTTATTGTGGCCTCTGGAACCGGTCTAGGTTGTGTGCTTATGCAGCACACGAGAAGGTTGTTTGCCTCGCATCCTGAAGCTGATGAAGCACGAGGTGAACTACCCCCACACACGACCTTGAGTTGGGTGCAGTAGTCTTCGCTTTGAAGATCTGGCGCCATTATCTTTACGGTTGACAGTCACCATCTACTCTGATCACAAGAGTTACAGCTCTCTTCACTCAGAAGGACTGAACATGCGACAGGAGAAGATGAGTCGAGTTCTTAAAGACTACGACCTAGACCTGAGATACAAGGAGGGCAATACGAATGTTGTAGCCGACGCCCTGAGCCGCAGAGCACATTCAATGTTTTATACTTTTAGGCGGCAACAGTCTGGTTGACGAGATATCGAGATGCACAAGAATGATCAGTATATGTAGAGTATCAGACAAGATGTCAGAGGGTTGTTTTGAGAGTTAGTATGACTTCAAACAAGCGCGACGGCATGATTCGACTGAATGGCCGGTTATGTATTCCAGAGTCTTCTCCTGATCTGAAGGAGAAGATACTCCAGGAGGCTCATTGCTCATCCTTATCCGTCCCACCCAGTTCTTCAAAGATGTACAAGGACTTGAAGGTCCATTTTGTGGAGCGGGATGAAGAAGGATGTAGCCGACTATGTGACTAGATGCTTGACCTGTCAGAAGGTTAAGTTTGAGCACAGGAGACCCGGCAGATTAGTGCAGTCCATGCCTATTCCTTGCTGGAAGTTCGAGACATCTCGATGGATTTCGTTGTCGGTCTCCCACCGACTAAGGGAAGGACTAAACATGATTTGGGTCATTGTAGATCGTCTTACGAAGGTGGCGAAGTTTATTGCTATGAGGATACCTGGAAGGTCCCGAAGTTGGCGACTTGTGTCCAAAGAAGGTGATCCGGCACATGGTGTGCCAAAGACCATTGTCTGACAGGGACCCTCGATTTTTGTCCAGATTCTGGGGTTGGTTCAGGAAGCCTGGGTGCAAAGCTGAAGCTCAGTACGACTTCGATCCACAACCGACAGTCAGAGCGGAGGACCATCCAGACACTGGAGGACATGCTAAGAGCATGTGCCTTGGATTTTCAGGGGAGCTGGTTAGAGCGTCTACACTCTGATAGAGTTCACCTACAACAACACCTACCACTCCTCGATACAGATGCCACCCGTTCCAGGCACTTTACGGTAGACCGTGTAGGACTCCTTTATGCTGGGATGAGGCCAGCGAGACTACGCTTCTAGGACTTGAGTACCTAGAGCAGATCAAGGAGGATGTCCTACAGATCCATAGGAACATGAAGGCAGCCCAGGACCGGCAGAAATCATATGCAGACACTAGGAGGAGAGACATTGAGTTTACTACTGAGTCAGTTCACGCTCACTCTAAGTCCTTAAGTGTGCACCCCCAAAAAGTACTACTGACTAATGAAGTAGATCATAAAGCTTAACCGAGGTATGAGACTCAGCAGTGCAAATATAAATTAGCTAGATGTTTTTTCCAATTCCAACATTCCAAATTCTTCTACCACCAAATCCAGAATGCAATAGCCAATCCAATACTCATACAGTAGCAAAATTCTCAAACCTTCCAACTATTATGTACCATCAATATCATATCAACATTAAAAACATAAGGGAAATTTCACAATATACCCCCGAGATTTAAGCGAATTTTACGAGATACCCCCGAGGTTTCATTTTCATTATGAGATACCCCCGAGGTTTCATTTTTTTTATGATATACCCCTGAGGTATCATTTTCATTACGATATACCCCTGAGGTTTCAATTTTTTTACGAGATGCCCCTCAGTCAGATTCTGATATATTATATTGTTTGTATCCTCATTTTACCTCGCACCATATGCCCCCTAATAACCTCAAGGATATATAGTCAAAGTTTTGTTTGAATTTGAAACTTAAATAAAATGTTCAAAAAATTAAATTTTGACATCAATATCAAAAAGTGAATATAATTAAATAAACAAAAAACATTAAATTTAAAAAATGGAGATGGCTAAAAATTAAAATTAAATTATTTTGAAAAATAAACATAATTTGCTAGGGAGTTACCTAGATATTTATTAAAAATATAAAAACTGTATAACAATAATATGAAGAATATTAAAAACAACAGTTTCATATAGTACATAGAAAAAATCATCATTTTAAATTAGAAAATAATGTGTACAAACCATAAAATATGATAATTTCTCTGTGATTATTGATATCAAATAATATATTTGTTAATAAACTCATACTATATTTAATAAAATTGTTTAATGATTTCTTTTATTTAATATAATTTTTATAAAAAATTACGATTTTAAGTCATCGCTATGATATTTTTTAAATTATGTAACAATATAAGTTTTTTAAATAAATTTTTTTGTTGTTTAGTCATTTCTATTTATTTTAAACTTTTTATGATTCTAATTTTTTATACTTTTATATTTTTTTTAAATTGAATTAAAATTTTAATTGATCTTTAATTTTTATGTGCACTTTGTTCATATTTTAAATTTTTTTAAAATTTGACCATAAACCCGTGAGGTTATTGCGGGACATATTGGTCCGAGGGTAAAATTAGGATAAAAAAATAATATATCAGAATCTGAACTGAGGGGCATCTCGTAAAAAATTGAAACCTCAGGGGTATATCGTAATGAAAATGATACCTCAGGGGTATATCGTAAAAAAAATGAAACCTCGGGGGTATCTCATAATGAAAATGAAACCTCGGGGTATCTCGTGAAATTCGCTTAAACCTCAGGGGTATATCATGAAATTTCCCAAAACATAATTTCCACATTTACAACCAATGCAACCAACTTCTAAAATACCACAATAAGATCACAATATAAAATATGTGAACATAAGGTTTACCTAGATCCACACCAAAACAGAAGTAGGCAACAATTAATTAACAATCAGACAGCTAGTAAGTCCTGTCGAAATGCTCAAACCTAACTATATGTTATAATATTACTATAAGAGATCAACAATTTCTATTTTGTATCAATAAGAAGTTAACGACAATATCTACAATTAGTTCATGCCTATAATCTTAATATTAACAATCGTAGTTTAAGTCATAATATAATTTTATATTCATAAAGTAGTGTGAACGTATTCAATTATTAGGAGCAAGTAATGATAACCAAAGAAAAATAAGTTGCATATTATAATTCTGAAAACATTTTATTCTACATTTCAAACTAGTTTTACTATTTAATATTGTATGTTATATATATTCTTAGTCGCTCTATCTCAAATAATTTATTATGTTTAGAATTTTAGTTTTAAAATTTTATCAACAATAAAAAAAGTATTTACTTTAAGAAATAAATAATGTAAATTGATAGCAAATAATAATTAAAAAATTTATGATAAAAATTAAAGGGTTGCTATTCGTAGTACAAAATTATTAATCACCGCAGTACAATTTTTTTTAAAATCATATTAACGTTGTAAACATGTAATGATGTGTCCCTGTGTTTTTTTTTTCAAAAAATGATATCTGAAAGTAATTTAACCCAAGAAGTTTGTAGTTGATTAGAAGTAAATTTTGCTAGTTACTTTTTTGTTGTAATCAATACTGGAATCTTTTTTTAAAGTGTTGGATATATTTTTATGTGTTTACACTATTAATATGATTTAAAATTAATCTGCATTGCAAATAGCAAAAATTTTACTATTTGCAGTACAATTTTTTTTTCCACCAAACTTTGTTAAATAAGTTAGAATGTTATGGGGAGACACTTTTTTCTGAAACAAATGAGAATTGAATGACCAAATTTTAGTCAAAATGATTAAAACAACAAAGTTACAATAACTAAGTTACAACAACTAAGTTAAAGAAAAACTAAGTTACAACAACTAAGTTAAAGAAAAACTAAGTTACAACAATTAAGTTAAAGAAAAACAAAGTTACAACAACTAAGTTAAAGAAAAACTAAGTTACAATGTTGTTCCATCTATCTAACCTGGATTGTAAATGATGAATCCAAGGTCCAACAGTGTTTGGATCTCTATAATAGAACCACTGCGGATAGACAGGGGGTGGGGAGTCATCAACCATACAAAACCTTACTAAATGACCTTGGGGGCAAACTCCGATGTGAATCTCTCCTCTTGGTCTATCACGATTGGTATGATTTTCGATCGGAAGGTATGTGCCACTTGCCATACCCCCATATACAGTAGAGTAGAAAACTACTATCAAAGTGTACTTTGTCGTGATCATTGTCTCCATTTCTATGGTCATCCAATTCTCCGGAGGTGCTGGCCTATCCCCATTCCAACGAAAGGCTCTTAACATTTCGTTGTACTCGTTGAACATGTCCTTGTATACATGCCTCACCGTTTCCGTATTCTTCATGTCATGGTACACTTCTTTACGGACATGTTTCCATCTCTCTTCATCTAAATACAGGTAATCAGTAATCACCCTAAATCCACAATTACCATCTCCACGAACATCAATATACCCAGTGATATATTGATATAGGTTGGATGGAAATTCTGGTCGTATGGGAAGCTGTTTATGGGCGTGAATCAATTCGGATCTGATGATCCTCTATTAAGTGATCTTCTATTTGATGGTGCTCCTTTGGACTGGCTCGCCCTTGGTCGGTTATGCTCCCAAGATGAAGGTTCCCGTTGGTTTGGTCTTGAGGTCCCAGTAAGTCTACCAATCCCAAGTTGTTCTAAAGGTTTCCTAATTGCCATGCCATATCTGGATGAAGGAAGTTCTGGATTTGACTGTAACATCTAGCCATCAGAGTCGGATCGTCTGATTGTGCTACCTCAGCAACAATATCACGCCATCTGTTTTGTTCTGCCTCCTTGTAGGATAGCATATCAACTATTGATTCATGATTCTTCCAGCTCAGGGTATACCAGAAACGATGTACATCCCTATTTGAGCACAAGATACCACTATCCAACATGTAGTTTAATCTAAATGTACATGGTAATCCATGAGAGGTTACCTTGTCAGATCCACAGACTGAACTATCCATTTGAACATAGTCCGTCCTACCAAGCTCCTTTACTAGCTCAACCAAGCATCGAATACTAACCTTCCCGATCATGTCAACAATTAGAACCCTCATGTGCTCTCTTCTGTGTTTTGTCCTTGCCGACTCGAAGTCCTTTTTCAGCTCCCTGATGCTAGTATTCACGTGATCGTCAATTTTTGGAAAGATTACATCCAATATGTGTCTAGCATTCCTTAATCTCACCTTAAGAGCAGAATGTGCGCTCTCCACCATGTCAAATGTTTAAGTAAGTTTTTTTAGATCTATAACAATGGTTGTATTATCTTACAAATTACTAGACTAACAATCTTACCTATTCGTCGTTGTGTTGCCGAAGTGCAACACATTCTTGACCCAAGCCTCCACAAATACTTCCTTGTGTTTCTCCCAGACTGATGCAACATACGTAATGAAACGTGGATAACTTCTATTTGTATTCTTGAATACTTGGAGGCTCTCGTTGTACTCTTGCTCTGTGCTTGAGTAGACAACCGAATCCCACATTCGGACTGCAATCGTCGCCCTTCCTCTATTACCCATATACGTCTCCTCCTTCCCCTGAATGTTCCTACTTATGTGCCACCGACATAGAAGATGATGAGATTCAGGAAATACCTGTTGTAAGGCATTCATCAGTGCCATACATCTATCGGTGATAAATGTTGAGGTTTTAGTCCAACCAAGGAGCACCCTTAATTGTTCAAGTGCACACACGTACATGTCCGTTGATTCTGATACAAGAAAGGCGAAGGCAATGCTGAAGTTTTTGCCTATACTCGTCACTCCGATGAACTGAACCAAATGCATTTTTGCGATGTTCGTTTTGTAGGTAACATTAATGCTATGACGTATGGAAAAGCGTGCAGCAGTTCTCTAGAGGTAGGGTGTGCAAAGAAGATGGACCCAAGTCGTGTTTGATCCCTTAAATTGTGAAAGTATCCAAAATCATGTTATCTATCAAATTAATATGAAACCTAAAGGATTACAATTATTTGAGACAACCTAAGTTGACTTACTTGGTTCTGTCGTGTAATCGTAGTAGTTGTTGTTATTGTCTAGATCACCCAACAAAATCTGCACCATAGAACGACCATTTCTCTTTTCGAGTATTGTCTTTTGAATCCGGTTGTATATATTTTTCCTGGTTGCCGACATGCTAGGCTTGATAGTGGCAAGCTCTGAATAAATTGCAGAAGGTGGCACACTAACTCAGGTTCTCTGATCGATCATAATCTCCTCCCCTTCAGTTAGGTGTTTTCCCACAAAATGACCCTCTGTCCACTCAGCAAGATCATGATTATGCCATCCATTAATCACATTCAACACACACACGTAGCTTGTGTAATACCCCTTAATTTTAAAAGAACAACCACATTTCATTGAACCAGATGATCTACGTCAGATGATGACACCAAGTCGTGGTGTCCTTTGTTGTTTCCAATACCTCTCACATGTTATGCGGAAATCTTGGCCCGCTCGAGAACTTTGAATTATGGTGTAGATATGGTTGGGATGACCAACACTATCTACCCAAGCTCTGTTGAATGTAGTCATCCATCTCTGCATGGTGATCTTGAACTCCTTCATCAAAATTATCCCAACTTTCATCAGTAGTTGAGTCACTTTCATATAATAAGGGCTGAGAAACTGTTAGACGAATGTTTAAATATGTAAAATTAGTGTGAATATGATTTATAAAAACATAAAATAAATACTTACTCCGCTTGATACTGGAAAAAAATCATGATCGAAATCTGAAGATTGACTCATGTCTAGCTACTTGGACACTTTTACGAAATATTTTTTAGGAGAGAGTCTGGAGATAGTGTAAGAGATTTGAGAATATGGAGAGTGAGTGTATGAAGATGAAATGGAGAAGGCATCCCTTATATAGAGGTTGGTCATGAACTAATCACAAGGTTACAAGTTCAAAAACGGTAACCTGGTACATGTACCTCATGTACTGGATGCAGTCCTATTGTACGTGAACAATGACCTGGTACGTGTACCTCTTACTGGCAAAAGTAATTACCAACGGTAACTTTAATTCACTTTGTACTGGATGCAGTCCTATTGTACGTGAATAGTGACCTGGTACGTGTACCTCTTGCGGGCAAAAGTAATTACCAACGGTAACTTTTAATTCACTTTCTACTGGATGCAGTCCTATTATACGTGAACAGTGACCTGGTACGTGTACCTTTTGTTGGCAAAAGTAATTACCAGCGGTAACTTTTAATTCACTTTGTACTGGATGCAGTCCTATTGTATGTGAAGAGTGACCTGGTACGTATATCTCTTGCTGGCAAAAGTAATTACCAACGGTAACTTTAATTCACTTTGTACTAGATGCAGTCATATTGTATGTGAATAGTGACCTGGTACGTGTACCTCTTGCGGGCAAAAGTAATTACCAACGGTAACTTTTAATTCACTTTCTACTGGATGCAGTCCTATTGTATGTGAACAGTGACCTGGTACATGTACCTTTTGTTGGCAAAAGTAATTACCAGTGGTAACTTTTAATTCACGTTGTACTGGATGCAGTTCTATTGTACGTGATCAGTGACCTAGTATGTGTACCTCTTGCTAGCAAAAGTAATTACCCACGGTAACTTTTAATTCACTTTGTACTGGATGCAGTCACTTCAACGGATTTATCAGTAATGTTTTACTCAAGGAAAATAGCAGAGGGGTATTCAATGTTTAAGTTATGTACTAGCCATTGGGCATGTTAGTGACCGTTACCCTGATCGTATAAAATGAAGTAATGGGTGTTCCAACCAATTCGTCCATCACTTCTTACTCTTAATATCTATCCATCTACTCACAGAGTGAAATCTTCATACCTTACACCACAACATGATTTCAGTCATAAACTATTGTCCAATCTTCACTAAGAATGGCACCCAAGAAGGAACTCTTACTCAAAGCACAAAAATCCATCGAAAGAAAGCAAGTGTGGACGAGACCAAGAACCTCAATATCTAAAGGTTCATCCTCCAAAAGTAAAATCTCAACGAGCAGGAAGATCCCAGAGATTATAATTCTAAGTAGTGATTCCTCATCATCTAACCGGTTGGAAGGCACAGCTGTTCTCACCGACTTTGATGTAGACTCTGATTTTTTCAAAGAAATAGGGTCCGACAATTTCACCTACAACGATGAAGCCTTATTCAATGGTTACTCAATGCCAAATCCTAGACAATATCCCAACACCATTCAAGACCCGGTTAATGCATTAACTTCTGATGTAGAATCCACGACAAGGAAGAAGATCCGAGAGATTATAATTCTAAGTAGTGATTCCTTATCTTCTGACCGGTTGGAGGGCACAAATGTTCTCACAGACTTTGATGTAGACTCTGATTTCTTAAGAGAAATAGGGTCTGGCAATTTCACTTACAACGATGAAGCCCTATTCAATGGTTACTCAACGCCAACTCCTAGACAATATCCCAACATCATTCAAAACCAAGTTAATGCATTAACTTCTTATGCAGAATCCACGACAAGGAATAAGATCCCATAAATTATAATTCTAAGCAGTGACTCATCATCTTCGAACCGGTCAGAGGGCATAGATGATAATGGAGACACCAATGCGTTGATAGAATGCACACATTCAAATTGGCTTTAAGACTCAACAAACTATTATCGGATGTACTTTGATTAATTAAGGCTAAGAGTTATTTGTCTCTTTTTACTTTATGTTTACATTTGAATGTCACTATATTATGTAGCTTCTGCATTGTCAGGTCGTGCCTTAAGCAAGCACCCAAAAAAAATTAGTATCTAACTTTTGTACCAGATACAGTCATAGCCTGCTCCATGTTACCGTTTTAACCTTAATTTTCACATTAGTCGTTGAACTAGCCGTTGGACATGTCAGTAACCATTACTCTTGTATTATAAAAGGGGGTATGGGTCTCCCAACATACTCATTCCTTACCTTCTGCTCTCAAAATCTTTCTAATTACATCTTGCGTGAATTCTTCATATCTTACACCACACTTTACTCTCAAAATCAAATGGAGTTTCCTTTCAGTTTGCACGTTAATTATGTAGCTACTTTTCGGTCGTCATGGTGCACAATTTGATAGAAGGATGTGGCACATCCACGTAGAAATAACTATGCCATATCATAGTAATCTCCGTGATCTACAACAACGAATAGTTCGTGCTCTACAGTCCCTCCTTGGCAGAATAAACATAACAATAATGGTGTATTTGGGGCTGGAGGGCGACTACGAGTGGACTTTTATGCATGTATGAACTGATACATCAGTTCGGCGAATGATGGAGAATTATATGGAGTATAATGATTTCATTGATCATATTCCATTACTTGTTATTTATGATCCTATTGAGCCTGGTGATGATGATTTTCAACAACAAGAACCAACTTATGAGAAGCGACATAATGTAATAGCACATCGAATAGAGAGACAAAGGTCAGGAAATAATTAGGTTATTAGTTATTGCGTAATTGATCTTGTTAGTTCTTGTGGTAGTAACATTAGGTTTGTAATGAAATGATTCCATATGTTATATATCAATGTAACTTATAACATAAAAACATTTAAGGTTTTGACATTTGGATATATTTCAGTTCTCGTGGTAGTAACATCATAAACAATTTGTATTGAACTTAATGTTGGGGTTTGAATTCTAGGACTTTTGTTTGGAATTTCTACATTTTGATATATTTTAGTTCTCGTGACATAAACATTAGGTCTGTTCCACTTGGTAGATGTTTGGATTATTATATAGTTATTCACTTTCAATTCTATTACATCATGGGGTTTGAATTTTAGGACTTTTGTTAGGAATTTCTACATTTTGATGTATTTCAGTTCTCGTGACATAAACACTATGTTTGTTCCGCTTGGTAGATGTTTGGAATATTAGATAGTTATATACTTTCTTTTCTGTTATTAATCTTGGGGTTTGAATTCTAGGACTTTTGTTAGGAATTTCTACATTTTGATTTTATTTCAGTTCTCGTGATATAAACATTAGGTTTGTTCCGCTTGGTAGATGTTTGGATTATTAGATAGTTATTCACTTTCAATTCTGTTATTAATGTTGGGGTTTGAATTCTAGGACTTTTGTTTGGAATTTCTACATTTTGATATATTTTAGTTCTCGTGACATAAACATTAGATTTGTTCCACTTGGTAGATGTTTGGATTATTAGATAGTTATTAACATTCAGTTCTATTACATCATGGGGTTTGAATTCTTGGACTTTTGTTAGGAATTTCTACATTTTGATATATTTCAGTTCTCGTGAGATAAACATTAGGTTTGTTCCGCTTGGTAGATGTTTGGATTATTAGATAGTTATTCACTTTCAATTCTGTTATTAATGTTGGGGTTTGAATTCTAGGACTTTTGTTTGGAATTTCTACATTTTGATATATTTCAGTTCTCGTGACATAAACATTAGATTTGTTCCACTTGGTAGATGTTTGGATTATTAGATAGTTATTAACATTCAGTTCTATTAAATCATGGGGTTTGAATTCTTGGACTTTTGTTAGGAATTTCTACATTTTGATATATTTCAGTTCTCGTGAGATAAACATTAGGGTTGTTCCGCTTGGTAGATGTTTGGATTATTAGATAGTTATTCACTTTCAATTCTATTACATCATGGGGTTTGAATTCTAGGACTTTTGTTAGGAATTTCTACATTTTGATATATTTCAGTTTTTGTGACATAAACATTAGGTTTGTTCTGCTTGGTAGATGTTTGGATTATTAGATAGTTATTCACTTTCAGTTCTATTACATCATGGGGTTTGAATTATAGGACTTTTGTTAGGAATTTCTACATTTTGATATATTCCAGTTCTCGTTAGCTGCCAGCAGTCCCTGTCCATTGAAGAAACTTCTTCCCATTAAGTTAGCATAACATTTGTAATGGATCTTAATCATCTCTCCTTCTACTACTTTAATACCGTATTACTTAATTAAAAGGAAAACTGAGAAGAAGTACTTACATTCGTGTTGTCCATTGAAGAAACCGGTGAAGATCCATTATAAATCAATCCCAAATAACATAAATCTGTGAGACTTATAACATAACACATTAATGTTGATATGTTGTACGCTAATGAAGAGGAGCAGTTTCTGCTACATTTTTTTGTTCAAAGTGTGGTCATTCTGGATGATTAATGAAACTTATAGCGTAAAACAATTTAAGGTTCTAAATCCTAGATGAGAACCACTAGGGTGCACCATGCTGGCTGAGAACCACACAAATTGTACGAAAGTCTATTACATCAAGGAAAAATAAAAGACAACAAATAGTTCCAAGATGTTACTAAAGTTTATTACATCTAAATCCTAGATGAGAACCACTAGGGTGCACCATGCTGGCGCTGGTAACTATCCATATGGATAAAGAGCTGAACACATCCTCAAGACCATGAGTTGTAGCCCTTTGTTCATCTTCTGGCATCCCTTGACGATAGTATGACTAGTCTCATGCACGGTTCTCTTGATAGTATGGACGTGCAAGCTCACTTGCCTCAGACAGTAGCTACAATACACTTGGTCAAGTAAGTACTCATAAAAAATAAAAGGGATATTTCATGATGTACTAAAAATATATGACTTACTAGCGCGGGATCCAGACGATGAACCAATGTGGTCTCTCAACTCTCAGGGTTTAGGATCTTCGGATGTGTGTGCTTGGTGTACCGATCTAGGTAGTGAGGGTCGCAAGCATGCAACCGCGCACTTGTACGCTCATACCCTGGAACTAGCACTTTAGGTGTGTTATCCCACACACTATACATGGGGGGTATACACAGGTGTATGGTTGCTTTTTTCCTCTTTTTTTGGACCTTGAGTTGGGTCTAATATGAGGTTCAGGGATACCCGGAATGTACCTAAACTTGCGTAAACAACGCCCTGGCATGTACGGCTCATTCACCCCCATAATCTGTATGGCACCTCTGTACCATGTACGTCCTCCATGAACATTAACATTTTCCCGACCGTAGGGCAACCAATCAATCTACAATGTTTGATAGTAAAATATAAACAACAACGAAAGATAAAAATAATAATGGTTCAATGTGTTAACAACTATAAACACTTACATTAAGAGCAGTCAAAGCGTCTAGATGCTCACGATAGCCTTGTAGTGAACGACGATCATGAATCTAAGATTTAGACCTCACCCATCTCAGAGCCCAAGATCTGTCATCCTGAGCACGCCAGTCTGGGCTAATCGCTGGTCTTAAAGTAGGAAACTATGCAGAAATTCAGCACTGTGCATATAAAAAAATGATTAAGCAGTCCCAATTATTAATACTCAATGAGTCGTCGGATAATAGATGCACATTAGGACACATACCTTAAGTAATGTCATACAACCACCTATTCCACTATAGTCGGCACGAGAGTCTACCCCGAGTTGGCAATATAACCATGCAAGAGTACCAGCTCCCCATCCATATTTATTGAAATACCCCAAACCTAAGTATGCTAAGTAAACATCAAATTATGATGTAGTAAGGCTAGAATATGCCTTAGAAAGACTGGTAGACAATTTAAACCAAGGAAAACACAAGAAAGTGCCTTAAGGGCAATTTGGGCAAAAACATGCTCTAAGCTTGGAGTGACTTTGATTAGCACCAAAATACCATTATAAGACTTTATTAATATGCTAATGGACATTTTAAATCAATTAGCAAAGAAAACCAAGCTCAAAAACAAGCTTAAACACAAAATGTGCTTTAAGACTCCTTAAAGCACCTTTTGAGAAATTGTCTTAGAATTGAGTTTTGAGTGGCTAAATGTCCATCATTACTCTTTAATCAACATGTACTAATTAGTATCACATTAGGAAGCCTAAATCAATGGGAAATCAAAAATTTCAGAAATATGTGCACTAATTTGTGAATAGTGCCAAATAGTGACTAGTTTAGTCTTTAATCAACTTAGTTTAGTTAATTGGTCAATAAAGGCCAAGCATGCCCTTATTTAACAAGGGGGCCGATTTTTGAGAGTGGTGAGTCACCACATGAGTCATTCAATTAAAGAAAAGAAGAGGGAAATAAGTAAAGTTACTATTTGCTTTATAAGAACAAAATATCTCTTAAAAGCTACCTTTTCTTCTCCTCTCTCTTCATTTCTCTTCTTCCACGGTTTTCTTCATGCTCTTCATCCTCTCAAACCGAGAGAACAAGCTCCATTGTTGCCTCACCTTGCCTTGTCTACAACTCACTCATTTTAGCTTCAAATCAAAAACTAAACACATATTATTCTTAGTTAGCTCAAGCTCTAGCTTTCTACCTTTTCAAATCTTTCAAAGCTCAAGTTTGGTTCCATGAGAAAACTCCATTGATGGAGGAAAATCAAGTTTGAAGAGCTCATTAGCTTCTCCATTCTCTTAAGGTAAAGAAAATGTAAGAAAAACCAAGTTTCCATCACTTCCTTACATGGCCGAAAATTACTACTCATGGGGCCTTGTTTTTATGCCTTGTTCTAGCTTGATTTATTCACCAAGGACTAGTAGAGGTCCTATTTCATTCAATGCCAAGGTCTATCTTGAGACTTCAAAGGTAATCATCCACTTTTATGCCTTAGAACACATTTCTAACCTAGGTTTTCATTCCTTGAGGTTAGTGTATTGTTTAGTACTCATATGAAGTACTTGAATATTGATTAGAACATTGGCAAGGGGAATTTAAGTGGTGGCCGATATTCATTCAAGAAGAAGGTCTAAGGAGGAAGATAAGATAAGCTTGAGAAAACAAGGTAAATTACTTACCTAATGGTGGTTAAGGGTTAAGGAATGAGTTTTAGATGAGTACCAATGTAGCCTAGGGCTTACATTAGGTAATGGGTTATATAACCTAAGAAAAAGAACTTAAACAAGCTTATGAACTTGTGACTAAGGAACCAATGGGAATGAGTTAGTAAGATAAGTTTAAGATGAGTTTTAAGAGCATTATAACTATTATGAGATTGATGGGTGTATTTGCAGGTTGAAGGCTTTTATATGTGGGAAATTCAGTGTTTAAGTTTAAGTTATTTAAGGGCCTAAGAGCCATGTCATTTAAGAGCCTTAGTGCTATGCAATTTAAGATTATTGCAATATGGTGAGTTTGATGTGATTGAGTTGGTTTGGGTGAGAAGATATGATGGGAAATAATTTGATATGTGTGAGATGATTGAATGAGGAAAACAATGTGTTTGAGCATGATAAGATACTAGAGAAGCTATGGCGAAATTTGAGTAGAAAACAAAGTGTTTAAGTGGTAGTGGTGAGATAATATGCCCTAGGGTTCACTAGGGATCATTAAAAGGAATTTGAGTGGAAATGAGTTAACTAAGGAGTTCTTGAGGTTTAGAATGACCTAGAGATGTCTAGGGGGAATTAGAGAATTGGTGAGTGTATTAAACACACCAAAACCAAGATATGAGGAATGTAAGACTTGTGCATAAGTTTGAAGGAGAAGGTGTATAATGCTTAAGGTGATTTAGGTATGAACTAAGAGTATAACAATGAGAGTTTCGGGAAGTTTGTGTAAGAGGTGGTGATGCTAGTGGTGGACTAGTAAGGTTTAGTTAAATGGTAATGTGGGGACTTGGGAGATGAAAGTGAAAATCGTAGGAGAATGTTGTAAGTCGTCAAGGAAAATAACTGGAAATGTATAAAGGTTTATGATCATGAGAATGGTGAGTAAGTTGCATAAAAGAAGTGGAAAAGTCTAAGGAGGGTGTTGCATGGGTAAGGTAAGTGAAGAACAAGGTCAAGGTGATAAGTGGTGAAAAGAAATGTATGGGTAAGCTGAAGAGTTTAAGAGTGGTGAGTAACCAAAGGAAAGGAGAGGAATTTGTGCATGGATATGCAAGGTGACTTGAGGAAGTCTTGGTAAATGAATTGAAGATGGAAGATGTTTATGAAGTGCTCAAACTGTTAAGGAGGGAACACTTGGGTTGGTTGAAGTTTTGGTAAGGTTACAAGTTGGAAATGTAAGGAATCATATGACAAGTGTTAGGAGTGTTTGTAAGAATTTAGTAAATGTTTGAGAAGATCTTTGGAAGTTGTTTTGGAGAGTTTGGTGGAAGTTCTAAGGTGAGTTTAAGTGCCTAAATGGTATTAGGACACATGGGGGAACTTGTGGAGAAGTTTGGAATCAAATGGGAATTTAGAAACAAGGCTCTGGAGCCGACCACCGACCTTGGGACCGGACCTGCAAGGTCGGTCGAGCTCAGTTTACACTACCGAAGGGGGTTTCTGGAACCGACCGAACTTGGGGACCGGACTTACAAGTTCGGTCGGGCTTGCATTTGTTGTACGAATTGAGTCTCTGGAATCGACCGAACATGGGACCGAACTTGGCAAGTTCGGTCGGGTTTAAATATCCCACGGGGAAACTCTCGGGAATGGACCGACCTTGGGACCGGACTTGCAAGGTCGGTCGGGGTAGAATTTTCAAGCGGTAATATGTTCTGGAATGGACCGACCTTGGGTAAGGTCGGTCGGAAGTTCGGCCGGGCCTAAAAATGGAAAAAAAAAAGAAACCCTAAGAGAGTTTAGTGGTATTAAGGGTACCCCATTGAGGGGGCAAAGATTACTAGAGGTATAAGGACCTAGGGGATTAAGTTAAGTATAAGCTTAAAAGTTAAGGTTAAGTTTGTAAGATTAAGTTGTAAGACTTAAGAGGTGTTAGGTGGGAATCATTAGGAAGTAAGTTAAGTTAGTAAGTTGATTAGTTAAGTGATTAACAACCTAAAACTGAATGAATGTTTTAGGACTTGGGAATTTGGACTCCGAAAGAGAGTAAGCAACCGAACGACCAACGGTGAACGGTACAGTTCTTCTAGTGACCTACTTGCTAACGAGGTGTCCCTCGGCTTGTGTGCTATTTGTTTTTGTGTGCTCACTAAACAAGATAAAGCATGCAACCGGAATATTATATTTATTGTATTGTGTGTGATGTTTGAAAACTAACACAACATACCGTGAGAACTTACTAACCAACGTTTAGTAAGGAAATGAGTGAGACTAAGGAACGCTCCCTAATATGGGACGATATAAACCGAAAGAGGTTAACCAACAAACATGGTCTTGAGACTACTACTAACTGGAACTTGAGTGAGGAAACCCACCGATCTCTCATGCATGCTAAGGAAAGGGGGTCGGTATCTATAGCAGATTCGACTTCCGATTAAGGACTAGTCCTCGGACTAGTAGCCTTGGGTCGGTTGGCGGCTCGGCTACATTGGACATCCAGTCCAAGGTAGGTGGCTTTAAGATGGCGTGGGGGGATCAAGCCTACATCCCCAACAATTTAAGAATGTTGTTTATTGCCGGTAAGTGTCCTGCTGCTGGCTAGGGTTAACCAAGCCCTACAAAAGTAAACAACGAACTAAGGGCTAACCTGTTCCCAATGAGAGAACGGTTGGCATACATAAGGTAAGGTTAAGATAAGTTGCAACCATTCCTCTTTAAAGGATGGTTTGTATTATTAAGACTAAGATAAGCTACATCCACTCCTTATTAAAGGGTGGTTGTTTCTAAGATTAAGATAAGATTAAGATTGAGGTGAGATAAGGATGGACTAAGATTAAGAGGAAACATAACTTAAGGAGTTAAATGATTAACTCTCTAATTAAGGGAACGCATTCAAGTCGTTCGTTGTGTGTGAACTTTGATTGTTCATTGTTGGTTTGTTGTTTACTGCACTTACTATTATGTTGTGTATCTAATCAACCTCCATGATATCGACAATTAGTCGTCGTAGCCACGTTAGCTTGGGGGCCATGAGAGGATCGTACCAGCATTCGTGCTGACCCCCTTTGGGGGCTGTTTTTACTACACAGGTGTACATCAGGTGGTGGCCGTCGCGAGAGTAAGAAGAGGATACAAGTGTTAAGGATTAAGTGTGGCCTACGAGTTGTGCATGTACACTCGTATGGCAATTGAGTTAGTAAGATGTATAGGATGTGAGAGGATTGTAAGAAGAATATGTATTTGGTTAAGGTTGTTATGTACTAATGTTCGGTATATTCTGTAGTCAGACCGTGGCAAGGTCCTGAAGTGTAAAGAATTCCGCTGTGACATGTATATATATATGCTGTTAAGTTGCGAGACCACGTTTGGATTGAGTTGGGGTGTTACATTTATTAAGCTTCCTATCACGTTTCATGGGAGCTACTAACGAAAACAGTTATGGACTCAGATGACCATGTGATTTTCCAGCTAATATGGTGGTACCGATCAGATGATACAACCAACCACATGTCTGCTTCATTGGGTCTTCACGTCCATCCCTACAGTGCTGCACCAAGCCTGCAATGGATACAACACCGGTATTCCATAGTGTCTCTGTCATAGTTAGAACATCTCCCCCAACATCAAGACACTTAGCCATTACTTCCTTCAGCTCAAGGGTGGACGACTGCCCTAGCACTGCATGACCAATGATGGGGATTTACAACATCATCCACACATCTTGCAGGGTAATCATCATCTCACCAAATGGCATATGGAATGAGTTGGTATCAGGCTGCCACCTCTCCATAAAAGCATTGATGAGGGACATAATGTTGTGTGGCATTGTAATATCTTGTAGGTGCTGTATACCAGAATACTTAATCATGTTCCTTGCTCTTTTGCAAGAAACTTGATCTTTTGGCCAGCTAGAAAGCACCACCTTACGAGATTTGAAACTCAAAACCCCACGATCCTGGATAATGACCAATATTTAACACTTATAAAATGTAATGTGATTTACATGATCAAATACAGGAGAAGATAGAGAACATACCTGAGTCGAGCACCATAAGTCAAGCGTTACATGACCCTCGAAGCTAGTGATAACCCTAGTGAGTAGTGGACTGCCAGGAACTGGCATCTCTGTCAACTTCCGAGAGGTAGGAATCACTGGAACTATCGCTAGCGCTGCTTCCTCATTAGTGTCATCCTCCTAATCAATGACAACATCATCTTCGTCATCCTCTTCCTCTTCCACATCGGATGAGTCATCATCATCAGCACCACCACCATCATCATCAACATATGGCGAACACTCGATCATCACATGGTCCTCATTAACACGTGTGTGTGATGGGCGTGGTAGACCTAATGAACTACCACCGCCTGACGTCTGAGTTTCAAAGGGAGAAATCTGGTGGCTTCCTTCGCCAGAGATGTTGTAGCTAGCGCTATGCAGTGGTTCTGTAGACCAACCACTACTGGATGATGACAACACTGGCATGCGTCTCTGTGGTATATGATCGTACATCGCGGAGTCATCCACCGCTTCCCTTGGTAGTGCAGGTATCTGAAACGCCAGGTCACTGAAAGATTGACCCGGATGGAACGATGAGTGACGTGGTGCTTCCATGCGGGGGGGCGGGATTACTCGGACCTTCACCAAAAGCACGTGCACGACGGTACGAGGCCGTCATAGGCTGCTCTATAGCCCGGTCTTTCTTCTTCGTCTTCGTGTATACATGTTGCACTGCTTTTTTAAGTCTATCCATCACTGCATATGAATATCACATGGTTACAATTCATTCATCATCAATTTAACATAAAAAAATAAAAATAAATAAAAAATAGGTTCGAGCCCCACCTGGGCTCGACCCTACAATAGGAGAGCTCAACTAGGGCTCTATTTGAGCCTAGGCGAGCCAGTTATAGGCTCGAAACATATTTTTTTAAAAAACCAGGTTCGAGCCTCACCTGGGCTCAACCTTGACAAAGGAGAGCTGCTACGGGGCTCTACACAGACAAAGGAGAGCCTTTCTCTGGCTCGAATTTTACTTCCAGGAGCAATACCCAGCTCGAGCCTTACCTGGGCTCGATGAGAAAATTAGAGAGCCCTCCCAGGGCTTGACTTCGGCAACGGAGAGGAGTGTAGCGGCTCGCATACACAAAAAAAAATTGATGTCGAGCCCAACAAGGGCTCGACCACGGTGTAGAAGAGGAGCGCAGCAGCTCGTCTACGGTGGAGGAGAGGAGCGCAGCAGCTCGTCTACGGTGGAGGAGAGGAGTGCAGCGGCTCGAGTTCACCAAAAAAAAAAAATTAGGTTCGAGCCCAGCACGGGCTCGACCGCAGTGGAGAAGAGGACCGCAGCGGCTCGACCAAGGTGAAGGAGAGGAGTGCAGTGGCTCTACCTGGGGCAACGCGAGCTCGTTAGGGGCTCTCATGTGTTGAAGTAGAGCCATTGCTGGGCTCGACAGCCATGGCTAAAAATTCCAAAAAAAATTTTGAATTATGCATCCTAGATCTAGCTTAACTGGAGTCTAATTTCAAAAACATAACAGCAAATTCATACTCAGGACACCCAAATCTATAAGTTGGAATTTTTTTTTTGAATAACTCATCGGAAAATTTTTCCAGCGGTGGTCGGCGGCGGCGGGTGGCGGCTCCGGTGGTGGCTTCGGCAGACAGAAGAGA
Organism: Limonium bicolor; assembly: GCA_023374045.1. Lineage (NCBI taxonomy): Eukaryota > Viridiplantae > Streptophyta > Magnoliopsida > Caryophyllales > Plumbaginaceae > Limonium > Limonium bicolor. The sequence continues at coordinate 191,696,452 of CM041777.1, read as the reverse complement.
GGTTCTGATGGAGGAGAGAGAGTGAGTAAAGAGATATGAAGATTCTAAGGGAGTTTAGGCTATATTTAGTGAGAGTGTTTTTTACCCGAAATTGGCGTTTTCAACTACGATTTTAGTACGACGTTCTAAAAGTGTAACAATGCTTGTAATTTAGTCAAACATAACATAAAATGTCATTTACTTACGTGGAGTAACAATTATAACGTTCAAACGTGATTAAAAAAGGGTTTAACGTCTTTTATTACGATTAAAGCGTTTTTCACCTGAAATTAGCGTTTTCAACTACGATTTCAGTACGACGTTCTGAAAGTGTAACAATGCTTGTAATTTAGTAAAACATAACATAAAATATCGTTTACTTACATGGAGTCACAATTATAACTTTCAAACGCGATTAAAAAAGGGTTTAACGTCTTTCGTTACATAGAGTGTTTTTTGCAGTTTACACTAACGAAATGATTTTTTCAAAAAAAAACAAAAGTTACAACACGAAATCATTACATGTTTACAATGTTAATACGATTTAAAAAAATTTTGTGCTGCGGTGGTAATTTTGTACTGCGAATAGCAACCCAGTTTATTATATACTTTGAATTATAGTGTTTTGTATTAATTATTTATTCATTATATAATTATCAAGTTAGGCAATGTGCCAGATATACATTTCACGTGAGGCATTGTGCCAGAAATTTGTGTCACGTGAGGCATTACACCAAATCTTATTTATTATTTTATTTTCTTTGTTTAAGTTATTATGCTTCACAACTATTTATTTATTAACGTGAGGCAACATGTCGGATATTAATTTCACGTGAGGCATCATGGCAGATATATAATATCACGTGAGGCATCACGCCAGATTTTTGTTTATTATTAATTTTATTTCATTTATTTTGTGTTGTTTAATTTATCCATTTTTGTTAATATTTATTTATTCATTCATTTATTTCTTTTGTTATTTTATTTATTACATATCGTGTGAGGCATTGTGCCAGGAATAAATATCACACGAGGCATTGTGCCAGAGTGCCAGATATAAGTATCACGTGAGGCATTGTGCCAAACATAAATATCAAGTGAGACATCGTGCCAGGAATATACTTATCATCACGTGAGGCATCGTGCCTGATTTTATTGTTATTTAATATTCCATTTATTCTGCATTATTTATTTATTTTGTTTTGATATATGGTTTAAATTTTATTTATTTATTATTAATAATAATGCTTACTTCACTACATACGGTATTGCGCCTGTTAAATTTTAATTCTTAAATCACTAAGGCATTACGCCGGAAAGCTTTTGATGCTATATAAAAGCGATGTTCTGAAAACGATACATGTATGATCGTTTCTGTAACACCCCTAATCCTAAACCTGCAATAACGTCGCAAGTCGTAGCATAATAAATAATAATTCGCAGCGGAAAATAAAACTATCTATCCTTGGTGTTACACGCCGTTACTCACCCTTGTGAGTAACTAGGCATCCTTACTCTTCCAACAAACCAACTCCTCACGTTGTGATGAACAGATACTGAGCACTCTAATTATTACAAACCAAATCCAAACTAAATGAGCAACTAACTGAATACAACAAACTCCAAAAATACAGAACGTAATAAAATTACAAGTGTTTATTAAAACACAACAGCTACCCTGTTCCCCCGCACTCCGGCTTGTGTCTTCTTCAGTAACCTGAAATGTTTTGCCCATTGAAGGGCTCAACAATCAAAATGCTGGTATGCTAAATGTAGTCCTAAGTCATCTAGATTCCTTAAGTCGTTTTAGCCATCTTGAAATTAGATTCTTTACATGAAATACCGGTTTACAATAATAACAGTAATGACTATAGATATTAAACAATCACACAACAGTTCACCTGCAACATCAGTGCATAATAGTAAACAACAACCAGATAATCAAACACCAATAATCCATAACAATAACCAAATAAGATATGCGTATTAATTAACTGTACTTGTTAGTTGGCCATCTGGCCCTTATCCTTTAAACCAATCACTTAACCTTTTCCAATTAAATTCCACCTCAGGCGTCATGTTAAGACAACCCTTAATAACTTAACAATGGACAGTATGTCCCGTGGGTTCCAAAGGAACCGTTACCAGCTGACCTTATGGCCCTGGATAATTGACCGATCCGGTCGAACCTGAGCACCAACGGCAGTGCCCTCCGCCATCGTCGAATGTGGACAATGGATTCCCTTGAGTGACTCCCCATTGAAGTCTCTCGTAGTGATCACGATGCGCAACCAGAAAGTCGAAACAGTCTGGATTCCTCTCTTTATAAGTTAGCCCTTTTGTCAATGATACAATATCTAATCCTTGAGTTAAGACTATAACAGTTGACCATCAGTTAGGTTCAATAATATCTAAAGGTCAGTTAGTCTTGTTCCAGTTTAGATGTATAAACTTCCAGTCATAAGTCGTTCGCGTAAAAATAAAACGCAGTGGTGTCGAGCAATTCAGTGTACAATATAATATACATAAATCACAGATATCGCTCTTAACAGTTTAAACACACAACGTCTGGACCTCAGGAAAATCCTTAGGACATTCAGACCACACAATTAACATACCGTTCACCGTGTAACTTGCTAGCTTGACAGTTCACGCCTTAACAGTTTCTCCCCGTACGCTGTTATATTTACATGCAATACCGGGTAACATTAATACAACGGTTCACTAAGTATTACAGTACTGTCACTACAGAACTAATACTCGTAGTCCACTAACCCCGTATGTTCTTTATTTCCCCCTGTTATTTTACAGTGGTTCAAGGTAGTTTATCAGTTCATTATTTTATGTAACAACACATGTGATAATGAATTTCTATCTTATAATATATTTCTATTTCATTAATCATATACCCATAATTATTTCCACTTATTCCATATATCAATATGATTTGGTTATTTTTATTATAACCACAATTATTTTATAAACTTTATATTATACTCCATAATGTATCATAATACATAGTTTTAATTCCTTTCTTTATTAAATTACAAAACCAACCTTATAAGTTCGGTAATTACAAGTTGAACACATTAACTTTTATAATTTACCAAATAACCATATAACTTTTATAATGTACTAATTATCCATACTAACTTTTGGAAATTGTAAAACAATTATATTAATTTTTATAAATTACCAAATGACCACAATTATTTTTGGTCTTGACATATACCTTTCCTTTATTTACAATTTAAACCCAAAACTTTATATAAGTTACATATTAACTTATAGACTATAGTTTTAATATTTAATTTCTTAAAATACCGAAATGAACACTTATATTTCCACAATTTACATATTCGCCCTTATTAATTTTGGGTTTTCCATTTAAACTTTTATAATTACATATTCACCCCAAAACTTTTATAAACTTAATATTTTATGTCATAAATCATTTTAACCCAAAGTTTTTGGTCAACACTTTGACCAAAGTCTAATTTCATATTTAATACTTTAATATAGCCAGAAAAGTCATGTATATTCCCGGCTATACACTATTGTGGAGGGTGATTTTTCGGTATGAGGGGGGGTCTACTTAAATATGATCTGGCTGAGAAGTCTAGATCCTAAAGTAATGCCATTCTGTGGAGGGACAAAACCCGTTATTCTAGCATCCCTCAAATACCTACTAAATCGTCCATCTTTCCCAGAAAGCATAAAGGGGAGTACAAGTGTGCACTACACCCGCTCTCGATGGGCTCCACGCGGACTTATGCCCTAAGGGTGAAAATTGATTAGAGTCGCCACCTAGTTTGACCTAAGGAACTAGGAAGGAAGGAGAAGGGTTCTAAGAACCGTTAATTGACTCTCATGATTTGTTGCCTATGGATAGGACTTATCTGATCATACTAGAGATTCTATGTGGGTTTGCACTGGGTTACACCCCTTGGAAGTGGCAACGACCACGACTTCGGATTGGTGCCCGAGGAAACCTCGGACTCCAATTGTCGGGATTACCTTCTTTCAAAACCTTATTAAAGAGTTTCATCTAAAAGCCAAAGATAGGATTAAGACAGGAAGACAGATAAAGAGTGGATGAGGTGAGCTTTTCTGCCAAGCTAGCGCCAAATGAAAGGATTGATGAATTCGGATGAGTATAGAATGAAGATTTGAGAAAAGTTTGAGGTTGAGTGAATGAACAAGACTTAGAGTCTGATAGCTTGAAGTTTGTGGGAGCCGAAGAAGGTTTGAGCGTTTTTAAAGATATGAGAGCCACCTTAGAGGGGAAAGGGGTTTTTTGTTTGGAGTGCAGTCGCACCCTGTGTGGGCTGCCTACGTACTCAACTCCATGTTGAGATCAGACCTTACATAGTTCACGGGTTTTGGGGTTTTGGAAGTTTGAAGTTTTGAAGGGTTTTGAGGGGTGAGATTAAGAGGATTCTGGAGTTTTGAGAAGTTTCGGGTTTGGGATGATAGTTTGTGAGACACTCGGGTCTATGAGACATTTAGAATATTCAGATGATAAAAAGAGAGTTATCGAAGTCTGTGAAACACTCGGGTCTGCGAGACGCTCGGGTTTAGGAGACATTTAGGATATTCAAATGGTGAAAGAAATGTGGTATCAAAGTCAATGAGACGCTCGGGTCTATTAGACGTTTGAAATCTTGAGATGTCGAAGTCTGTGAGACGTATGGGTCTGTGAGACGCTCGGGTCTATGAGACGCTTAGGTCTGTGAGAATTTGAATCATTGGAATGACAAAGTCTGTGAGATGCTCGGGTCTATAAGACATTTAGAGTGTAGGAGAAATTGAATGAAATTGAAATGGAATTTGAATTGGAATTTATTTGGCATTGAACTAGAATTGAATTGGATTAGAAAATGGTAGTGAATTGGTCTGATTTGAGATTTGAATTGAATTGAATTGGGTTTGAATTGAATTTGGTTTGAATTGAATTGGTTTGAATTGAATTTGGATTTGAATTGAATTTGGGTTGGGGTTGGAAAACGGGCCGGGTCAAAGTTTGACCGAGACAAAGTGGGGTCGAGTCAAAGTTGTGTCAAGGTCAAACTTGGGCTAGTCAAAGTTGGACCAGGTCAAAGTTAGGTCATCAAAGTTCAGATTGGTCAAAGTTGGACCAGGTTAAAGTTGGGTCAAGGTCAAAGTTCGGATTGGTCAAAGTTGGACCAAGGTTAAAGTTCGGATTGGTCAAAGTTGGACCGAGGTCAAAGTTCGGATTGGTCAAAGTTGGACCGAGGTCAAAGTTCGGATTGGTCAAAGTTGGACCGAGGTCAAAGTTCGGATTGGTCAAAGTTGGACCGAGTCAAAGTTGGGTTTTTGGGCCTAAAGAGCTTTTTGGGCCGAATTGGGCATTGTGTTGTAATGGGCTTGGGCCGAAGTGGGTCTTTTGCAATTGGGCTGAAGTGGGCTTCACCATTGGGCTGATTTTTGGAAGTAAAGATGGATTGATTTGATAGTAGAGATGAGTTGAAATGATTTATGGGGATGTTTTGAGCTTGTGACTGATTTTGGACTTGTTGGGCCAAAGTTGAGATTTGGGCTTGGGCCTCGAATTGGGTCTTTGTTTTGGATCTTTGAAAATTGGGCCGAATAGGCCTTATTGATTTTGGACTTGTTGGGTCAAAGTTGAGATTTGGGTTTGGGCCTCAAATTGGGTTTTTGTTTTGGATCTGAAAATTGGGTCAAATAGGCCTTATTGATTTTGGACTGATTTGTGAGATATTAACAAGAGAAAGAGATTGATTTATTGGTTTATTAACTCTTGATTATGGGTGTGTTGAAGGCAAAGGAGGATTCCACCCACATAAAACGAATGAGAGACCCGCTAGGCATGGGGTGGTTTCGCATCCTAAGCCCTCCTAAAATAGCCTTAAGGGCTTGTTTTTTTGAAGTTTTTGTTCTTATATACATATAAAGGTGGTTTGAGTGTTTTCTAAAGTTATAGGAGATTATTGCCCCACGAAACGAATGAGAGACCCGTTAGGTGTGGAGCGATAATACATCCAAAACTTTTCAGTCAATGGGAGGATCCTAGAGGGTAAATAACTAGGGCTTAGATAGAGGTCAGGATTAACAAATCAATCAATTGCCAGGTTGCGAGAAGGGCAAGGAAGCGAGATAACACGTCTACAATGGAGCATATACAATGGAGCAAAAGCGACGAAAGCATAACAAAGGCAAAACAGAACCGCTATAAAAATTGGAGATGATATTAAGACAACTAGAATACAAAGCAAGACTTTACAACTAAATGAGTTGGTTTCAAGTGAAGACTATATTAGAATCATGCTTTTTGAATCAATTTCGAAAATGAATATATGCGTAAGGAGCAAACAGCAAACACAATCAACAGTGCTAGAAATGTAGATAAGTTGTCGGTCAAGATCAAAAGGAACTTTAAGTAATATAGAAAACCAACCTACGGGGTGGCCTGCCCCCGGTTTATTATTTAACCATATGTATGACAAAGAAATCCCAGCTGAATCCACAGTCAAACATTCATAATCCCGTCTGAGATATGTGTAACTGAAGGCAATCTCCGCTCAAATCTGAATCAATAGTGTAAACACCGTCTTGATGCCCCGATGCTAATCCATGCTCGGTTAAGTCCAACCCATGTCGGACTGATGTGTTTGTACCTCGGTCAAATAACAAAGTGAAAGAGTCAGTAGGCAAACAACACAAAAAGATCCGAGTTATAACACCACAAGTGGCACAGTTTTTAGGCTAAAAGAAACGCGCAAAGGGTCATTGGTTGTCGGGGACTACTAATCATGGTTAAGAAGGCTAAAAAAACAACGATTCCCAAACCCGATTGGAATAGCTATAGAGCGTGTGACTCCATTGAATGCAAAACACAAGTTCAAGACTTAAAGAAAGCACCACAGCCAAACGTGCAACCATGGTGGGATGAATTAACCGAATCAGACAAATAATGCCGACGACAAATATAATTGAATCCAGATCATAACAAATACACCAGTGGTCATAATCAGCAAGCTCAACATAAATCATTGAGAGCACCGAGGAGTGATTATAAACCGAAGTTCAAGCTATTAACCACAAGGAAGATAAGAGGAACATCTCCTCCAGTATTGTCAAGAGAGTAACAAACAAAACAGATCCTTCCCGAGCATAACTGAACACCAGGGTTTAATATATACTTAAGAATGCAAATCTTGAAGGTTCATGAATAGAGCATAATCAGATAGTAACACAGATAACAATCGTTCCCGTGTACTCATGAATTAAACATCATATCAAGAGGACTGAACGTCATGAGTTTCAAAAATGATATGAGTACACGACACTCACCCAAAGCAATTGAGAATAGAACTCAAACTTAAATAAAGAGACCTAAGAGGTAAAGTTTTCGCTGGCATGCCACATGAGCATGAGGGTATCACAAGATCTGTCGAACCCGTGTATACCGAGATCGGATCAACTGGAGCACGGCTTGGGCATGACTTCAATGCAGAGAAGAGGAGATTGAATTTCAGTACTGCGATGTAGAGGAAAGAAGATGCAAGGATATTCCTCCTTCACGTATTTCTCAGAATACTTAACATGAGACCCCATAAGGTCATCAACCTAAATAAGCCTGTTTCCTCTCGAAGTACACAAGCAATGCATAGCTTACGAGAAGAAACAGTTTTACAGATGAAAGAAAGGGACGAGAGGGGGAGAAACGTCAACGCTGTCTCAGAGAATAGGACTCATGGTGATGTTCTTTGTTTGGCAGTTACTTCCAAACCCATGGTGAAGAGCTTGAAGAAGGTACATAGTATGCTCCAGGTTCGTCGGTTGCTTGCAAAACCATGAGAGAAGAGATTGATGACAGTGACGGACCTTGATGCTTATTATTCGCCAGTGAAAGTGGGAAGCATGACAGAGGAACCATGTACGCCCCTGTTCATGAGCTAGGGTGAAGAACACGACGTAGCAGAGTGTGTGTGCACCAGGCACGCCAGTGAGTTACATATACACTGTATATAAAGAGAATGAAGGAGGCGCAAGGCTTGTGCATTCCGAGAGTGAAGAGAATGAAAGAGCCATAAACATGTACGGTCTCTGTTCAACAACCGAGCTTGCAAATGTACGGGAGCGAAGTGACGGACTTAAGGTGGTGAAGCGTGAATGACCCTGGTTCACCGGTTCGGTTGCAAAACGCCATGAGTGAAGAGGTGCATGAAGGCTCAGAGTGGATGTTCTTTGTCACGCCAGTTTGGGTTGCAAATACCATGAGTGATAAAATGAAGAAGCAGGAGTTGGAGCTTGTTTCTTGCTCGACAGTTTAGATGAAGAAAACGGAGGCGCATAGTAAGTACGTTTTATTAGTTGTTAGATGTGAACATTATCATGAAGAGAACAAAATGAAGGGGGCATGAGCGTGGCTTTGGGTTGCAAATCAACGGGAGTGAAGAATGGAGAAGTGTGGTGTGTTTCTAGTTTGACAGTTCGGGGGTGCAAAATGCCGTGAGTGAAGAGATGAATGAAGCTCAGAGCATGTATATTATGGTTTGATTGTTTGAAGATAATGAAGAGGGTGAAAGCATGCATCTATTCTGTTCAACAGTGGGAAGAGAATGAAGATGACAAGAGCATAAATGTTCTCCGCTCGACAGTGTCCGTGAAACGGTGAAAGGAAATAAAACGCAGAGCCATACGTTCCTTGTTTCGCCAGTTTGTTTGCAAAAAGGATGAGTGAAGAGATGGAGGAAAGCACAAGGCATGTGTATTGCTTGTTCTCCAGCCAAATGAAGGGAACCAGAGGTGGCGCTGGCATGATCCTTGTTCGCCTGCAAGGTTGAAGAGAAAGAAGATACAAATGTGTCTGCTCCTTGCTCGTCAGGTATGTTGCGGCATTGCCTTGTTAAAGAGAATGAAGATGAGGCGGTGCAGATTCCTTGTTCGGTAGCCAGGTTTGGTCAAAAAAATCTCGATGGGAAGAGCTAAGCAGAGTTGTCGTTTTCCTTTTTTTAGATCCCGATGTTTCTGTTTTTTTTTTTGGAAAACACAATGGAGAGGGTGAAATATGGATAAGAGGGAGCTTGTCGGCTGTAATGGTCTAGGGTTTCCACGCTTCTTTTTTTTTTTTTTTATAGAGTATAGCTAGGGCCATAGATGTGGCGGGGCTGGAGCTCGATGGGCATGGGCTAGTGGATCTTTTGAAGTTGGGTTTTACTGAGTTGGGCATTACTGGGACCGGGCTGATGGAAATGAAAATAAAAGTGACTCAAAATCAAGACCTGTCGATTTGAGCATTCTGGGTCGGGATTTGGACACGGTCGCTGGGCTCGACTGATCGGCAAGAATAAAATGAGAAGAAATGTTCACAATCAGGATTGAACCCCTTACCTCAAATGTGATTTTAACATTTTGACACTAGACCATTATTGTTTTCTTGTGCTATTTTTGTAACCAATTAAATAAAAGAAGTTTACAGGTATGAATGAAATTATTTGATAGAAAATTACGACCACATGAGAGGGGTTGAACTATAAAATAATTTCCTAAAAAACTAAAACAAAAGAATGTTTTTTTTTTGTCAAATGTTTGAAAATTGTTTTGAAATTTTTGTAATAAAACAACGAATTTATTTTGGCACGCACATTAACGAATTTTGAAAAAGAAAGGCGATGACCCCTTTTATTTTATTTATTTTTCTGAATTTTTGTTTATAGGGTGAGAATTTTTGGTGTCTACAGATGACTCCCCTTGATTCAATTTTGCAAGTCCTTGCAAAATTGGATCAAGGTTGACGGGTCGCCAAAAATTATCACCGTCGGCTTATGTGATGCAACTACTATTGCAAGAGGATAGGGGTGCATGATCGACCCATGACATAGAGATTTAATGCAAAAATATTTACATTTAGTCAAAAGACAAAGGTTTTAATGGGTGAGGGACAAGCCCTGAACACAATGGTTGGATTTGTTAAACGAATTTTGAACATGAACAATTGTTTGGTTTGGTGCATGAGGGCTTATGACGAGCCTCAACTTGACCTCTTGACATCCAGCTCTAGGACTTATGACGAGCCTAGAATGCAAATTCAATACCATACTAGTAGCGCAGTAGCTGCCTAGCAGGTGTAAAATAAAAGGCGACCCGTACTAGTAGCGCAATAGCTGTCTAGCAGGTGTAAATTGAAAAATTCGACTGCACTAGTAGCGCAATAGCTGTCTAGAGGGTGTAAAATGAAAGGCGACCATACTAGTAGCGCAATAGCTGTCTAGCAGGTGTAAAATGAAAGGCGACCGTACTAGTAGCGCAATAGCTGTCTAGCAGGTGTAAAATGAAATGCGACCGTACTAGTAGCGCAATAGCTGTCTAGCAGGTGTAAAACGAAAAATTCAACCGCACTAGTAGCGCAATAGCTATCTAGCGGGTGTAAAATGAAAGGCGACCGTACTAGTAGCACAATAGCTGTCTAGCAGGTGTAAAATGAAAGGCGACCGTACTAGTAGCGCAATAGCTGTCTAGTAGGTGTAAAACGAAAAATTCGACCGCACTAGTAGCGCAATAGCTGGCTAGCGGGTGTAAAATGAAAGGCAACCATACTAGTAGCGCAATAGCTGTCTAGCAGGTGTAAAATGAAAGGCGACCGTACTAGTAGCGCAATAGCTGTCTAGCAGGTGTAAAACAAAAATTCGACCGCACTAGTAGCGCAATAGCTGTCTAGCGGGTGTAAAATGAAAGGCGACCGTACTAGTAGCGCAATAGCTGTCTAGCAGGTGTAAAATGAAAGGCGACCTTACAAGTAGCGCAATAGCTGTCTAGTAGGTGTAAAACGAAAAATTCGACCGCACTAGTAGCGCAATAGCTGTCTAGCGGGTGTAAAATGAAAGATGACCGTACTAGTAGCGCAATAGCTATCTAGCAGGTGTAAAATGAAAAATTCGACCGCACTAGTAGCGCAATAGCTGTCTAGCGGGTGTAAAATGAAATGCGACCGCACTAGTAGAGCAATAGCTGCCTAGCGGGTGTGAAGATACGTCAGATAGTGAGCAAATTTTATGGGTATATGCAGATGATATGTGATGTGAGGTGATTAACCAATGTATTAATTGAATTAAACTCCCTGTTTGTGGGTGTAGGTTTTTGTGTGAGCAGATGGCTCCAGAGTTACATCAAAACTTCGGGATGGCTCCGGTGGCTCCGGCATGGCTTCAAGGATCTGAGATGGCTCCAGCATGCGTTGATGGCTCCGGTATGCACTGATGGCTCCGGTGTGACCAATGGTCTCGGGGTGGTTAGTGGGTTTGACACGGTTGGTGATTTTGTGGCAATTTGTGGGCTTTGATTTGCCTTGAGATTTTTTTTTCCAAGGTGGTTTGATGGCTCCGACGATAGACTTATTGATGGTTTGAAAGGATTTGGTGGCTCCGGAAATGGAATGATTGTGATTTGAAGAGTTCGTTGTGGACTTTGTAATGGGTGAACAGTTTGTCATGGGTGAAAGATGAAACACAGTTGCATGACTTTGTTGGTAGTTCCCGTCATAGTTACAAGATTTCCATGGATGGCTCCAGGATAACCTTGTGCCGATTGAGCACGACGATGCTTTGGTTGGTTCACTTCGATGACACCGAGGGGAAAAGGGAAGTTTTCGCCTTTGATGTGGTCGCACCCTAAACGGGCTGCCTACGTACTCAATTCCGTATTGAGATCAGACCATACGTAGTTCGATACTATGTAGGCAAAGCCCTGGTGACGAAATGGCTCGGACATGATTTGAGGTGGTTCTTGTATTGTTCTCAAACTGTCGGGATGGCCCCTGTGTAGCTCTAGGGATGGTATCAATGTTTTGAGGGTGACTCCTGCATGGCTCTAGATTGGCTTTAGAAGCGGTGTCGATAGGGATTGAGTATGGTAGTGGATGTGACCGGGATGGTCTTCGTGTGGCTCTGGATAGCTCTTGAATGGTTTGATGTAGCTCGGTGATAGCCCGAGATGGCTCCGAAGAGGCTAAATATAGCTCGATGATGGCCCAGGATGGCTCCGGTTGACGTCAAAAGTTATGCTTCAACAACTGCAACTGAAGTCAACTTTCAGCGAGACTAGGTGGAGTTCTTACCAGTCGGATGTTGAAAATGAAGTGGTTATGATGCATGTAAATACTAAATGCTAGAAGATATGCAAAATGCATGTGCAGTTTTTTTTGAGAGAAGGTACGGTTCTATCTCTATTAATATGAGGCTTACGAATATAAGACATCTTCGGTTCGATCTTAAGTGATTGTTGAGCTCGAATGCGTGAATCACTTTACTCTCACGGAGGGATGCGGGTCAATCTCTCGTGAGTATGGTCGTGTGTGCTAATGTCGTGATGATACTCTTGATGCTCAGAGCAGTATTTTCCTGAGAATTTCTTTTTAAGGTTATAGACTTTCCGATCCTTACAAAGTCCTCACCTGCAATAGGGTAAGTTGTTTATGATTTTGGTGCTTGAATAAAAGATTCACTCGCACTCAGAAGACCTTGTGCAGTAAGATCACACTCATTTGCTCATAGTCCCTGTGTTATGAGGTGGGACATGTTGATAACAAGCATGAAGCTTATGATTCATGTTTCAAATCCGATACTTTCAGTTAACGCTCATCGACTTATGAGTCAGAGGTCTTTATTGGGTTGTAATGGGGCTGAGGGGTATGATGTATGTTGCATAGGACTGGAGGATTTGTTTAGAAAATGTGGAGCTTTTGTGCAATAGAGGACATATTTCGCCTTTGCCATGGGTGGAATGATTAGACGGGTTTCGATAACCCCTTATCGGTTTCTTCATGACATCATTGGTCCTTTTGGTTTGGATTTCTCCTTCTTGCCTCTTCTGGCGTACGATTTGAACTTTCTTCTCATTTTTCTTTTGTGAAATTACATTTGGCTCTTCGATTTTCTCAAACGTTTTTGCTTTGTATTTTGGCTTTCAGCTTTGGAGTTGCATTGACTCATCGATCTTCTTGAACACTTTTGGTGTTCTTTTTTGGTGTTTGGCTTTGGAGTTTCATTGACTCACTGATTTCTCTGAACATTTCATTTGTTGTTTTTGTGAAAGATGGTGGGGGAGAGACCATGGCTCCGGCTCCTTCGAGATCCTCTATTGCAAGGGCAAGTAAGTATATGTGGGGTGGCATGTTGTGAAGTTTCTTTTTTTAAAGAAGGAGTTTTTCATGAAAGGCTCAGCGGGGCTCACTAAGAGATTATGTACAGGGCAGTCAAAGCTTTTTGGTTTTGTGGGGATTTTTATTCCTAAGTGCCTCGTCATCCTCATTAGTCAATGATTGTTTTCATACTATTCTCGGATCTTTGCATGAATCACAGTTCGTATCCTGTTTATCGACATTGATCTTGCTATGAATTGTGCCTCTCCATGTGCTGAAGGAAAGCACAAGTCGCTCGTGGTTTTACCTCTGTGGACTCACTCTATCCGCCCTCATCGCTCGGTGGATTGTCCAATATCCTCATTCAGAATTCAAGGGAAAATACCGCTTTTTGCACACTACTCACTTGGTCTGTGGTGCTGATTTCAATTAGACCCACGTGTTCATTGATGGGTTGAGAGTTAAGTGGTTCACGCACTATGTTCAATCAATCTCTCACGATTTTCCCAAAGATGTCATTTCGATATGGGAGTATGCGAATGCGATGTATTGTGGTAATATGGAATTACTACATATAGGATGCATGAAATGCTAAAAATGGTGAATGGAAATGGTTGATTGAATGTTTTTTTTTTGTTTTTTTTTTTGATGCAATGCATGAGTGGTAAGGTTATGACTAGTCTCGCTTGAGCCGAATTCAGCTTGCGGTTCATGAAGCTCATCCCGCTATTGTTGGCTCTGAAGGTGGTCGAGTTGTGGTGATTGTTGTCGAAGAAGTGATTCTCGAGTGAGGTCAGGTTGGTGATTGGCTCCTGGATCTTGGGACTTTTAGGGAGTGACAACTCCCGCATGGTGACCCACTGATATGACATGGACTGCATTTTCTGGGATTTTTGGAAGGTATGTTTTTTTTTTGAAATTTTGGATGTTTGATTTTTTAGATTTTTGGATGTACAATTTTTTTGGATTTTCGGATGTACGGGTTTTTTTGGGATTTTTTTTGTGTATGCTTTTTTGTGGTTGTTGGTCTCTATGTACATGGTTTGTCGAATGGGAAGATGCTTGTATCCCTGGTATTTCTTGCTATCGCTTCGAGGGTCATGCTTTCACTCATGGGAAAACGCGGTTAATCACCTACAAACACAGTCATTATAACAGGAAAAAGAATATGACAAATGTGAATGTTAGCATGCTTTAAAAAAATAGGATGAATGCTTGTGTGTGATGTGTTGGGAATGCAACGTGTGATTATGCAATTTTTCTGAGATGGGTGCGATTCATGCATGATTAATGAATGTAAAATGACCGAAAATGGGAAGAAGCAAGTCGTATGTGTAAAAAGAAATCAAGTTTTTAGAAAAACAGTTTTGAAAACACGTGTTTTCGAAGTGGTGGATTTTCTTAGTAGGAATTTTTATGCTCGGTCATTCGCAAATAAAATAGGGGGTGGGTAACCCTATACACATTGATCTAAATAAATTCAAAGGGAATGTACAACCTATACACAAAGTCTATTCAGAAATTGACAAGAGAGAAAAGAATGCTAGGGGAAAACCTATACATCAATTCTAAAAGTCATTAAATGGGGGAATTTGAGTTAAAAAATTCTTCTGCTTTGTCTTTGAGATTCTGACTGACTGCACATTGGCCATTCGCTTGAGTTCGGGCTCTTGGTTGCTCTCTCGTCTTTGGGCTCTTGCAGCAAAGTGACATTGTGATCAAGAGAAACTGGTTGGTGCTCTTCTGACCTTCAGCAGCTTCACACTCGAACGGTCGTTGCTAGTCTTCATGTTGCTTGACTCGAGTTGGTGTTCCTCTGATTTTCGATTTGAACCGTTGTTGTTGATCTTTATGCGCTCCTCCTGCTCTAACGAGGAAAATGAGGGACGTTTTTTTTTAGAAAGGAAAGGTGAATGACCGAGCACAAAATCTTTACGAAAATCCACCACTTTCGTGAAAACACGAAATGACTAGTGCGCTCCACGGTAATGACCGCTGCTCTTGAAGGTGGGTTGAACTTCAAAAACAGCGGGACACAACATGGGGACTAAATCATTTATTTTGAAATACATTTATGGAAATCAACTTGAAAACTGTTTTTTTTCAAAAACAAGTTTTAAATAATATCTATGAAAAAAGTTGTTTGAAATTCGTTTGTAAATAGTAGGTTGTTGAAATCTGTTTTGAAAATAGTTTTTGAAATAACATTTGTGAGAAATATTGATTGAAAATCATTTGTAATTTTAAGTAGTGGATTTTTGAAATTTTTTCTTTGCGAAATGTTTGATAAAGCTTGTTTTTAGGAAGACTTCAATTGAAACCGGTTTGAAAACTGCTTTGGAAATAACAATTTTGAAATCATTGATTTTTGAAATTTAGAAAAGAACGGCTTTGGAGATATTTCATTAGAGCTTTCGAACTGATTCGTTTTCTGATTTTTGCTAATTTTTAAAACATGATCACACACATAGATGTAAGCGCAAAATGAGCATCGTGGCTGATTTTATGTATAGCTGAGTGTGAATGATTGGGATAATCACCTTCCTGGTCAATTAGTGCTCCCATACCACCGGGGGAACCGTCGTTCCTTCACTGTTCATCTCTCGGGATTTATCTCTGTTATGCCTTGTGGGGCACGTCATCAAGAAAGTCCGGAGTGCTTAAGTTCGAATGGTCAGGATACCCGAAGTGATACAGTCACACGAGCCACGGCCGGGGATTATCACAACATACTCACTTTTGGGAAACTTGGGGAAGTACTGCATGGGAACGGGTCTCACGTCATCTGCACGGTCAGGTGTGTCTAAAGTCCAAATTATTCACTGACTACGTTGTGCCATGTATGGGTATCCGGTAAATACGGGATCCTCTATGGACGTGCAACGTGACATCGGGCTTTAGAGACACCCGTGGTGCAGAGGAAACTTGGAGAACTGAGCCCATGCAATCTTCAGGGTAAGGCAAAATGGTGGTCAGACAGGCGGCATACAAGGGGTGACTACCCATAAAACCCATTCTAGACACCGGATCAGGCAGCTGGACACTGAAGGCTCAAAGGTCACTATATGCTGGCTTTTGACTCGGATAATGGAGGATATTTTAGGATCATGAGCTCAAAGCGTTGGTCGGAGACCGTACCACCTCGTGGGTTTGTTCACTGAGAGAGTGACCCTAGCTCATGGGGAATCAACCGTGGACCGGTTGGGGATCCCGTGACATCGTGGGTAAATCGGGTGACACAGAGGAATGCATGTCCTAAGCTACCCACCCCATGCACCCCACAATCGCAATATAAATATGAAAGCAATAAATAAACCAAATGAAGTTAGCACCAACCTATGTACTAAGTGTTTTATCTTGAGATTAGTGATTCCAATTCGGTTGTTTATTAACCTAAAAGGAAGTTAGCTTCATTCAGTTCTAAATGTCTCTTTCTAATCGTGAGCTAATGATTAACCCAATTGTTGTCATGTTTGTTGAGGATCTAATAGGTCCTATCTGTCCTCATCAGATACACACTAAAAGTGTGGAGTAGAATAATCCTAAAGGCTCTAAAAAGAATCTCTTGAAGGTTTTAAAAGAAGTTGGGAATCACGACAATTTTGAATGGAGTTCAGTCTTCCTTGAGTTTGAGAAAAACTTACTCAAGTTTTCCCCAGCGGAGTCGTCATTCTGTGGAGGGTGATTTTTCGGTATGAGGGGGGTCTACTTAAATATGATCTGGCTGAGAAGTCTAGATCCTAAAGTAATGCCATTCTGTGGAGGGACAAAGCCCGTTATTCTGGCATCCCTCAAATACCTACTAAATCGTTCGTCTTTCCCAGAAAGCATAAAGGGGAGTACAAGTGTGCACTACACCCGCTCTCGATGGGCTCCACGTGGACTTATGCCCTAAGGGCGAAAATTGATTAGAGTCGCCACCTAGTTTGACCTAAAGAACTAGGAAGGAAGGAGATGGGTTCTAAGAACCGTTAATTGACTCTAATGATTTGTTGCCTATGGATAGGACTTATCTGATCATACTAGAGATTCTGTGTGGGTTCGCACTGGGTTACACCCCTTGGAAGTGGCAACGACCACGACTTCAGATTGGTGCCTGAGGAAACCTCGGTCTCCAATTGTCGGGATTACCTTCTTTCAAAACCTTATTAAAGAGATTCATCTAAAATCCAAAGATAGGATTAAGACAGGAAGACAGAAAACGAGTGGATGAGGTGAGCTTTTCTGCCAAGCTAGCGCCAAATGAAAGGATTGATGAATTCGGATAAGTATAGAATGAAGATTTGAGAAAAGTTTGAGGTTGAGTGAATGAACAAGACTTAGAGTCTGATAGTTTGAAGTTTGTGGGAGCCGAAGAAGGTTTGAGTGTTTTGAAAGATATGAGAGCCACCTTAGAGGGGAAAGGGGTTTTTTGTTTGGAGTGGGGCCGCACCCTGTGTGGGCTGCCTACGTACTCAACTCCATGTTGAGATCAGACCTTACGTAGTTCACGGGTTTTGGAAGTTTGAAGTTTTGAAGGGTTTTGAGGGGTGAGATTCAGAGGAGTCTGGAGTTTTGAGAAGTTTCGGGTTTGGGATGATAGTCTGTGAGACGCTCGGGTCTATGAGACATTTAGAATATTCAGATGATAAAAAGAGAGATATCAAAGTCTGTGAAACACTCGGGTCTGCGAGACGCTCGGGTTTAGGAGACATTTAGGATATTCAAATGGTGAAAGAAATGTGGTATCAAAGTCTATGAGACGCTCGGGTCTATGAGACGTTTGAAATCTTGAGATGTCGAAGTTTGTGAGACACATGGGTCTGTGAGACGCTCGGGTCTGTGAGATGCTCAGGTCTGTGAGAATTTGAATCATTGGAATGACAAAGTCTGTGAGACGCTTGGGTCTATAAGACATTTAGAGTGTAGGAGAAATTGGAATGGAATTGAAATGGAATTTAAATTGGAATTTATATGGCATTGAACTAGAATTGAATTGGATTTGAAAATGGTAGTGAACTGGTCTGATTTGAGATTTGAATTGAATTGAATTGGGTTCGAATTGAATTTGGTTTGAATTGAATTGGTTTGAATTGAATTTGGATTTGAATTAAATTTGGGTTGGGGTTGGAAAACGGGCCAGGTCAAAGTTAGACCGAGACAAAGTGGGGTCGAGTCAAAGTTGTGTCAAGGTCAAACTTGGGCTGGTCAAAGTTGGACCAGGTCAAAGTTGGGTCATCAAAGTTCAGATTGGTCAAAGTTGGACCAGGTTAAAGTTGGGTCAAGGTCAAAGTTCGGATTGGTCAAAGTTGGACCAAGGTTAAAGTTTGGATTGGTCAAAGTTGGACCGCGGTCAAAGTTCATATTGGTCAAAGTTGGACCGAGGTCAAAGTTCGGATTGGTCAAAGTTGGACCAAGGTCAAAGTTCAGATTGGTCAAAGTTGGGTTTTTTGGGCCTAAAGAGCTTTTTAGGCCGAATTGGGCATTGTGTTGTAATGGGCTTGGGCCGAAGTGGGTCTTTTGCAATTGGGCTGAAGTGGGCTTCACCATTGGGCTGATTTTTGGAAGTAAAGATGGATTGATTTGATAGTAGAGATGAGTTGAAATGATTTATGGGGATGTTTTGAGCTTGTGACTGATTTTGGACTTGTTGGGCCAAAGTTGAGACTTGGGCTTGGGCCTCGAATTGGGTCTTTGTTTTGGATCTTTGAAAATTGGGCCGAATAGGCCTTATTGATTTTGGACTTGTTGGGCCAAAGTTGAGATTTGGGTTTGGGCCTCAAATTGGGTTTTTGTTTTGGATCTCTGAAAATTGGGTCAAATAGGCCTTATTGATTTTGGACTGATTTGTGTGATATTTACAAGAGAAATAGATTGATTTATTGGTTTATTAACTCTTGATTATGGGTGTGTTGAAGGCAAAGGAGGATTCCACCCACATAAAACGAATGAGAGACCCGCTAGGCATGGGGTGGTTTCGCATCCTAAGCCCTCCTAAAATAGCCTTAAGGGCTTATTTTTTTGAAGTTTTTGTTCTTATATACATATAAAGGTGGTTTGAGCATTTTCTAAAGTTATAGGAGATTATTGCCCCACGAAACGAATGAGAGACCCGTTAGGTGTGGAGTGATAATACTTCCAAAACTTTTCTGTCAATGGGAGGATCCTAGAGGGTAAATAACTAGGGCTTAGATGGAGGTCAGGATTAACAAATCAATCAATTGCCGGGTTGCGAGAAGGGCATGGAAGTGAGATAACACGTGTACAATGGAGCATATACAATGGAGCAAAAGTGACGAAAGCATAACAAAGGCAAAACAGAACCGCTATAAAAATTGGAGACGATATTAAGACAACTAGAATACAAAGCAAGACTTTACAACTAAATGAGTTGGTTTCAAGTGAAGACTAGATTAGAATCATGCTTTTTGAATCAATTTCGAAAATGAATCTATGCGCAAGGAGCAAACAGCAAACAACAATCAATAGTGCTAGAAATGTAGACAAGTTGTCGGTCATGATCAAAAGGAACTTTAAGTAATATAGAAAACCAACCTACGGGGTGGCCTACCCCCGGTTTATTATTTAACCATATGTATGACAAAGAAATCCCAGCTGAATCCACAGTCAAACATTCATAATCCCGTCTGAGACATGTGTAACTGAAGGCAATCTCCGCTCAAATCTGAATCAATAGTGTAAACACCATCTTGATGCCCCGATGCTAATCCATGCTCGGTTAAGTCCAACCCATGTCGGACTGATGTGTTTGTACCTCGGTCAAATAACAAAGTGAAAGAGTCAGTAGGCAAACAACACAAAAAGATACGAGTTATAACACCACAAGTGGCACAGTTTTTAGGCTAAAAGAAACGCGCAAAGGGTCATTGGTTGTCGGGGACTGTTAATCATGGTTAAGAAGGCTAAAAAAACAACGATTCCCAAACCCGATTGGAATAGCTACAGAGCGTGTGACTCCATTGAATGCAAAATACAAGTTCAAGACTTAAAGAAAGCACCACAGCCAAACGTGCAACCATGGTGGGATGAATTAACCGAATCAGACAAATAATGCCGACGGCAAATATAATTGAATCCAGATCATAACAAATACAACAGTGGTGATAATCAGCAAGCTCAACATAAATCATTGAGAGCACCGAGGAGTGAATATAAACCGAAGTTCAAGCTATTAACCACAAGGAAGATAAGAGGAACATCTCCTCCAGTATTGTCAAGAGAGTAACAAACAAAACAGATCCTTCTCGAGCATAACTGAACACCAAGATTTAATATATACTTAAGAGTGCAAATCTTGAAGGTTCATGAATAGAGCATAATCAGATAGTAACACAGATAACAATCGTTCCCGTGTACTCATAAAATAAACATCATATCAAGAGGACTGGACGTCATGAGTTTCGGAAATGATATGAGTACACGACACTCACCCAAAGCAATTGAGAATAGAACTCAAACTTAAATAAAGAGACCTGAGAGGTAAAGTTTTCGCTAGCATGCCACATGAGCATGAGGGTATCACAAGATCTGTCGAACCCGTGTATACCGAGATCGGATCAACTGGAGCACGGCTTGGGCATGACTTCGATGCAGAGAAGAGGAGATTGAATTCTCAGTACTGCAATGCAGAGGAAAGAAGATGCAAGGATATTCCTCCTTCACGTATTTCTCAAAATACTTAACATGAGACCCCATGAGGTCATCAACCTAAATAAGCCTGGTTCCTCTCGAAGTACACAAGCACTGCATAGCTTACGAGAAGAAACAATTTTACAGACGAAAGAAAGGGACGAGAGGGGGAGAAACGTCAACGCTGTCTTAGAGAGTAGGACTCATGGTGATGTTCTTTGTTTGGCAGTTACTTGCAAACCCATGGTGAAGAGCTTGAAGAAGGTACATAGTACGCTCAAGGTTTGTCGGTTGCTTGCAAAACCTTGAGAGAAGAGATTGATGACAGTGACGGACCTTGATGCTTCTTATTCGCCAGTGAAAGTGGGAAGCATGACAGAGGAACCATGTACGCCCTTGTTCATGAGCTGGGGTGAAGAACACGATGTAGCAGAGTGTGTATGCACCAGGCACGCCAGTGAGTTACATATACATTGTATATAAAGAGATTGATGGAGGCGCAGGCCTTGTGCATTCCGAAAGTGAAGAGAATGAAAGAGCCATAAACATGTACGGTCTCTGTTCAACAACCGAGCTTGCAAATGTACGGAGATGAAGTGACGGACTTAAGGTGGTGGAAGCGTGAATGACCCTGGTTCGCCTTTGTTCGGTTGCAAAACGCCATGAGTGAAGAGGTGCATGAAGGCTCAGAGTGGATGTTCTTTGTCACGCCGTTTGGGTTGCAAAACGCATGAGTGAAAAATGCAGAAGCAGGATGTGTGGAGCTTTTTTGCTTGCTCGATAGTTTGGATGAAGAAAATGGAGGCACAGAGTAAGTATGTTTTATTAGTTGTTAGATGTGAACATTACCATGAAGAGAACAAAATGAAGGGGCATGAGCGTGGCTTTGGGTTGCAAATCAACGGGAGTGAAGAATGGAGAAGTGTGGTGTGTTTCAAGTTTGACTGTTCAGGGGTGCAAAATGCTGTGAGTGAAGAGATGAATGAAGCTCAGAGCATGTATATTATGGTTTGATTGTTTGAAGATAATGAAGAGGGTGAAAGCATAAATCTATTCTGTTCAACTGTGGGAAGAGAATGAAGATGACGAGAGCATAAATGTTCTCCGCTCGACAGTGTCCGTGAAACGGTGAAAGGAAATAAAATGCAGAGCCATACGTTCCTTGTTTCGCCAGTTTGTTTGCAAAAAGGATGAGTAAAGAGATGGACGAAAGCACAAGGCATGTGTATTGCTTGTTCTCCAGCCAAATGAAGGGAACCAGAGGTGGCGCTGGCATGATCCTTGTTCGCCTGCAAGGTTGAAGAGAAAGAAGATACAAATGTGTCTGCTCCTTGCTCGTCAGGTATGTTGCGGCATTGCCTTGTTGAAGAGAATGAAGATGAGGCGGTGCAGATTCCTTGTTCGGTAGCCAGGTTTTGTCAAAAAATCTCGACGGGAAGAGCTAAGCAGAGTATGTATGTCGTTTTCCTTTTTTTAGATCCCGATGTTTCTGTTTTTTTTTTGGAAAACGCAATGGAGAGGGTGAAATATGGATAGGAGGGAGCATGTCGGCTGTAATGGTCTAGGGTTTCCACGCTTCTTTTTTTTTTATATAGAGTAGAGCTAGGGCCATAGATGTGGCGGGGCTGGACCTCGATGGGCTTGGGCTAGTGGATCTTTTGAAGTTGGGTTTTACTGAGTTGGGCATTACTGGGACCGGGCTGATGGAAATGAAAATAAAAGTGACTCAAAATCAAGACCTGCCGATTTGAGCATTCTGGGTCGGGATTTGGACACGGTCACTGGGCTCGACTGATCGGCAAGAATAAAATGAGAAGAAATGTTCACAATCAGGATTGAACCCCTTACCTCAAATGTGATGTTAACATTTTGACACTAGACCATTATTGTTTTCTTGTGCTATTTTTGTAACCAATTAAATAAAAGAAGTTTTACAGGTATGAATGAAATTATTTGATAGAAAATTACGACCACATGAGAGGGGTTGAACTATAAAAGAATTTCCTAAAAAAATAAAACAAAAGAATGTTTTTTTGTCGAATGTTTGAAAATTGTTTTGAAATTTTTGTAATAAAACGATGAATTTATTTTGGCACGCACATTAACGAATTTTGAAAAAGAAAAGCGATGACCCCTTTTATTTTATTTATTTTTCTGAATTTTTCTTTATAGGGTGAGAATTTTTGGTGTTTACAACTATAGTTTCCAATCATTACAAAATAGCCCCAAAACTTTATAAAATGTTATTTTGACACTTAAACACTTATTTAAATTCACTAAAATTCATAATATTAATTCCTACCTTATATTATATCATAAGTATACCAAATCAACCCTTAAGCTCTCGGCAATTATAATTAATACACCAAACTTTTCAAAATTTATATTTTAGCCACATAACTTTATAAACTAGCCATTTAAATACTTGTAGCTATTTTTAATACTCCCAAAATTTATAATATAAGCCAATACACTTATACACTTCAAAAATCACCAATTAATACATTTTATTCTCGGCTGTAGCAATAACTTATCATATAGTTTTTAAAACTTAATTTATATCTTATAATAAATATATATAAATGTATATAAGCCATATAACACTTCTAAAAATTATGCTAATGACTTAGAATGATTATAAACTCAAAATAGAGCGTTTAACTCTTAGATAATTCGGCTAATTATTTAAGCATCATAATTTAATTTTGTGACACCAAAATTATACCTTAAGGTAATAATCTTACCTTATATGTTATAAATTATTTTCTTGGTATTATAACCTATAGTTTTCGGCCTTAATATTACTAAGGGTTGTACATAAATTTTATACTAAAGTTTGAAGCTTAAATCAAACTTAACCTTAATAGATTTAATTATAGAAACTTACTCAAAATTCTTAATATGAGTTTATACACTATATTATGTCAAAGTTCACCAAATTTAATTAGTAATTCTCGGCTACAATTTAATCTAGCCACCAAGTTTTGGTAAATTACATATTTTACCCTTAAACTTATAAACTTAATATCATAGGTATTAAAATACCTAATTAACTTATCCAAATATTTTATAACATCTTAATATATGGTATTAAGCTATAATATACCAAATTGGAATTTATATTTTCGGCAATAATTTTTATAAGCAAATAATTAACTTAAAATTTTTTAAATCAATTCTTAAACCTTAACTCCATATTTAATTAATCGCAACACATATTTACGACCTTAATAATTTTGGCTTTAATTTAATAAAAGGGTGATTAATGGTTTAATGTTATGAAACATAGTTTAAACCATAGATCTACATATATATACTTAGATAAATTACTTACCCTCTTGTGAAATGATTTTTCCGTTGGTTTCTCCTTGGATCTTGGGTCACACAACCTTAATCTATACTCCTTGTAGGTTCCTTGAATATTAGAACAAGGATACCTTAGGTTAAACCTTGAATTTCTAACTAAACCTTAAGAAATTTACTTAGGTATTATATATAAGATTTGTAATAAAGATTAGGATTTACCTTGATGTTTCAAAGTGGTTTTCAAGAACACTTATATTTTCGGCCTTGACAAGGAGAAGAGGAATGAATTAGCTCTTGAAGAGATCTAAGCTTATAACTTAGAAATAACTCTTGTAAACCTTGAAATCAAAGATTTACCTTAGGAAAAATGGTATAAGCTCACGCCTAGATTGAGGTCTGATGAACACCTTGTCAAACCATGAAGAAGCTGAAGTTAATGAAGGGAAGAAACAAGAACAAAATCGGCCATGGACTTGTCTTGGAAGAAAATGGAGTTTTAAGGTATTTTTCTTACCTTAAGCCTTCAAGAACCTTTCTTAGGTGTTTCCTTTGATTATTCACGAAATTCCTAGCTTGAATGGTGATTGGGGTTGATCTAGATCAATGGAATGAATTAGAATAACTCTCTTGGTGCTAGGAACCGAAAATAGCTTGAAAATGGCATAAAAATATAACTAGATTTACTTAGGAAATAAGAGCTCTTACCAATGGAACTTACCAATTATGGAAGGAGAGGAGAATTCCGTGAGTAAGGGAAGGAGGAAGGAGTTCAGATCGGCACTTAGAAGGGGGCAAAGGAGACAAGTCTTGCTACTTGTCAAAGTTAGGTGAAATAGTACATTTTAGTCAAAAAGGGAGGCAATTAAGTCTAAAGCTTCAATCAGTGGGATGATGGGCTGAAAACTGAGTCCATGGGACAAGGATCAACCGGCCATGACTTTTGAATACCAACAAGCTTGACCAATGTGGTGATATAAGACAAGGAAATGATTTAAAGACATGAAAATCATGTCTTTTTATAGCCAAAATCGGCAGGTATAGGGAGGGTGATTCACCCTCGTTATCCCCTGATTATTATAGTTAAATTTGTCCCTTTTAAAAATATCAACTCGTGGTTATTCAATACTACAAGTTAAATATGTAAAACGCGTCTTTTCGGTACCCGAAAAGTGCGTTTTTGTGCTCTAAGAACAATTTGGAAAATAAATTGTTCCAACGAGTTATAAATGTTTATAGACATTGTTTATAGTCAATTATGGTATATTAAGGTGTTACATTGAGTTATATGGGGTTACATCAACTCATGACACAATTTTCGGGCTACCGGGACACTCCCGAGCAAAATAGGAGCGTTAAGAAATTCCCCAGAGTGTTTTATGTATTTTTGCAAAAGTAGCTCAAGTATTCTCTTTATAATGATGAATAATGATAGTAGAACTCTAAGAATAAATTATATAGGAGTTCGTGCCACTTCGGTACCTCTCCGGGGCATTCCAAGGGGTTTATGGGGCCCTCGTCGGGAACTTCCGAGCACTTAGCGTTTAACTGAGAATTTATCTTGAGGACTTCATCTTATATGTTTAATAAAGTGTTATGGTGCATTTAAAATGAAGTGTAATGCTTTACTTTATTTTATAAACTATTTCCGGGACTTTCGGGCCTTAAGGGCCCTTAAGGGAACTCCTGGGCATATTATCTTTTTACTCAGTTCTAACTGAGGACTTGTGTTTTAAAGGTCATAAAACGATCCTTGATTAACTTCATATGAGTTTTATAGCTTATATAACTTGGTTACCTTAAGGTCGGGCTTTAACGCTCGTTTTTGACCTTAAGGAGTTTAGGTGTGTTTTTAACGCTCTGGTGTTTATATACTTTCTTAGGGTTTAATAATCCCCTGAATAATATTTATTTACCTTTATTTAATTATTTAAAGGTTAGGGGTACTTCAGTTTCTATGTCTGTTTATCTTATGAAAAGAGTGTTTAAGAATGGTCAGCATTACCAAAATGTAAAGAGCATTATGCTTGAAAGTTTAATTTTGAAATGCTATAAAAGGTATCACACCTGAAAACTTTGATTTTGATATAATATGATAATGGCATTGCGCCAGAAATTAATATAATATATGAAAAAGAAATGATATTGAGTAGATCACTCATCGAAAAGATGGTATAACACTTGGTTAATTCATATGCAGTCGCATTTATATATTTATTTTTGTACGAGATGAGCATTGTATTAAGCTTCATGAAGAATCATGATGGTATAGCACCAGCGAAAATTTATGGTAGTAGCTCTTCAAAAAAAATCTAATTAAGCGACATAGTATAATAATTGTATGTTCATATGTCAAGTTTTAACCTCTATGATGATTACATCGCTATATGGAGCAGTGTGCGTGTTAAGTTTAACTTTAGTATTGTCTAAAGAAAGAAAGGCATCGTGCCGGAAAGTTTTTAGTTATGATATTCAAATGATGTCATAAAAATGATACCTATAGGATTGTTCCTAATATTTGTTTATTTTATTTTAATGACAGATTGCAAGAATAATTACCATTGAAGAATGTTATTGATGGATGGTGAAGACGTATGTCTTATTGATAGTGCTGCAACACACACAATTCTTAAGCATAAGAAATACTTTTCTTATTTACGAAATTATGCGGTAAAGGTTACTACCATATCAGGTAGTACAATTATTGTTGAAGGGTCTGAAAAGCAATCATTATTTTACCTAAGGGAACAAAAATATGCATTGAAAATGCATTATTTTCCAGCACGTCTCAAAGAAACCTGTTGAGTTTCATTGATATACGCCGGAATAAGTATCACATTGAGATGGGGAATGATGGAAATGTTGAATATATCGGCATCACAAAAGTGATAGCTGGAAAGAGACAAATGTTGGAAAAGCTAGTTGTTATTTCCTCTGGGTTGTACCCTACGTATTTTACTACAACTGAAATACATCTTGTTGAAAAACTGAAATATTTTGATGATTTAAAAACTTGGCATAACCGGTTAGGTCATCCAAGTTCAATCATGATGCGAAGAATTATGGAAAATTCATGTGGTCATATGTTGAAAAGCAAAAGGTTTCTTCAACTAAATAGTTTTTGGGTATTGCTTGTTCTCAAGGAAAACTAATTATAAGGCTATCACCAGTTAGACTTGTTAGGATTTACTAAAATCTTCTAGACTTATCCTATGTGTCATTCTTTCCCTTTTCTTAAACTTGTTAGGATTATATATATATATTTCTAGCATAATCTTTTCTATCCTTTTCTGTATTGTCTTTATTAGTTTAGTTATTTAGGCTAAGTTTCCAATTGGGTGTCTTTATTAGTTTAGTTATTTAGGCTAAGTTTCCAATTGGGTGTCTTTATTAGTTACCAATTGGGTGTTTCCTATTAGGAAACCCCTCTTGTATAAATACCCATTTAGTTATTCACAATACATACAAGAAATCATTCTTTCTTTCGCAATGCTTTCATCCCTATTTCCACGCTTTTGCTTTCTCGATCCTATGTGTGTTTCCTCGCAAACATTCGCTTAACCCTCCATTCAATTTCCAATCTCTCCTTCTTGGTCCTCTCTCATTTCCAATGATTTCTTCATGGTATCAAGAGCAGAAGATCAAAACCGGTGAGAATTCTAAATTCTTATGGCGTCCAATACGGCTTTGAGCGAAGGAGAAGACGACATCGCCGAAGAGGAGGAAGAATCTTCTGAATCACAGGAAGAACCAGCTATGAAACAGAAAAGAAAGAGGAGAACGCACTCAGATCCGCTAATCGTATCAAATTCTAAGGCTCCTGGCGTCCAACTCACTGCAACCAAGTTTGATGGCAATAGCAGTTTCCAAAATTGGAAGAAGAAGGTAGAAATTTGCCTTCTAGCTAAAAACAAAATCAAACTGGTTCATGGTACATTGAGGCGATCAAAGGTGGTGAAGAATCGTCGAGACGATTGAGACCGTTGTGACGGGTAGATTAGGTCTTGGATCCTAGCTTCTCTCGAAACTTCCATCGCCGATAATGTTGTTTCATGTGCCACTTCATACGACATGTGGAAACGCCTTTCAAAGAGATTTGATCAAGTGGATGGTACAAGACTTTTCGAACTGAAGCAAGAATTATCCAAACTCAAACAAGGTAACATGTATGTTACTGAGTACTTTACCAAATTGACATCTCTGTGGGATGATATTGCTGGTGTAGAAAATGGTGTTCCTTACTGTTGTAGTTACGGTGAGAAGATAGCCAAACAAATAGAAAACCAAAAATTATTTGAATTCCTCCTGGGCCTCCGAAAAGATTTTGTAAATGTAAAGGGGAATCTCCTCATGAAGAAGCCTCTCCCTAGCCTCAATTCGGCGTATTCCCTTATTCTTCAGGATGAGCATCAAAAAACCTTTGTGAAAAATGCAAGTGAAGGAGCCGAAACTTCTTTTTCCGGAAACACCAACAAATTTGATGCGGGCCGCAACAATAAAGGGAAGAATCGTCGCGAGTAGGATACTACTAATAGTAAGAAAAGTGCGAATATTTGTGGGCACTATGGGAAAACAAGCCATTTGAAGAGTGGGTGCTTTGAGTTGCGCGGATACCCGAAATGGTGGAAAGGGCCATGAAATTCAATCACACCGTTGTACAGTAAGTCGAAGGCATGAATAATTTTTCGGGCTAGAATGATAGGTTGAATCGATTGTGTGATTTCTTCGAGCAAACAGGTTGAACCTCAGAAAAGGGTGCGACAAGCAGCAATTCCTCAAATTAACAACAAGGGCAAATCGATTTTTGCAGGTACTGCTTACATAAATTGTAATGCTACCTGTCTTAACAATGTTAATTACTGTTGGTTGCTTGATTATGGCGCTAGTGATCATCTCATAGGAGATGAAACATTGTTAATCGACAAACGAAAATTATCTGATGCTCACTATGTGACTATGCCTAATGATACTAGATGATTAGTACTGTAGGCATTGTTCGTCTGACCAAGAACTTCAAATTGGAGAATGTTCTTCACGTCCCAAGTTTCCGTCTTTCTTTAATCTCTGTTAGTAGGCTGGCCCAACAGGCAAACTGTATGGTTTCCTTTGACGCTGATGTTGTTTATCTACAGGCCCATATCTGGAAGAATAGACAGAGGATCGGACATCGCGACGCTGGGGTCTACATTCTTGACATTGGACTGTTAAACAATGCTTTTAATACTTGTAACGATGTTTTGAGCGATACTTTGGACTATTGTAATAATTCCCGTACCGTGTTTGGTAATACTTGTAATACCAAATTGCCTTTTTGGCATAGAAAAATGGGGCATCCCCCCATTAATAAGATGATTAGGATGAGGTTGATAGAAAAACATGATGTTCCTAATAATTTCGTTTGTGACGTTTGTTTTAGGGGTAAAGGTCATAGACTTTCTTTTCCTAGTTCTTGTCATAAGTCCAAATATTGTTTTGACCTTATTCATATCGACACTTAGGGACCTTGTTCCACCGCTAATTACGATGGTTGTCGTTATTTCTTAACCATCGTGGATGATGCAAGTAGATGTACATGGGTCATCCTCATGAAATCCAAATCCAAAGCCTCACGACATATTGAAAATTTTATTCATATGGCGGAAAGACAATTTGGTAAACTTGTGAAGATCATCCGCTCTGATAATGCATATGAGCTAGGTTCTTCTAGAGCTCTTCAACATTTTTCCACACTAAAGACATTCTTCACCAAACCACATGTGTTCATACTCCGTAATAAAATGGGGTTGTGGAGAGAAAACATCGTTATCTTCTTGAAACGGTTCGTGCCTTATTTTTCCAATCGGGCCTTGACAAAATCTATTGGGGGGAGAGCATCCTTATGGCAACTCACCTCGTCAATAGACATCCTTCTTCCACTCTTGAAGGAATATCTCCATATGAGTATCTTCATGGATCACCTCCAGATTTGCAGAGCATTAAGACTTTCGGATCTCTTGCTTATCATACTGGGCCCACAATTCACGAATCAAAATTTGATGACTGTGGTCATAAAGGACTCTATTTGGGCCCTAGTCTCGGTAAAATGGATCATCGTGTTCTTCTTATAAATAATGGTAAAGTTATAACCAGTCGAGATATGACTTTCTTCGAAGCTGTTTTTCCTTTACAAGACCAACATGCTGAGAGACCGATCACGGGAAAGCCTATCCGAATTCGGTTTCCAACGGCTATTGATGATGATCCATATATCTCTCCTTATACTTATTTGAATCGTTGTCAAAATAAATCCTCAGATACTCGCTACAATAGCCCAATTACCACTCCAACAGCCGCCACCGACATTGACAAGGAACACTCAATCCCTGAGTCCGGCACGGAAGATTTGGTTAATCTAGACCAGGCCCAACACAGTGACGAAACTCCCAGCGACAACATCAAGGATTACATTCCTGATTCTCACAACAATGATGAATCCATCTCTACTACTGGGCCAGAAACTACAGTCTTACGACGATCCACTCGTACTAAGACCATTCCAAAGAAGCTGATGAACTACGAGTGCAATCACGCTTCCTTTGATAACTTCACACATATTCTCTCGACTAAGCTTGAATGCCACAGGCACAATCTTCTACCCTATGTTCATAGTTTAACCGATTTTACTCTAAATCGTGTGATCTGCTTTCAGGTACAACACAATTGCCCCACTGAGCCTTCTTCTTATCGGATAGCTTCTCAAGATTCAAAATGGAGAGACGCCATGACTTCTGAGCTCAAAGCCCTTGAAGAAAACCAAACTTGGTCTCTTATTAAGCTTCCAAAGGGCAAATGTAGTATCACATGTCGATGGGTTTATCGAGTCAAGTACAAAGCTAATGGTGACATCAAAAAATACAAAGCTAGGTTGGTCGCTTGCGGCTTTACTCAAAAGGAGGAGGGGGACTTTCACGAGACCTTCTCCCCTGTGGTCAAAATGACTACCATTTGCACCTTGATTGTCATTGCCATCAAAAGACGTTGGACGATCAATCAATTTGACGTCAACAATGCCTTCATTCATGGCGACCTCCACGAAGAAATTTACATGAAACCCCCCTATGGCCTCTCCACTGACACCACTGGCTTAGTTTGCAAGTTGCACAAATCTTTATGTGCACTCAAACAAGCCTCGCGTCAGTGGTATGCCAAACTTTCTTCTTCCTACACTAGCCTTAGTTTCATTCTTTCAGATAACGATCACTCTCTCTTCAAGTGTACTTGTGGATCTTCCATCCTTTTTCTTGGGGTGTATGTTGATGACATCATCTTATGTGGCAACGACCACATCAAAATAGCTCAAGTCAAATAAACCCTTCATAAATCTTTCAAGATCAAGGATCTGGGCAATCTCAGTTACTTCCTCGACCTCGAATTCCATTACACCTCCAATGGCGTTGGAATCACACAGAGCAAGTTTGCTTCCGATCTCTTCAAGATTATCATATCACCACCAAACGATCCGTAACTAGCCCACTTCCCGTCGGCACTAAACTTCAACTTCAAGACGGTCCGCCCCTAGCCGATTCCACAGATGAAACACCCCCACTAGTGGAAAAAACGTTTAATAACACGGTTGTTTACATACATATAACACGGTTATGAAGCGTGTTGTATGCTGCAGTCGTATATTCTTTTTCACTTTACAACACGGTTGCTAACCGTGTTAAAAACTGATTTTATAACACGGTTAAGTAGGCCAAAACCGTGTTATAAAAGTGCTTACCGCACTTCTTTTTTTTGCGCCAAATTAGTTTTATAACACGGTTCCTACTGCAAACCGTGTTATAAAGGCCAATTTTACAACACGGTTGCTTAAAAAAACCGTGTTATAAAGCCTTTTCCCACAAAAATTAAAGTAGTTTTATAACACGGTTTTGGTAAGGAACCGTGTTATAAAGTCATATTTTACAACACCCCTGTTATTAACAACCGTGTTATAAAACTTTTCCCCCGCTAAAATACAAACTTATTTTATAACTCGGTTGGATATACAACCGTGTTATATGTTTTTTTTAAAAAAATTCTGTTTCTTTATAATTCTTTACAACCTACAATAAACAGTCAATCATGTCTATTACACATGACACATTCAGTACGCAGCCACACCAGCTTGCAAAAGAGCCACTGAATTCATTTCCCATATACACTATAACATTCACAAAATTCAACAATCTCAATCTCTTGTACAAAGTACCACAAAAAGAAATCCAAAACTGTTCACTTGCTTCTAAGAGCAATCCAAAAGTGTTCACTTCCTTCTAAGAGCATTCCATTAGTGTTCACTTCCTTCTAAGAGCAATCCAAAAGTGTCAATTCCTCTCCTATAATGTTCACTTCCTTCTAAGTGTTGCTATCCGCAAGATTATGAAACCAGTCATACGCCTAATATTTAAAAACAATCGAAATATTAGAACAGGTATATATAGTTAATAAGTGTTGAAAAAGAAACGAACATAATTTTGTATTGTACATACCTGCCCGCTAGAGCTGTGTAACAAAAAACTGTATATTTAAACATTGTGCCAATTCTTCTCTCACGAAGTCAAGTTCCTTCGTAGTGTAAGTATTGCCATAATTGTGAAAGAATTCATATACCTAATATATGAAACAATAGAGATATTAGAACATGATTGATATCTAAGAAGTGTTCCTTAATCATAAATTGTTGCCGGAATCGATGGGTTTTGATGAGATGGAAACTTGTGGGAATAGGCTAACTTATACACTAACAATGTACTGCCAACACACATCTGGTTTCAAAAACCATATCAATAGAAAACATCATCATGTCGATGAAATGCATTATAAACTAGCCATAGTCACAAGGAAAAAAAATACTAATCTTTCTCACCATCCCACCCCATTATTCCAAGTCTTGTAATGTGCCATTGCCACTTCTACTTGGAGTTCATCATCTTTAGCTTAACACCTTCAAGTTCCCTTATTTTTTTTTAGTTTCACAAATAAAGCTATACTTGCTCAAAAATGAAACTCTTTTACAGCAGAAAGAAGAGAAACTGAAATTGAGTGAAGTGGAGACGATGCAGCAGCAACAGTGGCAAGTGAAAGATGGTGGTGGCTGTGAGCATTTTTCTTTTAGGCAGGAAAGTTAGGCAGTCAAAACCGAGGACTTGCTGGCAGTTTTTTTTCTTTTATAGCAATTTCAAATGCGCACATCTGAGATACAATTAATCTGCCCCATAACAAGGAAAAGAGCTCTATGTCCCATGAACAGTTTTAAGTAAGCTGACAAAAGCCAAAGGCAAGAGAAATAAAAATTGAAATACCCCAAACCTTGATATGTGGTTTAAATATTAAACTATGGTATGTAAAGGCTAAAAGTGCCTTAGAAACATCAGTGAACAATTTAAACCATAGTAAAATGCAATAAAGCACTAAGATACAGTTTGAGCAAAAACATGCTTTAAGCTAGGAGTGAACTTGGTTAGGACCCAAAGAGCCTACCAAGATTTGATAATATTTAATTATGATTTAATAAGGCTAAGTAAGTCCTTAGGAAACCTTGGTAGGCAATGAAACCAAACAAAACATAAATAAATACCTTAAGGTCAATATGGGCTAAAATGTGCTCTAAGCTTGGGATAAATGTGTATAAGACCTAATGGTCATAACTATACCTTATTTATATGTTAATGAACATATTAAATCAATTTCTAAAGAAAACTAAGCTTGAAAACAGGTTAAAACACAAAATGTGCTTTAAGGAGTCTTAAAGCACGTTTTTGAAAAATTGTCTTGTAAATGAGTTTTGAATGGCTAAATGTCCATCATTACTCTTTAATTAACATGTGTACTATATAGTATCACATTTGGAAGTCTATATCAATGGGAAATCAAAAATTTCACTTCTATGTGCCTTGTTTTTGTGAATAGTGATTTTTATAAGCTAGTTTGTAACATATGTTATCATAAGTAATTAAATTGACCAACAAAGACTATAATACCCTTAGTGATATAAAGGGGGCCGGTTTTTGTAGTAATGAGTCACCAAACATGTTAACTTGTTAAGTAAATAAAGATGACTCATAGGTTACTATTTGCTTTAAGTTATAAATATCTTCAAAAAGCAAAACCAATCTCATTTCTCTCATTTCCTTCTTCATTTCACACGGTTCCACTCTTCTTCAACCTCTCTTCTTCTTGTTCTCTCACGGTAATACACCAACACCA
Organism: Limonium bicolor; assembly: GCA_023374045.1. Classification (NCBI taxonomy): domain Eukaryota; kingdom Viridiplantae; phylum Streptophyta; class Magnoliopsida; order Caryophyllales; family Plumbaginaceae; genus Limonium; species Limonium bicolor. The sequence continues at coordinate 191,662,188 of CM041777.1, read as the reverse complement.
CCATTAACTCCATCTTTGATCTCTTGTAAAATCTAGCTCACTTATCCAAATCAAAAACAAACACCACCAATCTCTTCCTCTCATCAAGCTCTTCATTTCTATCTTCTTAAAATTCCAAGACCACCATTTCGGTGCCATGGAGTTCCACCATTGAAGGAGCTTGAGCTTGTGTTTCTACATATTATTACTCTCCTTTGCTTCAAGGTAAGGAAACTCAAAGAAAAAAATGAAGTTTCCCTCATGTTTTTATCTTGACCGAGAATCACCATTAATGGTGCTCTTTGTGTGACTTTGTTCTAGCTTCATTCCAACCTTTCATGGACTAGGTGGAGTCCTCTCTTGATAGATATTCAAACTCTCTTCAAGACCAAGGTAAAACAACTACATTAATGTTTTTGGAAATAATGTAAATCTAGGGTTTACAATGAGATGAAGCATAAAGCTTATATACTCATTTCAATGTTGGTATATTGTTTAGTAGTTGACAAGGAATGAAATGCCTTACCGGTTTTATGAGGAAACAAGAAAGAAGTTTGAGTGGAAAAGAGGTAAATATACTAACCTAATGTGGTATAATGCCTTAGGAGAAATGAGCTTATAATGCTTGTTAAAACTACCTAAAGAGCAAATGGTGAATGACTTAGTAAAGTGTTCTTAAGAGACTAGTAAAAGAACATATGTCTTGGTGTATGTATTTGCAGGTCAAAGGCATTATTATGTGGGAAATTCAGTGTTTAAGTTTAATGCAATCTAAGGGCCTAAGAGCCATGTTATTTAAGGGCCTAAGTGCCAAGCAATTTAAGTTATGCACTATATTGTGATGTAGTGCTAAATGTGTGAAGTTTGTGTATAAAAATGTGTTTGATGGATTTTAGGTGTTCTTGGATGAAATAAGGTAAAAACCTAAGTGTTTGGACGTGAGTATATACAAGAGAAGCTATGGCAAAATTTGGAAAATGTGTAAGAAGTTCTAAGTGTTTTAAGTAAGTTTTGGTGAACAAATGTTTTACTTGGGAAGAAAACATGTATTAAGGTGATTTAGAGTGATGCAAGGATTTAGGTGTTATCTTGGAAGTTCTAGAAATCAAATGAGTGTTTCTAGGGTGTGTCAAAGTCTTGGAGAAGTTTATATAAGGTTTAGGTAATGATTGATGAATAGAAGAGAATGATGTATGGTAAGATGTGAAAAAGGAGGTTTAGTTAGTAAGAAAAGAAGTTGAGAGAAGATGTTAAGGTGTAGAGGAAACACCTTGGTGTAGTGGTCATTATTGGTGAACTACCACTTAGAAATCTTAAGGAGAAAACATCCCAAGTGCTAGGAATTTTGTAAGAAATTTGTGAATGATAAAATGGTTTTGGTGAGTGATTTAAAGAGTTTAGCACATGGCTAAAGGTGTGTTTGAAGTGCCCAAATGAGGTTAGGGTGTACTAGGATATATGGGGTGAAGTTTGGAGTTGAATGAGAAAAGGAAAACAAGGATCTGGGGTAGACCGAACTTGCGACCGAACTTGCAAGTTCGGTCGAGCCCAGTTTACCCTGCGAGAATTGGCTTCTGGAATGGACCGACCATGGGGACCGGACTTGCAAGGTCGGTCGGGCTTGTATTTTGTGTACGGATTGAGTTACTGGAATCGACCGAACATGGGACCGGACTTGGCAAGTTCGGTCAGGCTAAATTTTCAAGGGAAGAAACTCTCGGGAATAGACCGAACATGCGACCGAACTTACAAGGTCGGTCGGAGTAGAAATTTTGACGGTAAAGTGTTCTGGAATGGACCGACCTTGTGCAAGGTCGGTCGGTAAGGTCGGTCGGACCAAAAATGTTGTTTAAGGTTATGAAATGATATGTAATGATGGGGATTGATTAGTAATGATGTTATAAGGTTGTTTAAGACATGTTAGGTGAGTTATAACGATAATTTAGTGGGGGAAAAGATGAATTAAAATGTGAAAGTAAAACAAGTTAAAAATGTCAAGTTATTTAACTAAGTTAACGGGGAAAAGTTATGAGCATTAGATATTAAATAATCATGCTACCCCAATGTTAATAAAAGTACATGTAATGTTGTCAGTTGTTCGAGAATTGCTCTAGGAACATAAATGGACATGATAAAGTGGACTCCGGTGACAGGTATGGTTTTCTTGCAACCTGTGTCCTACCGGATTACACCGGCTTGTATGCCAATGTGTTTTTCTGTATGTTTGCCACGTTGTAAGATTAAACATGTAATGAGTTTACAGTAATTCATTTATGTGGCGTGTACAACTCCGATACCATTTAACCTCGGAAGTGTTAACCTTAGTTGACTGAGTCTAGGATCACATGAGAGTTCGGTATTCGGAGTAAACAACCCGAACCATGGGACGTACTAACCACGGCTATGCGTGCGTTAATTGTGTGATATGTGTATGTGAATGTAGGGATCTCCCTTGTGTGTCTAACCCAGTTGTAACACCGTATGGTGTGTAGTTATGATAGACTCCATAGTGGGGTTCTAACTAATATCTAAAGTAATTATGTACTAACAGTGGTGAGGAATCCGGTTTGGCCGGTCGCGCGTTGTTTGGGAGAGGGTATCCTTCTTAGCCTTACCCATCTCTTTGTTATGGTTGTTTCCCTCACGGGTTATGATCTCCCATTAGCTTATTCCAAAGCTTAGCTATTCTGACTTATGATCGGTTTAGGGGGAACATGTTTGTGTGGTGTGTTCGGGCCTCCAAACCCGAACCGCCTTAACTTAAGTTACTCGTCCAACTATTAGGACGGTAATGAGTGTTGTTGTTATTGTATAACGAGCTTATCATGAGACTGGCAACATTCTCTAGGCTCACCGGTGTATAACAGTGTTGGGTCGGTTCCTAAGAGAACCATTCCCGTTATGTTATGTATTTTGTTCGTGATGCAATAACTATTGTGATGTTATGATGTGCACGTTGAAACGTGCAAAGTGTTGTTATGTTTTGGTATGTGAGGGGTGTTATATGTCGTAAGATATGGAGTGTGTGGATCATGGAAATGAATCCCAGTGTATGATAAGAGGCGTTTAAGGATAACCCGATTTAAGGGTAAGTGTCGTCTATTAAGGAAGTAGCTCCATTAGAGGAGGAATACTCTAGGGAAATGATACCTTGAGTGACTTATCAAGTAAGGATGCATTATCGGTTGTTGAGCCATTGAGGCGAAATGTTATGCGTGTGGTGTTTACAGTTGCGTGCATGACTAAATATAATCAATCGCATGTTAAGACGACAATTAGTTGGCGTGGCCCGGTAGCATGTGGGCTGCGGGATTACCATACCAGCAAAGGTGCTGAGCCCCTTGGGGGCCACCTTTCTCTTCTTTTCCTATTTCAGGTACAGAGAGCTGGAAGCCGATCGAGAGTAGGACGGGGTAGACACTGTACATGGGTAATCATTTAAGTGTATATATAGTGTGTAGTTGTAGTAAGACCGAAATTGTTGTCGGCATCAGTTTATAAATACCGGTATAGTTGAAAGGTGAATGTTGTTGTTGTTAATGGAAAGGGATAGTAATGTGTAGTCGCTCGGGAATTTAGCCCATCAGGACCGGTACTATGTATGTGTAATAGCCTTGTTAGCCACGTGGGTGGTTAACGGCGGTAACACCAACGAGTTAAGTTATTTGATAAGGTGTGTATTCCGCTGCAGATTGTTGTTATGTATTTGTTGTTGGATGGGGTGTTACAAAAAGTGGTATCAGAGCGAAGTATCGCTCTGATGACTGAATTACCGAGCTTAGGAAGAAGTACCGAGTTAGGATTTTAGTACTCTGGGTTAAGGGTTGAGTGATAGCGTGAGAGATACGCCAGTTAGGTATTACCAGTGTGTACTGGAAACCTACGATATCCATCCCGCCCTCCACAATCCCTTATAAACTTGGGGAAACAACGCCAGAGAGATGGAAGTCCACTCTTTACTCGGGAATACCCGATCTGGCTGTTATTAATACTTTAAAGGTACGGAGAAACTGTACGGTAGATCCGAAAACTGGGAATCCCGGAGACGGTTTCCATCTGAACAATGTTAACCGCATTTACAGTGAAGAATGAAGGAATTCATGTATGAGAGAATAGAATTTCCGGCAACCTGGGTCGACATGCCGAGCAGTCGAGGATAACCAGCTTGCAAGCACCAACCGTGCAACGGGCAAGAAGTGGATTAATAAAACCCGAGACGAGTGTCTACGGGACCACAGTTGATAAATGATACACCAACGGTTAACCAACGACAAAGGAACTACAACGTAGTGCCCAAACAAGAGACAAGTCTCAGCAACACGACAATGCGTGGAACGGGCTACAAGAGAGGAAACAATACAAAAAAAGGGGGGGTCTTCCAGAATGGGAAACACCCTAGTTAGTGATTTCATGTAAAGACAGTGAGGAGTCATCCGGAGGAATTATTATCAAGACTGTAAGATCAAGTGAGGGCCAACAAGGCCACTGATGACAGTGCGGGTAAAAGCAATACCACAACCGGTATGTGTTGAACCGATAGCCAGTTAACATGGTGCACTTGCCCTGGCAAGTGCTGCTATAACAGGGCTGTTCGGGGAAGTTTTAACAACTACAAAAGTGCTTGGTAAAGTACCACGAAGTTAAGTGTGATCATTATGACCATGGAAGGGCTTAACAGCCTAACCTCTGTAATTATAAGTACACCAGCCAGCGAGAAGCTAGACTTGGTTAGGGTAAGAAGATGTTGTGAAACCATGAAAATTTTCTTTCAAACTCAGATTTATTTCAAACCCTTTTCCTTCGAAACCAGATTTTCTTTCAAAACCAATACTTCTTTCTAACCTTCTTTCAAACCAAACCAGTAAAACCAAGGACAGTTGACAAGGATACAACAATGGAAAAACTTTTCCCTCGATAAGTTCAGGGAAGCATGGAATGAATATTGTCAGGGACAATATAAGGGAGTTGACAACAGAATACTTCACCTAGGCGGTGATGGACACTACGAGTGTACCAACTGAAATGTGGACGACCGCACTCCGTGAGGAGCTTGTGGGCCTGACAGACCTACTTGGGGTTAGTTGGGCAAGTAGCAATGTATCAGTATGATACCCCACATATGTATACAAGTAGAGTCCGAAACACGGGAAGTAGTCGACTCCGTACTACGGTCAGCAGTATAGGTCAAACAAGAGCTAAGGACTACAATGAATGGTTGAAGTTAAGGAACTCAGTTAAGTTAACGAGATTAAAGGAATTAATGAATTCATTTCAAGGATATGTTTAAGAGTCAGGAGGTGCGAAGTGCACTAACTGTAATGTAAGACATCGCAATATGTCTTAAGGATCCTCAGGGATAAACATGTTAGCTGGAACGGTGACCCAGCCTGTGCATGGCAAGGCAGATGCCTGATGTGGACACATTAATGTGCAATGAACTGGATGAAACTCCCAGAATGAGTACCTACACCATCAGGAAATGTTGATCTTCACAGAAGAGGATAATAAGCCAGTTAAGAACGCAAACGGCGTGGCTAACTGAATATACCAATAAGTGTGAACTAGATGTAAAGGCATAACTTAGCAACACCCAGGAGCGATCCTTGAAGGGTTGTTTGCATCAACGATAATTGAACAAGATAACGTGATAGAAACACGAGGTGTGAAACCAACACCCAGTTAGACAAGTTGTCAGGAGACGGACTAGCAATCCTAAGGGCATCCCGTAAAAGGAAACGTGATGCAAACGACCTTGTCATGGAGCTCAATATAATATCCAAACTATATAATGTTGTACAGAGAAGTAACATGTGTGTGGACAGCTACAATGAGCCCAGCTCAAGGCAAATAAGGCTTATAAGCCATAAGCAGATATGTTATACAAACTCGATTGATTGTAGAAGTTATGTTGTATAAGTGAATAGAGTGGTGTAAACGAACCACTGCATTAAGAGGAGGATACCTCTCGATATTGTGAGACCGCAGGAGCGGTAGTTATGTGAATCAAGTTCAAGAAATATGTTAAGGATGGACGATGTTATTATTGAAGAGAGCAGTTAGCTTAGTAGTATGTGTATAAAGTGAAGCACCGAGCTAAATAACGTCGGTTTGAGACTCGAGTGAGCAATGCTCAAGGAGCAACAGTAGTAGCCATCCAATAAAGGACGAACCATAATACGAATGGTGTAAGTATATGTGTGAAAGTTAATGTGACAGTAAATACCATGTAGTTATTGTTTGCAATGAGTAAGAGCACAGTTCGCAGCTGGCGACCGTTGTATCAATGTTATTGAGTAATAATGTGGCAGATACGACCAGTTATGAGTTAAACTCAGTGGAGATGCAAGGTAAGCGATGTTAAACAGACGGGCAATAAGCCAGTGGTAGGTACTATGATGAGGAACTCAGTGTAAATTCCATGGCGAGTCGCATAAGAAGAGATTTACTGTCAAGGTTTACGCCTCTGACTCTGTATGACTGAGTGTTTTGGTATTGCACTGCACAGTAATGATCAAGTGGGATAGCTAGGAATTGGAAACAGTTAATTGTGGAGGAATAATGTTATAATGGCCGATGCATAGGAAATGCAAGGCCGCACCAATGAAAGAGTACTTGTACAAAACCAAATGTGGAGACATGATTAACAGTAAGTGACTACAGTAGCACTAACTGCCAAATATCGGTATGGAATATACCCTAAATGTTTGTAATAGCTGAGAGAGCACTACACACTAGGTAGTAGCTCAATCTCAACCGACAGTAGTCGGAAGGGAACAAGTCAATCAGTGTGAAATACATAACTGATACACAGTAATTGATATGGAAGTGGAAGAAAGTTTATAACTCACCGATTCGCTAACGGTAAGAAGTTACCACACGTCGGTTGAGAACCATTGTTACCAAGATGAAGTGACAATTGGGGATGTACAATACAGTAAGAATAACAAATGGGGCAATTAGATCTACAGTTATTAGAGTTTCGCAGCAGAACTAGTGAGCCAGTGATTCAAGTTTGAATGTACATGGTGAACATGAGTGAATGGCTAATTATTAATAATAGGCCAGAATCGAAACCAACTAAGAGTTTAAATAAAACTCCAATGAGAATTCTTGGTTTAGGAATAAACCGCCCATATGGTTACGATCCTCTAATCAGAATCCATTGTGTAATAGACCACGTGTGGAAGTTAAAACACTTCACGGTGCAGAACATTTTTAAGCCAATGTTTAGTGATGATTATGTGGGCGTAATCCCTTTTAAGGGGGGTAGAGCGCAAAACCACTTAGTGTGTATTACCGTAAACTGTATGTGATTTATGTTGTCCACTGGTGTAATTACCTGTACAATGTATTGATTATGTTATGCATAGCACAAATTTTTTTTTGATGATTGGTGTGTGTGTTATGTAAACATACGCATTCATTCATCGTTTAATTGTGGTAATTGTGCACAGAAGATGCGAATACCATTGTGATAAGTGTGTTTATTTGTTAACAGTGGTGTGTGATAATACAAGTGTGGGGAGTAGAGAAACTCCCGGGGAATAAAACCCCGACAGTGTATAAATGTGAAACAGTGTGTTGTATTTTGATAAAATATATGTGTATATATATACTATATAGTGATTCATGAAAGGGCATGATACCGACATAGAACCTAGTGAGAATAAGATTCCCTAGGTGACAACATTAAAGTGTATGGAAATAACTGATAGACGAAGTTCTATCCCTTGGAGATGTTATGATCATGACTAGAATGATTTAAAAGATAGAAAATTGGAAATGAGTGATTTATATGATGCTTGAAAATGAAGTGGGAGGTGGAACTTGATTTGCATGCGATCAAGGGAAGCCGAACACAAATTGGGGTGGAAGGATAGTTCAACACTGATGCTGATCACATTAGGGTTGAATGATTCTTGAAGCTCTCCCTATAAGTGGTCACAAATAACCACGCTAAGAAAAGAAACAAAAAGCATAAGTTAGACTTGGAGTTGTGTGTGTTTTCAAAAAGGATTTTGGATTGGTATTTATAAACGTCGATAGATTCTTTACATAATTAAAGTTCTCTTACTTAACCTCACAAGGAAAAAAAAATTTCAAATTTAAGTGATTGTTTTGACCTCCCAAAGGCACGGGGACGGAAGGTGTCCATCGCGACCGGGTTCTGCGGGATCACAGTGTATATCAAAGATATTTTTGATTGTTATACATGCTATGACATGTTGTGTGGTATGTGTAATAAATGTTATTTTGACCTTGAGTTCTAAAAGTGTATGCTATTAAGACCTATGAGTCTACATGTTTTTGTGTTACATAGACCTATGTGTCTAAAGGCTGTTATGTTATCAGGACCTATGTGTCTAAATGTGTTATGTTACCCAAGACCAGAGAGTCTAAGGGGTTGTTATGTATGTGTTATACCCAAAATTTTGACCCCCCTGGTTAGGGTCTACGAGGTCTTGGTGTTGTGAGGGGCTTTTCAATCAAGTAGAGAGGGATTCCGGCTCGAACGGCGCGTTCCATGGCATGAGGAGCAGCCTCGTCACTTTTAGGGGCGTTTTGGTAATCTTTAAAGGCTCCTAAGACCTCCTATGAGCTTTCTCTCTCCTCCAAAGGATGCCCAAATCAACTTGAAATGCTTTGATATTTTAACCCATGATAGAGGATGACATTCTAAGCATAATGGCGTTGGAATTTTGATTTTTTGAATTTTCAATAATTTTCTAGCAATTTCTGACTGAATCTGACGAGAAATTCAATTTAAAAATTCCAATATTCAAAAAATTCGGTTCCACCTCAGAAAATTCATAATATCCATCCTTGACATGTGGTTAAAATTTCACAGCAAAATTCAATGGGGAAGTCACTTAATTAAAATATCAAAAAATCTTACTTTTACTAGATTTTCTTTATCTTTAAGAAAGTCTATATAAGGGGATAGGTTTTTGGATAAAATCAGAGCCTCATATGCTCAAGAACCCTAGAGAGTCAGAAAACACAGCCTCCTCTCTCTCTCTCTCACGTTTTCCAACACCCGACCACCCAAATCATACCGAAAATCCCCCGAAATCACCATCTAAACACGTTTTCCAATTCCCAAAGCACCAATAATCATCAAAACCCCACAAAAACACCTCCAAAACGTGAAGAACAGCAAGAACAACCAGCAACCAGAAGCTTGGATCGAAGTCCTTTCGGGTCTGCCATCAACGGAGCACTCGACGAATCCTGGTGTGAAGAAACGTTGTGAATCTGAAGGTAAAACAGGTAGAAACTCCACTTCCCTAGTTCTCCACGGTATTATCTGTCTTGCCTCAAAATTTGGGCTCAAACTAACCTTCGTACGCTTCTGTATTGCTGTTTATTCAAGCTTCTGTCCAATAACTTGTTTACCAAGTTTCGTGCATAATTCGAATTCAAATTGAGAACTTTCGACTACTAATGTATTGTACATCTTTCAGGCTACACACCCATAAAATTTGAGCCGAAAACACCTTCAGGAACAGCCTCAAAGCCGCCGTCCGAGGGCTGTCCGCACCCACGGACGTCGTGTCCGGGGTCCCGGACTCCCTGTCCGTAAGCTCGGACACCCACGGACGGCGGCGGGATTTTTAAAATTTAAAAATTAGGTTTTTTTTAATAATGTCCGGGCCCACGGACTGCCTGTCCGAGGCCCCGGACTTCACGATTTTCTGTTTTCTGTTTAATTCGACTTTTACTTTTATATAGGTTAACTGGGGTCCGTGGCTTCGGACAATAGGTCCGTGGCTACGGACGGAAACAAAATTTGACCTAATTCTGCCTCCGAAACCCTAGTTTAGGTAGTTTTAATTTCCACTTTAATTTTCTGTCTAAAAATGCTAAAAACACAAAAAAAAAACAGAAGCGCGCACCTAGGTTAAAAAGCAACTTTGTAGAAAGCCGTAATTAAACCAAGTAGAGGAAAAACGACCTAGGAGGGGTAATGAAAGTAATTGAACCCCAATTAAGTCGAATATCAAGCCCCCCGAACCCGAACTCTCCTTTCCTAATTTGATCTAGGTTAAATTAGGTGGCGACTCATAATAGGTTCCAGTGAGCTAGCTTAGGTATCAATAATTATTGTTATATGACATAGTTATTAATCTTAGGCTATAAGTGGACCTAAAACCCGGTTAGATCCTAATCAACTTTAATCAACATAGGATAGGGTTTAAAATCGAGGTCACAGACTGGCGACTCTGCTGGGGACAAATTCTTAATTTTAACTTGTTTAATTTTAAGAAAGAGGGCTTAACTTGAAAACATTTGTTTATGGCTTTTACTATGTTGCTTGTTTATTTATGTGCGCACTTTAATTTTTGCACCCTTGTATCATATGAGAGCGAGGGTCCACGCAAACCAGTTTCACCCCGGGACCCGTTTGAGGGTCCCCTGTCTGGGACTCACACCTTTTAGGTGATGTGAATAAATGGGGGAAAAGAGGAGGGTGTCGTCTAACCACACCCCCTTAATACCTGGGCTTTAGCCCCAAGCATTTTCCTGGCAGTACCCTTACCTAGCCCATTGTTTGGTCAGTCAAAGACCTGACCGTAGACGCACACCTTCAGGTGATGTGGAAAAAGTGGGGAAGCCCAAAGAGAATAGCGTGCAAGCCCTATTCCTTTGTGGTGACCTGGGCCCGCACCCCAAGCACCTCTTCGGATCGATCCACCTGGTTTGATTTAAACATCTAGTGAGGACATGTTGAATCTGTGTGGGCCTTGTTTGCTTGTGTCGGCCCACTACCCAGCCTAGAAACGATAGGAATTCTCCTACATCAACCTAGCCCAACCCGAATTGGCAGCTCTATTTGTTTGCGGCCCGGAAGCCCTGTTTGGTTTAACATGTGAGTCGTTCGGGCTTCGGCCCAAAAGCCTAGACTTAGGTGATTTCTCTCCTGGCCCAATTTGAATTATCCAATTAGTTCTAGGCCCATAAAAAAAATCCACCTAAAATAACTCACAAGTCCTGAAAATAAAAACTTTTTCGGCTTAGCAACCATCTTCTCTGGCCCGATGAAAGTTAGGCCCATTTGTGATTTAGGGAGCATTCTGGCTCATGTGCCTTACTTCAGGCCCAAGCACATTCTGGCCCAAGGGCTCACTCTAGTCCAGGTAGACTTCTTATCATGACCCCAACCCAAAACCCTAGATCTAGGTGTCATCTTTTAGGCCCAACCAAAATCACTCGGCCCAGATTCCAGCTCACATATTGAGCAGTCATTTTGGCCCAAGTACCACACTCATGACTCATTTCATCTAGGCCCATAGACCAATTCATAGTTTTTGCCCATAAGCTTCGCTCTCAATTCAGAATTTCGGCCCATAAAATATTTGAATCCAAGATAGTTTGCATAATTCATTCATTCCAGTTTCCGGCTTCAAGGCCCAACAAGAACATCAAACGAATCTTAGACTTGAAGGCTTATCTCTCGACCCAGTGGCCCATTCATGGTCCATGTGACTTCTTTCAGCTTGTTTGCTCGGTTTCTAGATTAAGGGATTCAGGCCCACATGTCCGTTCTAGTCTAGGAATTACTATAATATGTGCACTCCACTCTCAGTTTGGAGAAGACTCGGGCCCAGTTACTTCCTACATAACCCATAGGCATTCCTAGTTCAAACATTTTACAGGGCCTACTCGAAGTTTGGAAGGAAGACAATCACGGTCATCTCAATGGCGTCCCGACGGCCCAAAGCTCGAGTCTTCAGTATGTTGGCATCAGACAGCCCAACATCACTATTTTAGAAGTTTTCTCGATTTGGTAGTTTTCTTTTTCGTTCTTCCAGCCTTTATGGTAGCTAGCTTCCTTTATCATATTAGGTAGTTTTCTTAAGATTTTAATTTTTGATATTGTCTTTCCATTCATGAATTAGAGCATAGTTCCATTTTCATAATTTTTGTGCATTTAAGAACACCAAAAAAAATAATAAGTCATCACGTCATTTCACCCACATCCACTACCTTGAACACATACATCCCATGTGTCTCACCACACTCCCCTCTCCACATGAAACTCATTCTTGCGCAGGGAATATCTCACCGCCTTGTCGGCTTCCACCACTTGTCACCTCTCAATAGAAAGTTTCACCGTACACTGAAAGCATCCCACTACCATCACTACATCACTCCACCAAAACAGCAAGACTTCATCACCACGTACCACCACACATACAGCCACCTCCAACAAATAACTTGGGTATTCAAAAGGCTTGTCAAAAAAAAAAACCTCACAATAATACTGGGGGCAATCTGAGTTAAGGGTAGATAATGTTTATTTCATTGGTTTAAAGCGCGTGAACAAGTCTCTGAGTGAACATTTCGCGAGAGTGCCTTGAGCGGTAAAACCATGAGTGAAAGAGCATGTCATTTTTACGTGACTCTAGAGAGATCACATTCAAAGGTAAGGTAAACGGCATAACTCCGACCGAAGGAGACACTTTGTAAATTTACGCTTAAACCTGTGAAAAGTAACAAAGAACAGATACACAACTATTAGGGATGACGAAGCACCTAGGTACAGCACACACAGCCAAAAGCTTGTGAACCCTGACATTACACCCTAGGCACCCCCGCTGAGCTTTTCATATACGTTCCCCTTTTACAACACTACAAACTCCACAACAAGCCAGCCAATGATGAATAACCGACCCGGTGACCAAAGGAAGCAAGGAGCCCGACTTCCGAACAGCAACTTCACAAGTCCAAAGAAGCAAAACTGCTACCAGCATGGCGAAACGATCCGCAAATGGTCCCAAAGTGACACAGGATCCAAATGAGTTAACATCAAAAATAGCTCTCAAAGTTCAAAGCCGGGAAACACAAGAACCCCGAAGGAAAGGAAATTCAAAGAAAGGCAAACCTGAAAAGCCTCGAAGAAATCCAAAATCGGAAAGAAGATAGAAGGTGCAAGGAACAACCCAAAAGTCCCAAGTTCTAAACTCTCATGCGAAATCATCACGTAGTAGCCAAACGACTTCAAGGCAAAGAAGACAAGTCCGAGAGACGGTGCAAGTTGCAGCTTTGGTCACCCTTATAGCTCCACATATCCTAAACATTCCTCCGTTGTCCTGTTATCATTCATCACAGCCCATAGCCACGATACAAGCTTAAAAGACTTCCGACCTAGTAGTTGTGTATCCAATCACGTGAAAGTAACAGGTTGAACGCGTAAATCTAACAAATGTCAAATTCAATGGTCGAGATGTTTTGTCCAAAAGGAGAGCATGAGTGCAAGCATTAAACACTTTGAGTGTAGGATAGAAAGCACCACAACAAGATAAACCTTGACCTTGTGAGAATGAGATTTGTTTTGCACAATTAATCAAAGAAAATACTGGGGGCAATCGATCGTTCCGATCGATTGCCAAAAATTCCAAAGAACTCAGATTGCCTTAAGGAAAAATACTGGGGGCAATTGTTGGTCCCAACAATTGCAACAATGACACCGATTGAGGCCCAAAAGCCAGAAACCCAAAGGATTCAAACCCTTCTCATACCACTCAGGCCCGTCCTAAGCCCTTTCTCCACATCAAATTCCCTCAGGCCCGTCCTAAGCCCTACCTCCACATCAAAATTCCTCAGGCCCGTCCTAAGCCCTACCTCCACATACAAACGTTCACAGGCCCGTCCTAAGCCCTTCCTCCACATCAAATTCCTACAGGCTCGTCTTAAGCCCTACCTCCACGTCCAAACATCCGTAGGCCTATCTTGAGCACTACCATCTCCAGATTTGACATGAACCTTAATCCTTCTACATCCACTTATACATTTTACCCACTTTCACTTAGAATAACCCTTAGGCTCGTCATAAGACCTAGATCCATCCTTAGGCTTCGTAGTAAGACCTAGTTCCAACCCTTAGGCTCGTCATAAGACCTAGATCCATCCTTAGGCTCGTAGTAAGACCTAGTTCCAACCCTTAGGCTCGTCATAAGACCTAGATCCATCCTTAGGCTCGTAGTAAGACCTAGTCGCATTCCCTTTGGCTCGTCATAAGACCTAGAACCATTTTTAGGCTCGCCATAAGACCTAGAACCATTTTTAGGCTCGCCATAAGACCTAGCTGCATTCCCTTAGGCTCGTAGTAAGACCTAGCGTTACCCTTTAGCTTACCCACTCTTATCAAACACATTGCATTCATCTCTCATATAGGCTCGTAAGACTTGTTGCATATCCAGGCGCGTCACAAGACCTGGCGACAGAAAAGTTGGCGAGGTGATGGCAATAAATCCTCCTTTTGCGATGTCAACTATTTTCGGGATCAATGAATGGTGGGCGAAGGCAATAAGTCCCAAGGTTTTTACCAGGAGTTATCCTGCACACCGGCTTGGGGGGCGATGGCAAAAGTCCACATTGGGTCCAGCCAGGAGCATTGGCACGGGTTTCGGTCCCCAGAAGCATCCGAGCATATCATCATCATCATCAAATCATCAGTCATCATCACATCATAAACATCATCAGCATCATCAACATTATCAGCATCATCAACACCTCAGCATTCTTGCATTTGCATACCACCCAGTTATCACATTTTAGGTTGTCAACGCCTTAGAATCGCTTGACATTATCTCATTTTCACACTTTAGGTTGTCAACGCCTTAGAATCGCTTGACACTATCTCATTTTCACACTTTAGGTTGTCAACACCTTAGAATCGCTTGACATTATCTCATTTCCACATTTTAGGTTGTCAACGCCTTAGAATCGCTTGACATTATTTCCACATTTTAGGTTGTCAACACCTTAGAATCGCTTGACATTACTTCATTTCACTTTACTTATAGGTAGTCAACGCCTTAGAATAGCTTGACATCATCTCATTCGTCATAGGTGGTCAACGCCTTAGAATAGTTTGACATCATATCATCATTATAGGTAGTCAGCGCCTTAGAATAGCTCGACACAATTTATCAGTTTTTGATAACATGCAGGGTCTTGGAAACATTTGAAATTTTGGGGTATCACTCAAGCATCAACTAGCCTTCTCACTTTCACTACAAGTCTAGTTGAGGGGGGCAATCTGTTATACCCAAAATTTGACCCCCCCTGGTTTAGGGTCTACGAGGTTTGGTGTGTGAGGGGCTTTTCAATCAAGTAGAGAGGGATTCCGGCTCGAACGGCGCGTTCCATGGCATGAGGAGCAGCCTCGTCACTTTCAGGGGCGTTTTGGTAATCTTTAAAGGCTCCTAAGACCTCCTATGAGCTTTCTCTCTCCTCCAAAGGATGCCCAAATCAACTTGAAATGCTTTGATATTTTAATCCATGATAGAGGATGACATTCTAAGCATAATGGCGTTGGAATTTTGATTTTTCGAATTTTCAATAATTTTCTAGCAATTTATGACTGAATCTGACGAGAAATTCAATTTAAAAATATTCCAATATTCAAAAAATTCGGTTCCACATCAGAAAATTCATAATATCCATCCTTGACATGTGGTTAAAATTTCACAGCAAAATTCATTGGGGAAGTCACTTAATTAAAATATCAAAAAATCTTACTTTTACTAGATTTTCTTTATCTTTAAGAAAGTCTATATAAGGGGATAGGTTTTTGGATAAAATCAGAACCTCATATGCTCAAGAACCCTAGAGAGTCAGAAAACACAGCCTCCTCTCTCTCTCTCACGTGTTCCAACACCCGACCACCCAAATCATACCGAAAATCCCCTGAAATCACCATCTAAACACGTTTTCCAATTCCCAAAGCACCAATAATCATCAAAACCCCACAAAAACACCTCCAAAACGTGAAGAACAGCAAGAACAACCAGCAACCAGAAGCTTGGGTCGAAGTCCTTTCGGGTCTGCCATCAACGGAGCACTCGACGAATCCCGGTGTGAAGAAACGTTGTGAATCCGAAGGTAAAACAGGTAGAAACTCCACTTCCCTAGTTCTCCATCTGTCTTGCCTCAAAATTTGGGCTCAAACTAACCTTCGTACGCTTCTGTATTGCTGTTTATTCAAGCTTCTGTCCAATAACTTGTTTACCAAGTTTCGTGCATAATTCGAATTCAAATTGAGAACTTTCGACTACTAATGTATTGTACATCTTTCAGGCTACACACCCATAAAATTTGAGCCGAAAACACCTTCAGGAACAGCCTCAAAGCCGTCGTCCGAGGGCTGTCCGCACCCACGGACGTCGTGTCGGGTCCCGGACTCCCGTCCGTAAGCTCGGACACCACGGACGGCGGCGGGATTTTTAAAATTTAAAAATTAGGTTTTTTTTAATAATGTCCAGGCCCACGGACTGCCTGTCCGAGGCCCCGGACTTCACGATTTTCTGTTTTCTGTTTAATTCGACTTTTACTTTTATATAGGTTAACTGGGGTCCGTGGCTTCGGACAATAGGTCCGTGGCTACGGACGGAAACAAAATTTGACCTAATTCTGCCTCCGAAACCCTAGTTTAGGTAGTTTTAATTTCCACTTTAATTTTCTGTCTAAAAATGCTAAAAACACAAAAAAAAACAGAAGCGCGCACCTAGGTTAAAAAGCAACTTTGTAGAAAGCCATAATTAAACCAAGTAGAGGAAAAACGACCTAGGAGGGGTAATGAAAGTAATTGAACCCCAATTAAGTCGAATATCAAGCCCCCGAACCCGAACTCTCCTTTCCTAATTTGATCTAGGTTAAAATTAGGTGGCGACTCATAATAGGTTCCAGTGAGCTAGCTTAGGTATCAATAATTATTGTTATATGACATAGTTATTAATCTTAGGCTATAAGTGGACCTAAAACCCGGTTAGATCCTAATCAACTTTAATCAACATAGGATAGGGTTTAAAATCGAGGCTCACAGTATGTGTAAATGTTGTTAAGATACCCGGACCATTGAGTCTGAGGTTATCATGTGAATATGTTATGTTATGTGTGGATGTGAATGTGTTGCCCGGACCATTAAGTCCGAGGTTATGATGTAAAGTGTGTTTGGTTATGGAAGTTTATTTCCAAGTGATTCCTGTGTTCTAATCTAATGATGTGTGGAAAGTGTGAACTTCGAGGACGAAGTTCTTTTAAGGGGGGTAGATTGAAATACCCCAAACCTTGATATGTGGTTTAAATATTAAAATATGGTATGTAAAGGCTAAAAGTGCCTTAGAAACATCAGTGAACAATTTAAACCATAGTAAAATGCAATAAAGCACTAAGATACAGTTTGAGCAAAAACATGCTTTAAGCTAGGAGTGAACTTGGTTAGGACCCAAAGAGCCTACCAAGATTTGATAATATTTAATTATGATTTAATAAGGCTAAGTAAGTCCTTAGGAAACCTTGGTAGGCAATGAAACCAAACAAAACATAAATAAATACCTTAAGGTCAATATGGGCTAAAATGTGCTCTAAGCTTGGGATAAATGTGTATAAGACCTAATGGTCATAACTATACCTTATTTATATGTTAATGAACATATTAAATCAATTTCTAAAGAAAACTAAGCTTGAAAATAGGTTAAAACACAAAATGTGCTTTAAGGAGTCTTAAAGCACGTTTTTGAAAAATTGTCTTGTAAATGAGTTTTGAATGGCTAAATGTCCATCATTACTCTTTAATTAACATGTGTACTATATAGTATCACATTTGGAAGTCTATATCAATGGGAAATCAAAAATTTCACTTCTATGTGCCTTGTTTTTGTGAATAGTGATTTTTATAAGCTAGTTTGTAACATATGTTATCATAAGTAATTAAATTGACCAACAAAGACTATAATACCCTTAGTGATATAAAGGGGGCCGGTTATTGTAGTAATGAGTCACCAAACATGTTAACTTGTTAAGTAAATAAAGATGACTCATAGGTTACTATTTGCTTTAAGTTATAAATATCTTCAAAAAGCAAAACCAATCTCATTTCTCTCATTTCCTTCTTCATTTCACACGGTTCCACTCTTCTTCAACCTCTCTTCTTCTTGTTCTCTCACGGTAATACACCAACACCACCATTAACTCCATCTTTGATCTCTTGTAAAATCTAGCTCACTTATCCAAATCAAAAACAAACACCACCAATCTCTTCCTCTCATCAAGCTCTTCATTTCTATCTTCTTAAAATTCCAAGACCACCATTTCGGTGCCATGGAGTTCCACCATTGAAGGAGCTTGAGCTTGTGTTTCTACATATTATTACTCTCCTTTGCTTCAAGGTAAGGAAACTCAAAGAAAAAAATGAAGTTTCCCTCATGTTTTTATCTTGACCGAGAATCACCATTAATGGTGCTCTTTGTGTGACTTTGTTCTAGCTTCATTCCAACCTTTCATGGACTAGGTGGAGTCCTCTCTTGATATATATTCAAACTCTCTTCAAGACCAAGGTAAAACAACTACATTAATGTTTTTGGAAATAATGTAAACCTAGGGTTTACAATGAGATGAAGCATAAAGCTTATATACTCATTTCAATGTTGGTATATTGTTTAGTAGTTGACAAGGAATGAAATGCCTTACCGGTTTTATGAGGAAACAAGAAAGAAGTTTGAGTGGAAAGAGGTAAATATACTAACCTAATGTGGTATAATGCCTTAGGAGAAATGAGCTTATAATGCTTGTTAAAACTACCTAAAGAGCAAATGGTGAATGACTTAGTAAAGTGTTCTTAAGAGACTAGTAAAAGAACATATGTCTTGGTGTATGTATTTGCAGGTCAAAGGCATTATTATGTGGGAAATTCAGTGTTTAAGTTTAATGCAATCTAAGGGCCTAAGAGCCATGTTATTTAAGGGCCTAAGTGCCAAGCAATTTAAGTTATGCACTATATTGTGATGTAGTGCTAAATGTGTGAAGTTTGTGTATAAAAATGTGTTTGATGGATTTTAGGTGTTCTTGGATGAAATAAGGTAAAAACCTAAGTGTTTGGACGTGAGTATATACAAGAGAAGCTATGGCAAAATTTGGAAAATGTGTAAGAAGTTCAAAGTGTTTTAAGTAAGTTTTGGTGAACAAATGTTTTACTTGGGAAGAAAACATGTATTAAGGTGATTTAGAGTGATGCAAGGATTTAGGTGTTATCTTGGAAGTTCTAGAAATCAAATGAGTGTTTCTAGGGTGTGTCAAAGTCTTGGAGAAGTTTATATAAGGTTTAGGTAATGATTGATGAATAAGGAGAGATGATGTAGGTAAGATGTGAAAAAGGAGGTTTAGTTAGTAAGAAAAGAAGTTGAGAGAAGATGTTGGTGTAGAGGAAACACCTTGGTGTTTTGTGAACTACCACTTAGAAATCTTAAGGAGAAAACATCCCAAGTGCTAGGAATTTGTAAGAAATTTGTGAATGATAAAATGGTTTTGGTGAGTGATTTAAAGAGTTTAGCACATGGCTAAAGGTGTGTTTGAAGTGCCCAAATGAGGGGGGTGTACTAGGATATATGGGGGAAGTTGGAGTTGAATGAGAAAAGGAAAACAAGGATCTGGGGCAGACCGAACTTGCGACCGAACTTGCAAGTTCGGTCGAGCCCAGTTTACCCTGCGAGAATTGGCTTCTGGATGGACCGACCTTGGGGACCGGACTTGCAAGGTCGGTCGGGCTTGTATTTTGTGTACGGATTGAGTTACTGGAATCGACCGAACATGGGACCGGACTTGGCAAGTTCGGTCGGGCTAAATTTTCAAAGGGAAGAAACTCTCGGAATAGACCGAACATGCGACCGAACTTACAAGGTCGGTCGGAGTAGAAATTTTGACGGTAAAGTGTTCTGGAATGGACCGACCTTGTGCAAGGTCAGTCGTAAGGTCGGTCGGACCAAAAATGTTGTTTAAGGTTATGAAATGATATGTAATGATGGGGATTGATTAGTAATGATGTTATAAGGTTGTTTAAGACATGTTAGGTGAGTTATAACGATAATTTAGTGGGGGAAAAGATGAATTAAAATGTGAAAGTAAAACAAGTTAAAAATGTCAAGTTATTTAACTAAGTTAACGGGGAAAAGTTATGAGCATTAGATATTAAATAATCATGCTACCCCAATGTTAATAAAGTACATGTAATGTTTCAGTTGTTCGAGAATTGCTCGAGGACATAAATGGACATGATAAAGTGGACTCCGGTGACAGGTATGGTTTTCTTGCAACCTGTGTCCTACCGGATTACACCGGCTTGTATGCCAATGTTTTTTCTGTATGTTTTCCACGTTGTAAGATTAAACATGTAATGAGTTTACAGTAATTCATTTATGTGGCGTGTACAACTCCGATACCATTTAACCTCGGAAGTGTTAACCTTAGTTGACTGAGTCTAGGATCACATGAGAGTTCGGTATTCGGAGTAAACGACCCGAACCATGGGACGTACTAACCACGGCTATGCGTGCGTTAATTGTGTGATAGTGTATGTGAATGTAGGGATCTCCCTTGTGTGTCTAACCCAGTTGTAACACCGTATGGTGTGTAGTTATGATAGACTCCATAGTGGGGTTCTAACTATATCTAAAGTAATTATGTACTAACAGTGGTGAGGAATCCGGTTTGGCCGGTCGCTTCGCGTCGTTGTGTTGTTTGGGAGAGGGTATCCTTCTTAGCCTTACCCATCTCTTTGTTATGGTTGTTTCCCTCACGGGTTATGATCTCTCATTAGCTTATTCCAAAGCTTAGCTATTCTGACTTATGATCGGTTTAGGGGGAACATGTGTTTGTGTGGTGTGTTCGGGCCTCCAAACCCGAACCGCCTTAACTTAAGTTACTCGTCCAACTATTAGGACGGTAATAGGTGTTGTTGTTGTTGTATAACGAGCTTATCATGAGACTGGCAACATTCTCTAGGCTCACCGGTGTATAAACAGTGTTTGGGTCGGTTCCTAAGAGAACCATTCCCGTTATGTTATGTATTTTGTTCATGATGCAATAACTATTGTGATGTTATGATGTGCACGTTGAAACGTGCAAAGTGTTGTTATGTTTTGTTATGTGAGGGGTGTTATATGTCGTAAGATATGGTGTGTGGATCATGGAAAGAATCCCAGTGTATGATAAGAGCGTTTAAGATAACCCGATTTAAGGGTAAGTGTCGTCTATTAAGGAAGTAGCTCATTAGAGGAGGAATACTCTAGGGATAATGAATACCTTGAGTGACTTATCAAGTAAGGATGTGCATTATCCGGTGTTGAGCCCATTGAGGCGAAATGTTATGCTTGTGTGTTTACAGTTGCGTGCATGACTAATATAATCAATCGCATGTTAAGACGACAATTAGTTGTGGTCCCGGTAGCATGTGGCTGCGGGATTACCATACCAGCAAAGGTGCTGAGGCCCCTTGGGGGCCACCCTTTCTCTTCTTTCCTATTTCAGGCAGAGCTGGAAGCCGATCGAGAGTAGGACGGGGTAGACACTGTACATGGGTAATATTTAAGTGTAATATACAGTAGGTGTAGTAGACCGAAATTGTTGTCGGCATCATTTAAATACTCGGTATAGTTGAAAGGTGAATGTTGTTGTTGTTGTTAATGGAAAGGGATAGTAATGTGTAGTCGCTCGGGAATTTAGCCCATCAGACCGGTACTATGTATGTGTAATAGCCTTGTTAGCCACGTGGGTGGTTAACGGTGTGTAACACCAATGAGTTAAGTTATTTGATAAGGTGTGTATTCCGCTGCAGATTGTTGTTATGTATTTGTTGTTGGATGGGGTGTTACAAAAATACCCTTAAACGGGGGGAGCACTTGGTTTTGATCAAATGTGACTGATATGGGTATGTCCAATGTGCAGCAAAACCACTTAGCAATGAGAGTCCACGGTATTTAGAGAAAAAAATGTCCACCCAATTAGTCAACAGTGGCAAGTGAAAGATGGTGGTGGATGTGAGCATTTTGAGATGCTAGATGCTGAAATCTCTCCTAATTATTGTACTTATTCATGTACTTGTAGTGCAGTTTTTCAAGTGAAAAAATAAACAAATCAGGTAGTGATCTAATTGAAAAGCAAGCACGTGGGTGGAACATTCACATGAAATTGAGGTGTAAAAGTGTAAGTATTGAGCAAATCGTAACAAACAAGAACTACACTATAAAACAATAACATAATACCACACTTTACGTACCTCGTCATCACTTTTAGTAAAATTGAGGTGTATGTTGGCGCAGAGATTCATGTGCCTCATCACAAATAGCCACATCTCACATTATCCATTTGGCGAGACACTAATAACACAATATAGCGGTGGATCAGAAATTTTATATTCAAAAAGCATACTAAAGTGACAGCATATAATGCAAAACAAACATTCATACTCTTCGAATGACGGATCTTCAAGTCATACTACTGGGTTACCATTATCCCAAGTCTAACCTTCTTATAAGATCTGTAGAATAATGATTATACAATTATATGTCATTTTTGTAAACGTAAAATCAAGAACTTAAATTGACAATTTAGCAAATCACTCACTCTATTATCTGGTTCATAATTTCAATCTCGGTAGCATCTCTCCCCATCGGATCAAGCACGAACAAGGTGGATGTATTCATAGAGATAATAAGCATGACCCAATGATTTCTAGCATGTATAAGACGTCAAACATATTAGTCCATAACTTACATATACAATCAACAAATTTGATTTTAGTAAGATTATTTTGATACTTACACTACATGATGCGGGATGAAAACAAAACTGTTGCGCTTTGCTTTCGCTGCCAACAAGCCACGGTGAAGATATGACGCAAACGCATTTGGTTCTAGTTTTGTCTGATCGAACGATGTCAACTGGGGGCACAAGAAAGTGATCACTTTCGCCAAACCAGCTCTTTTGCAAATCGAGGATGAGCAGATACTTCATCAAAATTAAAAATGATTAATTCATATAAATTTATCTACTCTAACATATTTTATAAATGTAGAAAATAAAACATAAAATAAATACTTACACTTCATAAGCTTGGATGATAGATACATTGACTTGTTGCCATCGCATCACTTCTGTAATGTCTTCAAGCTTATACAGAACAAGCTTATTCACAACAATCAGATAACATAATCAATTTTAGAACTCTATTAAATGTTAAATAAAGTATATCATGTAGCTTCAACGAAAACCAAAACCTCAAATCTAATTTACTAACAGAACACCTACAGTATAATCCACAAGGTCACCTGATCATCATCAAGTTCATATGCAGGTAAGAAATCAGTCTTATGCAGCCATCAAACAGTGGGTGATTCCATATTTTTAGTAATGTCTAATTCCTTAAAGATAGTGCATAAATAGGAGCATAATACTCATAAGATAGTTTGAGGAGTGAGTGCAAGAACAATGCAAATTTTAGCTCCACTGTATCATAAATAGAAACATAACGCTGAAGTTGTATCAGCTATTCCAATGCTAAAAGACTTCAACAGCAGGTTTATTAGCAACAAAACAAGTGATTTAAGTTTATCAATAGCAGATTTCAAGAAAGTATAGGTTGAAAGAATTATAAATAAAAATATGTTATTTTAAAACTTTGATTAATTCAGCCTCAGCTTTGTGGAACACAGCTACTCCACCTTTGACAACTGACCAACTTGTTTACCATGACACTCAAAAGGAAACATCGAAGAGCTAATGTTGAAGTTTGCTTCATCTATGGATCTAATAATGCCATGGAAAGGTTTTTGTGGGAATCTATTGTGCATTCAGTAACAGTACTACCAGCTAATCCTAGTTAATATCAAGAAGACTTTAGTTACGTCAAAAGTAGAGATGAAAGACTAGGGAGGCAAAGAACCTTTGCAGGACGATTTCATCAACTTCATAATTTCCCTTCACAAAGCAGTCTTGAGGATGTCTAAATTCATTGAATTCTCCTTGAAATTGAGTAACAAAAGACTTGATGTTGAAGCTTTTTGTAGCCTACACAGAGGATTGAAGATAACGTCAGCAAACAATCGACAATATGTAACAAGCAGAACGTTACTCAGATAGTTTTCTGTAGTTTTCTGTATCACAAGCTAATCAACAGATTGATCTAGGATAATACAACCTGTCTTCCAGTAATATTTGTCATGAGAGGCACAAAAAATGTTAGGTAATTGAACCAAAAAACATAACATGGCATGCTTAATATGTTATCTAGGTTGTAACAGAGTTTACTGTAGTTTTCTGATTTTTTTTTGTAGGTTTCCGTGATTGAGAGCTCATTTTAGCTTGACTTTTCGGAGTTAGAACAGAACATATTACGTATACCATGATAGAACATCTAACACCCTTGAAATAGATTAAAAAACAAGATTAATTGAAGGGGTTAATAGTTGTTCATAATAGGGGCACACAGGGTAAAGCTTTCATATATTTCGTGAACAGAGAACTGCAATACATATTTAAGCTATGCCAAAACAGATTGTTCAATGCATGTTCACAATCGATGTACTAGTGCAGATCTTTTATGTTCATAACGGACAACGTGATGCAGCTCGTTTTGTCAGGAATTAAGGTACTTCAGATAACACATATGATGTTGTATTATAGTCCCAAAAATAACTAAGTTAATGTATCACAAGAGACAAGAAACAGCAGCTGAAGCAGATCAGACACGCGTAAAGTTCGAAAGCCAAAATATTTCCAAATAGCAAAAGTTAGATTGACTTTTCAGAGTTAGAACAGAAACATATTACTCATGCGGGAATGGAACATCTAACACCCGTAAAACAGATGAAAAAATGAGCTTAATTAAGGGATTAGCAAGCATGGAAATATTATGCCTGATCATATGTGTCTTCAAGCACCATGGGGTAAAATGTGTCCAGTGGAATTGATTAAGCAGGGAGGTGAAATCTTACTTGGAAAAGGCTGGCCCGAATTTACTGCACATTACTCTATAAGAATTTGGCATTTTATTGTGTTTTAGTATGATTGGAGTTGTTGTTTTCATGTGTTCATATTCAATGAGGGAGCTACAGAGATTGACTATCCCAACAACATTCTGCCTCAGATGGAAAATGTTGATATAAATGTAACCCAATTTGTAGATGATGATAAATGTAACTTTAGCAGCGAAAAGGATGATAGCTCCTCTGTTGAAATACTCGAAGGTTACCCATTAAGATGCTTTGAGAAATCAGAACAATCAGGAGCATTATGTGATGATCAATATGGTAATCGTTACTTTCTTATGTATCTTCCCTAGCTAGCATACCATATCTTATTCTATGAAATTCTTATAGTTGAGACAATTAATTCACATCCTTAATTCCAGGAGAAAAAGTAAATCAATTTGTCCCAAAAAAAACAGGTGCGCTTGGGTACAATGTAACCCCATTACATCCCTCATATCATCACAATATTCATTCATAAGCAGATACATCTACCCTACTGTTAGTTTCAATGTAACCGCTACTGTTAGTTATTTATATCATCCATACCTCAAACTTGACATTAGTAATGCAGTAATATATCAGGCAACACTGAAAATGAAAATCTTTACCAAAATATTTTGATGTTAGGCCAACAAATTGAGTTGGATGCGCAACTGCTTCTTTGCTTATCAAAATCGGAACCTAAAAACCAAAAATTATGGGTCTTAGATGATTATTGGAATGAGGAACAGAAGCAATTTATTGTGAGGTAGGACTATCACAAATTACTTGATGTAGGTTGAAGTTCTTCTTGATGCTAGCGGACTGGAATTCTGACGGGAGCCAGGCGATGGAAATTCATCGATGCTGGGTCACTGGATTTTCAGCTACTTACGGTAACACCAAGAAGCAATCGGCGGAGGTCGTTGGCGTTTATTGGTGGTGATTTGTCGCCCAAAACCAGTCGTGGTGTAGCTGAAGGCTGAACCGGTTGCCGATGTGTTTTTTCGGTGTTGCAACCTCAGTTGAGGTATGATGCCGCAGGGGAAGGTGGTGATCTCGGCGGTGGAAGCGACGCCGGAGGTGAAGGTGGCGGGGATGGCGACGATGGAGAGTCGTTGGTGAGGTTATTGAGGAACGAGAGAGAACAGGGCGGGAGTCGGGAGTGTACAGAGCGAGGAAAGAAAATGCGGGTTTGCGGGGAAAGGTGTGGTGAAATAATTCAAGACAATATAACACGGTTACGAGTAACAACCGTGTTGTATAAATGGTCCACAATTTGTAACTCGGTTTGTATGAGAAACCGCGTTATAAAATATGTTATATAACACGGGTATTACCCAACCGTGTTAAAAAACGTATTTTAGGATGTTTCCATATTTCTCTCACACAATATAACACGTTTATATTTTACAACCGAGTTGTAAAATATTTTATAACAATATTCAAATATAACCGTGATATAAAATGCGTGTTATATAAGATTTTTTCTACTAGTGCCCTAAACGGTTAAGAACATAAAATCATAACCGCGTGAAGATTATTCGAAAATAACGTGTCACATTATGCGGGACACGTAATAATTTACGAACGATCAAACTAGGCCCAGACATATATATGTCCGAGAACGTGACAACATGTCACCACCTAAGGTATATTAGGAAGTCTAGTTAGATTGTACACTAGCTAGTATATAAGGATCACCATTAGAACAAAAGAATAACAATATTGTTACAAGATATATGTTAAGGATACAGGTACATAAAATCACGAGAGTGTGAGTATTAACTAAGGAAACAAGTCACATTAGTATGGACTTGTTACGACTTATAAATAATTGAGCTAAAGGGAGGACATATGTATGTCCGAAAAATGTGACAATGTGTCATGACCTAAACTGTTGTAATACAACGGGAAACTTGTTACACAACCGGAGCAAAATGTGCGTTCAATTAACACACAATAGCCATGTAAAACAATATGTTATAAAATGCAACATGTCTAGTGTAGCTTATATTACCGGTTTTGAGGGACTAAACAAGGGCATCTTAAACTACATGAATATCTCTCTCATGGACATGTCACCAGCTGATTAAAAATGCTCTCAAGGTATAAGCTAGTTAAGCAATGAAAAAATATAAATAAATAAAATCTGGCAACATTGGCATATGCCATGTCCGAAACTGCTACTGCAACAACCCTCCCTGGACAACAAATCTGCACTTCAGATTTCCTGCATACAATGCCCTCCTTCCTTGTAACTTGGAGACCACAAAAAAAAAACAACCTGAGTTGTTCCTGATTGTAGTAAACGTAACCAAGCAGCCAACATACTAATCTGAATCTGTTCTTTCTCAAACTTCCACACGTTCCAACCCAGACTTTCGCATATTCCCTTTGGAACTTACAACCAGTAGCAATTAATTAATCTTTTGCCCATCAATCCCTTACACAGGTATCTGAAACTTAAGCCTTTACATTCCTCTTGCAAGTCCTGAACAAGACTCTTCAACCTCTTCTGTTCTTGGCGCACGGTAACCCAATTTCCCATCCTCACTCTCTAAATTTTTCTTGCGCAACCTTGCTGTCCATCTATCCCTTACACACTATCCTGAAACTTAAACCCCCCTTCATTTCCTCCTGAGCATGTCCAGTAATGGGTGCTACAGCCTCTGAAAAACTGGAGCAAACAGGCGGGAGTTAACAAGCTCTAAAGGAAACGGGAGCAAACAGGCGTGAACTAGTAAGGAAATCAGCGACCAACTTCATTCTCTTCTTCTGTCTGAAAACCATGTTTTTCTTGACTCCTTTATTTCCCTTCTTTCATGCATGAATGCTGCTGGAAAAGCCTTCATAATGTGTGCTGAGACATACTAAGAAAACTCAGAAACATCCTGGAAAAAAAATCCACTCCACGGTGAGTTCCCCTTACATTCTCTTCTTGTCCTCTGTTTTTTTTTTCTTCTTTATGTCCTGAGGTTGTATGTTAACTCCTTTTTGTCCAACCTGCAGCTTGCATGAACCTCTCTGTAAATCTTCTCAAGTTGCGCCAAGAAGCACTAGGTGACCCATTCCAAAACTGCCTTGAATCCGGCTCCAGGGTAAGGCCTCAAACAGTGACGTCCCTTGCCTCCCTTTCCTGATTCATCTTTCTGTTTTTAATATGGCCAGAAACATCAGTTACTCACCCAATTCCTCTTACATGTCTGCCTGAATGTGCTAGGCGAGTGTTCCAGAAATCGTACAAGTCCTAGAGCAGCAACCTGTTGAAACTGCTTTTGAAGAAAAAAAAAACTGTCCAAGGTAACTCTCTAAACACCTGCGCATGTCCAGAAAGTTTAACAATCATTTTGGTAAAAATATAAGTAACTAACCGGTGGATTCTTCCTTATTCATGGTCTGTCATGGAGGACCTTGATGTTTGGTGAACTCTCCCTTCAAAACCTGGAAGGAAACCCAAGTAGAAGCTAGCTTCTAACCAAGGTAAAAGAAAAAAAACCATAGCAAAGGAACTGCATTCCGTTTCAGTTTTTCAGTTTCCTAACAGTTAGTATTTAGGTGTTTCTGTAACCTTAACAATGTTGTCATGGGTCTGTCTTGAAGTTAAAACACTGAGTAAACATTTAACTAAGTGTATAAGCAATGCGTGAAGGAAAAGGAAGTCAGATCTGAGAGCAAGAAGAAAACAATAGAAAAGAAATTTTGCATCAGATGCATGTTCTCAGTTTTTTTTCAGATTCTGATTTTTTGTGTAAAGAGTTTCAGAGAGGTGGCCTAGGGATCTTGAGTCTGTTTTGAATTCATATGCTTGATAACACATCTAGTTAGGTGGGCAATCAGGTGGAGGGAAAGTTGAAAACCAGATTGATGAACAAAAAGAAAGATAGAAAAGAAGAGTACCAAATTTTGTGTTTTAGTTTTCAGTTTTCTTTTCTTTTCTGTAAAATGAACTTTCAGAGCAGCTAACAGTGGTGTATCGAGTTATTAATAAGCCTCAAACATTTCTAATGCACTTAAGTAAGTTTATAAATACTTAGGGGGAAGATTAGAAGACAGTTTCACAACCTAACAGATGGAATGAAGAAGAAATACACCGGTTTTGCTTTCAGATTTTCGATCAGTGGCTGCTTCTGTATAATTGAATTACAGAAATGCTAAGAGTGTTGTATTGGTTTAAGAATTGTGAGAAATGTAAAGTATGTGTATTATATTGTATTAGGGAATGAATTTATCCCCTAACTTATGTCTGAGTACAGAGAGTAGTCACCTTTATATAGGAGACAGATCAGAGAGAACAGAAGATTACATATGGGCCTAAGTACATATTAGTGAGGTATTGTACATGGGCCTAAGTGCAGAATAGCAAGGAATACATAGGAGTCCAACACGCCCCCTCAAAACAAGAGTGTCACTGTTGTTGTTGAAGCAAATGGAGACCTATGTTGTGAAGCATCTCTCTGTAATGTCGTCCTGGCAATGCCTTTGTCATGAAATCTGCAAGTTGATGACGGTTGGAAACATGTTCAACACAGATCAAGCCTTCTGATAATTCCTGCCTTATATAGTGCACATCTATCTCGATGTGCTTCATTCTCTAATGATGAACTGGGTTTCTGGCGATGTATACAGCCGATCTATTGTCACATTTGATTGGAATGGGAGTGATCTCCTTGATGCCCATCTCATGAACAAGTCTACTGAGCCAAGCAAGTTCGGTTGTCACCATCCTCATTGCTCTGTACTCCGCTTCAGCAGAGGAAAGAGCCACGCTTGCTTGTTTTTTCGATTTCCAAGCAATGGTTGTGCCATCTAAAAATATGTAAAAACCAAAAACCGATTTCCTAGTGTTTGGGCATGAAGCCCAATCACTGTCACAGTAAGCTACAAGATTAAAATCAGAGACATTATTAAAAAACAAACCATATGAACTCGTTCCTTTAAGATATCGAAGTGTATGAAGTGCAGTTTGATAATGATCTTCTGTGGGGGCTTTAAGAAATTGGCTGAGAAGTTGAACTGTGAAAGCTATGTCGGGTCTAGTGTGAACAAGGTAGTTCAACTTACCAACTAAGCTTCTGTATTTAGTGGGGTTTTCAAGTAAAATTCCTGAATCTGTTTTTAGTTTTGTGGTCAACTGTAAGGGGGCAGAAGCAGGAGTATTATTCCATATGTCATATTCTTTGAGAATGTCATTACAGAATTTTTGTTGTGTAATTATCAAACCTGTTGGGTGATGAGTAAACTCCATTCCTAGGAAATAATGGAGTTTGCCAAGATCTTTGATTTTAAATTGGTTATCCAGGTTTGTTTTCAGTGTTTTTATTTCAGCTGAATCGTTTCCACAGAGAAGAACATCATCAACGTAAATAGCAAGATATGTGACAGATTCTGATTTTTCTTTATAAAAAAGAGAGTGATCATTTTCTGACCGTGTATAACCCAAGTGTGTTAAAAAATCACTAAGTTTAGAGAACCATTGGCGAGATGCCTGTTTTAAACCATAGAGTGATTTTTTTAATTTGCAGGCATTTATGCCTTTATCAACCTGAAGCCCCTTTGGAATTTGCATGTAAATGTCTTCATGCAGATCCCCATGTATGAATGCATTATTAACATCTAATTGATGAATAATCCACTGTTTTTTAACCGCAATTGCTAACAGGGTTCTTAATGTAGACATGCGAACGACAGGAGAAAATGTTTCAGTATAATCTAATCCGTATTTTTGACTAAAACCCTTAGCTACAAGTCTAGCCTTGTGTCTTTCCAAACTTCCATCTGCCCTTAACTTTGTTTTGTATACCCATTTGCACCCCACTGGTTTTTTATGTTTTGGTAAAGAAACTAAGTCCCATGTATCATTCTGGATTAGAGCATGAAGTTCTTTTTCCATGGCCTGATTCCAGTGATGACTTTTACATGCTTGTTCATAAGTAGTAGGGTCATTAAGGTCTAGGATTTTAGTTTCAACTTGTGTGTGGTGAACAGAAAGACTAAAGGAAGGTGGAGCATCTGTTAGGGAAAGAAGTTTTGGACTATGGTCAGATGTGGAGGTAGTGGGAGGGTTAGAAAGGCGAGCAGACAAGATAGTAGAGAAGCTGTCGAGTTCCATGAGGGTGTTGTGTGTGTAGTAGTCGTCTAAGTATGAAGGAACAGTTTTGGTTCTGGTAGACCTGCGGAGATCATGAGAGACAGTGGGTGCTGG
Source organism: Limonium bicolor (assembly GCA_023374045.1). Lineage (NCBI taxonomy): Eukaryota > Viridiplantae > Streptophyta > Magnoliopsida > Caryophyllales > Plumbaginaceae > Limonium > Limonium bicolor. The sequence continues at coordinate 191,631,216 of CM041777.1, read as the reverse complement.
GGGGGGAACATGTGGTGTAGGAGATTGTGATTGATGTGTGTTTGTGGTGGTGTTTTCATCAGGTTGATATGAGGGGGAAGCGTGAGGGGAGAGGTGTATACTCTCAGTGTTATAGGGCTGATCATCTTCACTGTCATAGTCTAGAGGGAGAGAAGATTGGGGAGTGTTAAAAATGTGAGATGGAGGAGGAGAAGTGTACTGAGAGATGTTATGAAAGGGAAATATAGTTTCATGAAATACAACATCTCTGGAGATGTGTATTTTCATGTCATTTAACCTAAGAAGCTTATAAGCCTTTTGATGTTCTGCAAGGCTCAAGTATATGCAGGCCTCAGATCTGGGATCAAATTTGCCTTTTTGTTTGTGTAAATTTGTTGCATAACACAAACAACCAAAAACTTTTAATCTGTTGTATTCAGGTTGGTGACCATAAATAATTTCATAAGGAGTTTTCCCTTTTAAAACAGCACTAGGAAGTCTGTTTATAATTTGGGTTGCTGTGAGCATACATTCACCCCAATATTCTATTGGAATTTTAGAGGTGAAGTACAATGCTCGCGCAGTTTCAGCCAAATATCTATGCTTACGTTCCACAACTCCATTTTGTTGCGGAGTATAAGCACAGGATGTTTGGTGAATTATGCCGAGTGATTTGTAAAAAAGTGTAGCTTCATGTGAAGTGCCTAATTCATAGGCATTGTCAGAGCGAATGATTTTAATTCTTTTGTTATATTGTCGCTCAGTCATGAATATGAATTCTTTTATAAACTGAAAAGCTTCTCCTTTGCGTTTTAACAATTTAATCCACAAAGCTCTTGAAAAATCATCAACTATACTAAGAAAATATTTGTTATCATTGTATGTTTTGTGTCTGAAAGGACCACATATGTCTAAGTGAACCAATTCGAAAATGTCATTTGTGTTGATAGAAGAATGGGGAAAAGGTAATCTGTGGGCTTTAGCTAAGTGGCAGGAGTCACAAAAGAAATCAGTTGGAATATGACTTTTATTTATGATTCCTAATCTATACAATTTGTAAAGAGGAGCATGGCCTAAACGATTATGCCATGTATGTATATCATTTGCAACAGAAATAGAGGTACAAGACTTAAAAGCTGTTGTATTTCGTTGTTTAAGAGATTCTCTAAGATTTAGAAATCTTTCCAAGTACATGACCTCTAAAAAATATAATCCTCTGTTCTCAAACCCAATCAGCATATACGCAGTAGTTTCAAGGTCCTGAATACAGCATTGATTCACAGATGTAATTAGAGAAGCATTTAGTTGTGACAGAAATTTTCTAGCAGACAGTAGATTAAATTGAAAGGATTCAACATGGAAAACATTAAGGAGAATAAAATTATTTGTCAGAGGAACATTTCCAATTCCTTGGATGATCCCTGGATGTCCGTCAGGCATGGTTACTTTAAAATTGCATTTTCTGTATGTAGTTAGATCAAAAAGAGAAAGATTGCCACAGACATGGTCGGTGGCACCTGTATCGATGATCCATTTATCCTTAAACTCAACTGTATCTATCATGTTCAAGGTTATATGCGAATTCCAAATAACTGGTGAGAAAGGTAACGTACCTGTGAACTGGTCGTCATAACCAGTTCGAGTAGTGGATGTGAAATCAGGATCAGTTTGAAGATATGACATTAGACTTGTAAGTTGTGTCTGTGACATGCCAGGAACTTCAGTATTAGAGTTCTTCAAAAAAGCCTTGATTCCTTCTAATTGATCTTGGCTAAATCCAGGTACAGAGGAGGGTGGAGTTTGTTCGTGGTTGAGTGAAGTTGTTTCTGTAACAGCCCCGGCGAAATAACGTTTTTCCTTCGGTTGTTTCCAGTTGGATGGGAAATTTCCTTTCACCCAGTAACAGTCTTCGTAGCTATGCCCAGTTTTCTTGCATTTTGTGCATTGGGATTTCTTGGGTTCAGATTTGGAGGTCTTGGTTTTAGGGTTTTGGTCGACAGGTTTTTTGAGGGAAGAAGGAGGACGAGCGGTTTGGAAAACGAGACTGTCTGGGTCTGGAAGTCGATTTTGCTGGCTGTTTTTGTGTTTCTCTTCTTGTTGGGCCATGGCAAAAACCTTCTTGATATCTGGTAATAGGGAGAGTTGGAGAATCGTGCTTCTTAGGTGGTGGAAATAGGGATGTAATCCCATCAGGAAGTCGATAACTCTGGCATTCTCAGTAATTTTGACGAGTTCAGTAGACGCCCCGCAAGAACATGTAGGGTAGGAAATCAATTGTTGTTCCTCGTTCTAGATTCGTACCCATTTCGTGTAGTAAGAGTTTAGGGTGTCGTCGCCTTGTTCGATTTGTCGAGATTCGCGGCGGAGTGCGTAGAGTCTGGTGCCACTAGGTTCATCGTATCTGCGACAAAGATCTGCCCAGATATGTGCCGCGGTAGGGAGGTAGATGACTGACTGCCGAATGGAATCCTCTAAGCTGCTAAAGAGCCAGCCCATCACCATACCATTAGCCTTCACCCAAGCTTTCTGACGAGATCCTTCATAGTTTTCCTTTTTAATTGTACCGTCAACAAAACCTAATTTTGACTTTGAAATCAGACCGACGGTGAAATTACGCTTCCAATCAAAAAATCCTTCGCCGCTAAACTTGTAGGCCAGTTGCATTCCAGGATTATCAGAGGCGTGGATGTAAAGCTCGTCGGTTGCTGCTGGATTGGCGACATCGGCGTTTGGATTTTCGGTATCTTTCTTCTTGGAAGATTCATCGATTAATGGATCTTTCTCGACAAGAGTGGCCATTGATGGTGCTGGAGATTAAAGGAGTAAGGGCATGGAGAGCAGTCGAAGAGACGCTATTTGTGAACGCTGGTTTTTGAAGATCGGAAAAACAAGATATCAAGAAGTCGGGAATGTAGAAGACGGCGTGGGGGAGATAGTGTTTTCTGTGAATGTCGTGTTTTATTTCTCATAACATCTGATACCATGTGAGAAATGTAAAGTATGTGTATTATATTGTATTAGGGAATGAATTTATCCCCTAACTTATGTCTGAGTACAGAGAGTAGTCACCTTTATATAGGAGACAGATCAGAGAGAACAGAAGATTACATATGGGCCTAAGTACATATTAGTGAGGTATTGTACATGGGCCTAAGTGCAGAATAGCAAGGAATACATAGGAGTCCAACAAGAATGAACTCAAGGCATTGCTAAAGAGGAGAATTAAGTCTGTATACACTTTGGGAAGGAAAAGAACCAACGTAATGCAGGAGAGGAGAAGTATACTGAAGTTATGATTTCAGTTTTTTTTTTAGTTTCTCTGAAAACTTAAGCTACTGTATAATCATGTTACAGAGGTGTTATCAATGCTGTACTGGGTTGTTTTAAAGATAAAAATCTTGCTAAGACACTTAAATCAAAGGGGTAAATACCTTGGGGAAAATGGAGGTCAGTCTAATGAACTAAAAGAAAGGTTAAAGATGAGCTACAAAAAAATCAGTTTGTACAGTTTGCATGCAGTCTTGTTTCTGTATAATGACATTTCAGAAGTGTTATTAGTGCTGTCTTGGATTGGTTTTGATTTTAAAGCCTTGCTAAGACATTTAGCTAGTAGGGTAAACACTTTGGGTGAGATTAGAAACTGATTTATGGACTAAAAGAAAGTTTGGAGAGGAGCTGTACATAATTAATGTTTGCACTTTCCTGCAGTTACTTGTTTCTGTATAATGACCTTTCAAAGGGGTTAACAGTGCTGTTTTAAGTTGGTTTTCAGTTTAGAACTTTCTTAATATGCCTAGCTAGTTGGGTAAACACTTTGGAAAGATTTGGAAACTGATTTATAACCTAAAAAGAAGCTTAAAGAGGGGTTGTGCAGAATTGATGCTTACATTTTTCTGCATTCTCTAACTTCTGTATAATGGACATTCAGAGGTGTTAACAGAGTTGTTTTTAGTTGGGTTTGAGCTTAAAACCCCCTTAATACACTTACCTAGTTTGGTGAAAGTTTTGGGTGGAAATGAAACCAGATAGATGAACTAAAAGAAGGCTTGAAGAAGTGATATACAAACTGTGTTTTTCAGTTCTCTGTATATTTCTGTTTCTGTATAACTATAGTACAGTTGATATGAGAGGTTTGTATAGGTCTGGAAATTAACTTATAACCTTGCGAATATATCTACCTAAGAGGGTAAACAATTTGGGAGGAATTAGAAAGTAATTTAATACATAAAAGGAGAGGTTTAGTGGAAGTTTGCACAAGGTTGATGTTTCAGTTGTCTGAAACTTGTCTCCATATGATCAATATCCAGAGGTGTTGAAAGTGTGGTGTTGGTTTGGAAATGAACCCAAAATATTGCTAATATATTTATCTAAATTGGTGAAACATTTTGGGGAAGATTAAACCTCAGTTGGTACCTTAAATTTGGGGAGAAGTAAGGTTAAACACCGAGATTATGATTTAGTTTTCTAAACTTTGGGATTTCTGTATATATGGGCTTTAGAAGTTTTTTAAAGACCTTGTTGCTGTGATAATGGATTAAAAAAATTACTAACCTATTTAGATGAGGAAGGAATATACCTTAACGGAATGAAAATCCACCCTTAGATAAACTTGTTACTTGTTAGTGCTTAGAATACTCTAAAACGTTAACTAGAGGAAGGACTTAGTTAACGTATAAAACGGTGATGTAAATGTCCTAGGAGTTAGGTAAGACCTAAAGCTAATACTTGGAAAGTTCCTAAAGGCTAGTATAAGTCAAACATTCAAGAAGTTCACTTAGGGAACAACACCCGATAAAATGGGATAAACTAGAAAAAGGTTACAACTGTCGTCGCATGAAATCATAAAACTAACAAGTTGTTTTAATTAACTCTAGGGCCGTAACGAACGCCAACCGGGACCCTGTGTGTGAGATAACTCTTGCTTCGGAACCAGGTATGGACATGTGTGGTTCGTATGTTGCCGTGTTACACGGTTTGTTTGTTGTGTGCTCTATGTGAAAAAGACCATAAGATTAAAGCATGAAATTGGATTGCTTGCTTATCATGTTATATGGTTTCTATATCATTGTTGTATATTATTTGCGCGCACACAGTAGTTTAGTCCCTTCGCGTTTATGGAATTTGAGATGAAACACTGGGAACTGTGGAAACAAAGAAAATTCTATAAAGGGGAACTCCTCTCTAACCATGGAGGACGTACCATGACACCCACTATGGTGTCTATTTATGAATAATAATGAAGAGAAAATCTCAATTGGTGGAACATGAGGATAACCCGGGAAGACGACATCTCTGGCCACGCGGTATGGAATACTCGGGAGTTGGTATCTGCATCAGATCCTTCGCCCTTCTATGTGGAGCACATCCTGGAGTCTAAAGGCAACTCCGCTTTCTTGGCGCATGACGTCGGGAATGGGGGAGTGACAAATTGGTGGAGCTTATCCTGGAGTCTAGAGGCAACTCCGCTTTCTCGGCGCATGACGTCGGGAATGGGGACTAGCTATGGAGGAGACGTCCTCCAACGTGCGGTGACAAAAGAACTCACAATTAAACTATAAAGAAGCAAAGAAAGATGGGCACCTATACTATATGGTCACGGGAACTAACCTACACCCCCAGACCTGGTGCAAGAAAAGAGAAAGAGAAGTACACATGGTGGAAACAAAGGAAAAAGGAATGAAAACACTCAACGTTGAATGATCCCACTGTGAGGGTCATCATTACTCAAATTCCCTTGTAAACTCCATTTGTGGTTACTTGCTTAAGGTGCTTGTTGATATCTCTATGCTCGACATGTTGGGTGTTGCTAAGTTGATGTGGTATATTGTGTGTTAATGTTTTACTATAGCATGCAATTTGGACTTAATCATATTCGACCAAGTAGTCGTGTGGCCCGGCAACATACGGGCTACACACGTTCATACTCAGCGTTTGCTGAGTCCTTTACACCCAATTTTTTTTCAGGTATTGTGCCGGACGATAACGGAGCGTAGGCGGGATGGCTACCATGGGGGTAGTCCATCAGAGCATAACTTTTGAATTGTGTAGTACGTTTAGTGTATGGGTTGTTACTAAACCCGAGATGAAATTCTCAGATTATGGTTTGGTATTTTTATTATAGACACTCGATATTCAGGAATTGTACTTTATGTTGTATATGAGTTTTGATAGAGGGCTATTCCCAGTCATGCAGACCGTAACTTGGTGTTGGTAGTATGGTTGTGTCAACCACGTGGGTGGTTGGCGTCTGTGACACCCGGATGGAGTTTATACCGCTGCGTAGTTAACCGTGATGTTGTTTAGGCGCGACGTTTGTATTACTGGATGTTTTATTCGGGGGTGTTACAGACAGATTACCGCCGTCTTCTCGGAAAATTGAACTATCTCATAAATACTCTTCCTGATATCAATTTCAGTGTTCAAACCCTCAGTCAATTCAACCAACAACCTTGTCAACAACACTGGGATGCTGCTATCCGTGTCCTTCAATACATTAAAGGGAATCTTGGTTATGGCATCTTTTTAAATAATTCAGTAGATTATTTCCTTCTTGCCTACTGCGATTCTAACTGGGCTTCTTGTTCAATTTCACGCCAGTCGGTTAATGGGTACTACATTCTTTTTGAAAACTCTCCCATTTCTTGGAAATCCAAGAAACAAGCATGTGTCTCCCTCTCGTTTGCTGAAGCCGAGTACCGTGCATTACGACGCGTCACCACGGAGCTCGCTTGGTTGTCTTGTCTTCTCTACGAACTTGGTGTTCCTGATATCACACCAATACCGTTGAAATGCGATAATAGGTATGCCGTCTACATCGCTCACAACCCTGTCCTTCACGAACTGATGAAACATATCGAAATTGACGTCCACTATGTCCGTGATCAAATCAAGGCAGGTCTCACAGACGTTTCTCACATTTCCAATCTCCACCGGAAGGATGACATGTTAACAAAATCATTGGCTGGCAAGGATTACCGTCTTTAACTCAATTCGATGGGGATGACTAACACTTCATCAAACCCAGCAAATACGACATTTCCTTAGGTTTTAGGGGGTGTTAGGATTTACTAAAATCTTCTAGACTTATCCTATGTGTCATTCTTTCCCTTTTTTTAAACTTGTTAGGATTATATATATTTCGAGCATAATATTTTCTATCCTTTTCCTGTATTGTCTTTATTAGTTTAGTTATTTAGGCTAAGTTTCCAATTTGGTGTCTTTATTAGTTTAGTTATTTAGGCTAAGTTTCCAATTGGGTGTCTTTATTAGTTTCCAATTGGGTGTTTCCTATTAGGAAACCCCTCTTAAAAATACCCATCCTGTCTATTCACAATACATACAAGAAATCATTCTTTCTTTCACAATGCTTTCATCCCTATTTCTACGCTTTTGCTTTCTTGATCCTATGTGCGTTTCCTCGCAAACATTCGCTTAACCCTCCATTCAATTTCCAATATCTCCTTCTTGGTCCTCACTCATCTCCAACGATTTCTTCAAAACTCGAGACAAAGCCGATTGCTTTTCTCAAAAGGATCCAGGGTGATATATGTGGACCTATCCATCCACCATGTGGACCATTTAGATATTTTCTAGTTTTGATAGATGCATCAACCAGATGGTCACATGTTAGCTTATTATCAACCCGTAATATAGCATTTACAAGATTATTAGCTCAACTGATTCGATTGGGAGTCAATTTTCCTGATAATCAAATCAAATCCATACACATGGATAATGCTGGTGAATTTACCTCCAAGGCCTTCCATGACTATTACATGTCCATTTGAATACCCATTGAACATCTGTAGCTTATGTGCATACCCAAAATGGTTTGGCAGAATCTTTGATCAAACATCTACAGTTAATTGCAAGACCGTAACTAATGAGATCAAAACTCCCAGTATCCGCTTGGGGACATGCTATATTACATGCAGCTACCTTGATTCGCTTCAGGCCAACAAGCTATAATAAGTTGTCACCATTACAAATGGTTACGGGTAAAGAACCCAATATCTCTCATCTGAGGTTTTTGGTTGTGTGGTATATGTTCCTATACCTCCACCGCAAAGAACCAAAATTGGGCCTCAAAGAAGAATGGGAATATATGTTGGGCTTGAATTTGCCTTAATTATTAGATATCTCGAGCCAAAAACTAGGGACTTGTTTACAGCTCGATTTGCTGATTGTCATTTTGATGAGTCACATTTCCCATCATTAGGGAGAGAAAATAAGCAATTGGTAAAGAATATTACACGGAATGAACCATCATTACTACATTATGATCCTTGCACTCAGCAATGTGAACAAGATGTTCAACATATTATTAATCTCCAAAAGCTGGCAAACCAATTGCCTGATACATTTACCGACCTAAATTAGATGACACGGTCGTATGTGCCAACTAAAAATGCTCCCGCTATAATTGATGTCCATGGAGGACAGGTTGCAAATGAGTCTAACACTCGTATAAAGCGTGGTAGACCAATCGGTTCCAAAGATAAAAACCCTCGAAAACAAAAGGGAGCATGCATTAAAGATGGCCCAAGTGAGAAGGGTGAGACTCTTGAAGAGTGTAGACATGACAGTTGATGAAATAGAGAAAAATCAGGTACCTAAAACGAATATTGATAATGAAGAGATCTCGATCAACTATGTCATGACTGGAATACGATGGAACCGACATGAAATTGACGTTGATGAAACTTTTGCATATAATGTAGCGCTACAAGTTATGAATGATAAAGAGGATCATGAACCAAAGTCTGTTGAAGAATACAGACAAAGAAATGATTGGCCAAAAATGGAAAGATGCTATTGAAGCATAATTAAACTCACTTCAAAAACATGAGGTTTTTGGACCAGTGGTCCATACACCCAGTAAGATAAAATCAGTTGGTTATAAATGGGTGTATGTGTGACAAAGAAACGAGCAAAATGAAATTGTGAGTATGAAGAAAATTATTCCCTAGTAATGGATGCCACATGTTTTAGATACTTTATTAGTTTAGCAATCCAAGAAAATCTTGAGTTTCATTTAATGAATGTGGTTACAACCTATCTATATGGATCGCTTGACGGTGAATTTATATGAGGCTACCAGAGGGATTTAAATTCCCCGAACCATTTAAATCAAGCTCTAGAGAAAAGTTCTCTATTAAATTGAATAAATCCATCTATGGACTAAAGCAGTTAGGCCGTATGTGGTATAATCACCTTAGCGAGTTCTTGCTTAAGAAAGGCTATAAGAATGACTCGATTTGTCCCTGTATATTCATAAGGAAAAGTGGATCTAGGATTGTCATAATTGCAGTCTATGTTGATGACCTCAACATAATTGGAATATCTGTAGAACTTCAACAAGCTGTTGAATGTTTAAAGTTAGAATTTGAAATGAAAGATCTTGGTAAGGCAAAGTTCTGCCTAGGACTGCAACTCGAGCATTCACCAAGTAGGGTACTCCGACACCAGACTCAATATATTACAAAGGTGTTGAAAAAATTTTATATGGATCATGCTCATCCGTTGAGCTCCCCAATGGTTGTTAGGTCCCTAGATGTAAACAAGGACCCATTTAGACCCCATGAAAGTGACGAAGAGTTACTTGGTCATGAAGTCCCATATCTAAGTGCTATTGGAGCATTGACGTACTTGGCGAGTTTACTCGACCTGACATAGCATTCTCTGTAAATCTATTAGCAAGATATAGCTCTGCTCCTACAAAAAGACATTGGAATGGTGTTAAGCATGTACTCCGTTATCTTCAAGGTACAATGGATATGGGGTTGTTCTTTCCAAAGACACCTAAGTCTGGTCTAGTAGGTTATGCTGATGCTGGCTACCTATCTGATCCTCACAAATGCAAGGTCACAAACAGGTTATGTATTTACTCATGGAAGAAACCATATCATGGAAGTTTATAAAGCAAACGAGTGTCGCCACCTCCTCTAATCATGCAAAAATTCTACCGATACACGAAGCCATCGAGAATGTGTTTGGTCGAGGTCCACGATCTAACATGTACAAGAGAATTGTGGTCTATCTTTTGATCAGAAAATTCCCATGATATTATATGAAGACAATGATGCCTGTATATCCCAGATGAGAGACGGGTACATCAAAGAAGATAGAACGAAGCACATATCTCCCAAGTTTTTCTACACCCATGAGATTCAGAAGAATAGTGAAATTGATATACAACAAATCCGTTCAAGCAAGAATTTGCAGATATATTCATCAAGTCACTTCCAATTTCAACTTTCAAAAAGTTAATCCGCAAGATTGGGCTATGTAGATTCAGAGATTTGAAGTGACGTTTAGTTCAGGGGAGAACTTATGATTGCACTCTTTTTTCCTTAGTCTTGGTTTTTATCCAACTGGGTTTTTCCAAACAAGGTTTTTAACGAGGCAATCAATATAGCGAATGTCCATATTACCCCCTTTAGGTTATCCCCTCCACTCTATAAATAGAGACCATTATACTCAGTTATTAAGTGAATGAAAACCGTGCCGCTTTTACCATTTTCTCAATTCTCTCATTCACAACATTTTACACAATTTCACACTTAAAAAAAGAACAACTTCAGCCGGAATATTAATAAAATACATGACTACCAGCAGATCCACAAATTATGTTAGGAGGGATAAAAATTATAATTTTTTAAAAACTACTACATAAAAAATTTAAAATACTATATATTAATTAATTTTCAAAAAAAATCGGGAGACGTGTCCTCTGCACAAGGAGATACGTTTTTATGTTTCAATTTGTTTTTTTATCTCTCACTTGCTGTCAATTTTTAAGAAAGTGATCGAATCAAGGCTAGTCATTTTCATGGAAATCTAGTCAAGCCTATTTGTGTGCTTTTAACATGCGACTATGTTGGATTTCAAAAAAAAAACATGCGAGTATGTTATATATCTTTTAAAAAAAACATGCGAGTATGTTGTAGCCATTTTGAAAAAACTCCTACGTTCAGGTTGGTTAATTCTTAAACAAAATCTCGGGTACTCTCTTGTTCTTTTAGCAGTCTTTGTGTTCTTATGCTCATCCAAACCTTTTGTAAGATAGTGAAGGTAGAGATGACAGAAAGATTTTAATAATAGGTTTGGGGATGAATACGATGTACATTATTTTATGAAAAATATACGTATCTGAATGTCATCAATATTGATGACTCAGGCTGCCCAATTACGTTTCTTAGGTTATGATCCGTCCAGCTCAAAGCCATAACTGTAGAATCCCGTGACTTTGATGCTTCACGAAGAACATATTCATAGTAAGATCTTCCCCAGCTATGTGCCAAATGGCTGTTTTAAGCCTGCGGGTCTCATACCAATTAACAATTTGCCTTCATTAGAATCAAGTCTGTTGGATCAAATTCTATAAAATCCTGCAGGCATTAGCATATAATTTCCTTCAAATACGAACCATAACCATCACTGTAACACCTCTACTACTCAATCATGTTGCAATCTGATCGTTAACATGACTCTCATAAATTTCATAAACTTTACAATTGACCACCAATCCCAATTATCTTCTAATTTCAATCCTTCACTTAATTAATTCCAATTTAAACTTCAATTTTTGGAAATCTCAAACAGACACCCAACTGTCCATTTTAATTTGCAACCCAAACTTCCTCAAATGTATGATTTTATCCCACAAGTTCTAAAACTTACAAATGTACCCTAATTTTTACTTAACTTATATTTTCAATCATTTCTTTCTTAATTTGGTCCGCACCCTAATCCTACCTAGGTTTGACCGAATCTTACTGCATATACCCAAAATTTTTAGAAATTACAGTTTTGACCCCAAAGTTTTCTAAACTTTACGAATTACTCCAAAATCTTACTTTAACTTATAATTTTCATTTCTAACTCAACTTAAGCCTAACCTTCTGCTATATCCTATTTAACACTCCAACTTTATTTCATTTACATTAACCAACCTTTATTTACTCCATTAATTACCAAATCAATTCATAAAATTCTAATCACAATTTTAACCAAAGTTTGTCCTGGACTCTCTCCAAACACTTCCTAATTTTCTTAGCTATTTTTCCACCAGATTTGTATAGTTTTTAATTACACCAACAACCCTCAAACTATTAGATATTTACACTTAGTTTTTGAAAGTATTTAAAACACCAAAATGCTCATAAAACTAGCCTAAACTTTTGGCCAAATTATTAAGTCCTATTATACACTGTTAATACACCAAAATGTCTATTTTAACAAGTTTATTTCTGGCAAAATACATACCCTATTGCCCAAGTTTCGGCTATTACTTTCTAGCCACTTGAATTCTTAAAGATGACATTTAAGTCCTTAAGTTATTAGTTAACTTAACCAAATGTTTCAGTGTGGGTTTATATTCATTCCTAGGTAAAATTAGACCATTTTTCAAGGTTCATTTTCGGTCATAATTAAAACACCTCATTAAACAACTCCAAAACATAGAAATAAGTCTTAAGGTTTGGACATTAACCTTAATGCTCCAAAGCTAGACTTTTGGTCTCCAAATATCACCCTAATTAAACATAAGGGAAGGATTAGTCGTTTGCACAAATCCAAGCGTTTAATGTATGTTTCAAGCACTAGGCTTTAGATTAAAAGCTCACCCTTTGCTTAGTGTTGATTTTTGAGTTTTTCCAACTTGTTTTCCCTTGCTCTCGGCCAAACACCCAAGGAGGTTTCAACTCCAATTTCAGCCATGTTTAAGAAGAAAAGAAGAAGCTAAGTTAGTGTCTTTGACTCCTAAACATAACTAAAGGAAGATCTTAAAGCTTAAAGCAGCAAAATGGACCTTAAGGTGGAGTTTGTACACCAATTTTCGGCCAAGGCTAGCAAATGAGGTAAATGGTTAGATCTTTGATAGATCTGAAGCTTAGGAAATGGATTAAGTAGAAGGAACTCTAATTTTTGAGTCTTACTTTTGGTTGAAGTTTACTCTTTGTTTAGAGCTTGCTTCTTCTTGAAATTTTCAGGCACCATTGAACGTTTGAAGAAGCTCTAGTCTCATATAAAAAGAATGAAGAGAATGAGCTAGATGAGATGAATTTTCAATCATCCATAGATCAAAGAAATGACTTGAAGTTTAAAAATCTTACCTTTGGCTTGTTGAACTTGGAAGAAATGAGATGTTTAAGTGAAATATTTGTCAAGAACACTTGATGTTCTTCCATGGAGCAACAATGGAGGAAGGAAGAACCCTTTGGACTATATATATTTATATATAAATACATTAAGGGGTTAAATAATTCCTTACCCAATTAAGACTCATTAGCCTTTATAATTCATTAATTAACACCTTATTAATTAAATGATGTTTAGGTAGACCTGGCAATTTTGACCCAACCCGAAACCCAACCCGAACCCAACCCATATTTTTGCGGGTTAGGGTCTTGATTATTGACCCATCTATTTTTTGGGTTGGGTTAGGGTAATAAGCTAATTTTGTGGGTTGGGTTAGGGTAGAGATCATAACCCATGACCCAACCCGAAACCCGAAAATATATTTGTTGATAATTAATTCACAATTATATATATATAATATTTTCAGATGAAACTATACCTTAGTCTTAAGCCCAAGTGCAGTTGGACTATCCCACCTTTAATAATATCACATACTTTTAACTACACAAACGGCCTAACCAGCTACATATCAAACAAAGGGCCCAAACAGACCTTAACATAATGTTGAAAACTCAAATACTCTCGTCTTGTAGACTCACATCCATTTTTCTTTTCTACGTCGTTGTTCATGTCTATGTCGCTCTTCATCTCTGCCTAAGGTTTGTTTTTCTTATTCTCACTGCCATAGTTGTTCTTGAGAATATGTATGTTTGGATTTTCTAGAACGGTGAATAAAGTAGGTGATATGTATTTTTGTAAGTAGGATCTTGATTATAGACCTCTTAGTGAATCTGAAGCCAACAATACGGATAGCGTTGCATAGAAGTTCCTCAACGTTGGTTACGATAAGTGATTGTGATTTACTTTTCTCAGGCATGAACATCATTTTAAACAGGTTGTAATTATTTTTAAACATTAGTCATAGTTTGAGGCTTTGAGCTTCAGTTTATAAATTATTTCTAACTTTAGAAGATTTGTCTTAGTATATTTCTCTAATGCATAATGAAGATTTTCATTTTCGTTCCCTCTTTATTAAGAGCACTAGGATCATGTGCATATCTAGATAGGATTTCTCCCCAACAGTGGTAGAGCTTTATGCTCAGATTGATAAATATAAACCTATGGAAAAAGTACGCGTTATTCTATTTATGGGAAATTGATGTAGTACTTTTACAGTCTTTGCATAACATGAAATTTGTTTAAAGTTAGGTCGATCAAGCAAGATTACTTCTCTTCCTTTTGTTTCATCCTAATTAGTTAGCACTGGATGTTTTTGGATTTTTTTATTAAAGCCTACTCCTAATCCGTCTAAATTATTGTATGCTTAAAAAATGGGTTGGGTGGATTGGGTTAGGGTTGAAGGATTTTAAACGGGTTGGGTTAGGGTCATGATTTTCTGACCCATCCGTTTTTGGGTTGGGCATGGGTTGATGATATTTTAAATGGGTTGGGTTAAGGTTGATATCAACCCGACCCAGCGACCCAAATTGCCAGGTCTATGTTTAGGGGTAATTCAATCATTCTTTATAAGAATTTGGTCATAGATGGAAAACTGGGTGGGCGGCTGGTTCAGACCCAATACCTTGAAAATAACGGACGAGAAACATTGCCCATCACCACGAAAAAATAACTAAAGCAGTCCAAGTGAAGCAAAAAATATAGACAAGAAAACAGACTGAAACTTAGATATAGATGATTATCTAATCAAATATCCTCAACATCTTGATCATAATTCTTTCTACTAATTCTAAGTCCCACAAAAAGGGTAAAATGCCACAAAATTGGAAATTCTTGACACAATTATATAGATAACCCAAAATTTATGCGCTCTCCCTCTTCAATTTCGCCAGCTCCATCCTAACAACTCCGGCTTTCTGCACAATCAAATAAACAAAAACAAAATCAGTAACTCCATTCAACTACTCAATCAGAAGAGATAGAAAATGCAACACATGATCAATTCATAATATACAAACCTTGATCTTCGCCAACATGATCTTGAATCGGTCAAAGTCATTAAGAGCAGCTCTTTTCTTCTGAACTATCATCTTCCGGCCCCAGGAGCTGTTGTCCCACTTGTTTTTAATATCTGCGCCATCATCAGGAGCACATATTACTTAATAAAATTGACCAAAGAAACAAAAGACTCGGAACAGCAAGGAAATCATCATTTTACCTGCATCCTCCATGGCTTGAATCAAAATCTTCTTCTTAGGAGTCCTAGGAATGTCAATCTTGAAATCAGTGAGGGTGAGCCTCTTGAAATTCATTTGGCACCTCACCATATCAGGAGCATCGACAAGCGCCTGAACATCAACAGAGAACAAACACATTTGACCTCAAAGCAAACAAGCATATCCCTGATCTTGGCACATGATCTCATTATTACATCTCACTTCATCAAGTTGAATGTCAAAAAGAGGCAATAAAAAAAATCATACTGATTCTAGTAAAAAAGTAGAAACTGCGTGGAAGAATAACTGTCACCATTGGCTGGGTTTTCCTCTGAAGGAGAATGCAAAAGGACAAACGGGAGATATGGCATTGAATTTAGCAGGACAAGCAACCGAACAATATAAGAGATAGTTCAGTATAATAATACTCCAACATACTCAAGTCCAGAGTCTAATAATTTTCCTAGGCAAATAAATGACAATGAAGATACACCAACCAAGCTCAAATATGCTACTTTATCTTCACATAAAGCACTCGTAGAGATACAAGAAAAAAGAGAGCTACATACAAGTTGTAATGACATATACACAAAAATGAATAGCATGGAACAACCAAATCAACAAACCATTGACAACAGTAAAATTAAATCACTGCTTGGCAGTTGATCTCTTCCAAATAATACAAAACTGCTGCACAAAAGTTTATTACTCCAATATTTGAAAAGATAATAGACGCAGCTCCAAGGTGGAATATAAAGTACAGGAGCAGATAAACCCCGAAGTCCTCAAAAGCATGCGTAGGTTGCAAAGTCTAGGTAGAGAGAACGATGCACAGTTCTTCAATTATTGATGTCGATAGAGAAAACGAAATCAACTCATGTTTGCTGGGTAGCATCATTTCAAAATCAGAATGTGATCTTTTTCAACTGGAGCTGAAACTCTATAAAGACTAGCATTGAATATCTTGGATTATCCTAATAGTATAACGATATCATCTGTCACTAGTCGTTCCGGAAATCAGCAACCATTCACATAAAATCGAACAAATCGAGCACGCAAAGTCTGGACGCGAGGAAAATTAGAGGACTACACACCCTATTTTGATCAACAACATCGACGATGACGACAAGTCGGCCATACTCTTTCCCAAAGTTGATGAGGGCAATCCTCCCGATCTCAACGTACCTCTTGAACGGCTACACAAACGACACAACATGAGGTTATTGCACCGTAAGGCATGGAAAGGAGGGAAGTGCAAGAGAACGAGCGGCTCACCATTTTCGCGCAGGCTCGAAGATCACAGAGAGGAGACGCAGCACCAAGTCAGAAGCGAGGGCAGAGCTGAGGGAGTCGTTAGGGTTCTGTGATGGGTCTCCGCTTGTGACAGAAGATGGGCTAGGTCTCTTTTCGCCTCATATAGGCTCCATTTGGACGAAGCCCATATTGATAAGTTTATTTTATTTTCAGAAAATTAATGAAGTGTAACTCTCTTCATGATCAATTTTTGCTTGGGAAATTCATCCCACACATGATGTTTAGTAAAATTATATACCTATTCATATGGTTTTAAAATTACTTTCTCTTTCTATATGGTTCCAGTTTTACATCTGACAACTTTTCTTATTTTATGGGCAAGTTGGTTTTTTCTAATTTTTATTCAAGTTAAGAGATGTTAAACGTTATCTGAAATTGATGAAACTTTACATGGACGATGTTAAAACATTGTCTGAAATTGATGAAACTTTACATGTACGCTAAAGTGTTATATTTTGGTTCTATGTCAAATCCAATGTTTAATAAGCTTACATGAGACCTATGAGATTCAATAAAAACACGTTGAAAGTAAGTTTTTTATGGATTCTGGCGCATGTAGGTTTTTTTTCTAATTTGTTCAATTTATAATATGCTTAAACGTTGTTTGAATTTGATGAAACTTTACATGAACGATACTAAAGTGTTATATTTCGTACCTATACACCAAAGTTTTTTAAGCTCACATGTGACCTGTGGGATCAAAATATAACACTTTAGCATCATCTATGTAAAGTTTCGTCAACTTCAGACAAAATTTAAGCATCTCCTATGAAAATTAGTAAAAACCCAACTTACATCATAATCCGCAAAAAAAAAACTTACTATGAAGGTGTTTTAAATGGGTTCCACGGGTCATATGTGAGCTTAACAAGCTATGGATTTGGCATGGGACCGAAATATAACACTTTAGCATTGTCGATCCATGTAAAGTTTCATCAATTTCAAACATCGGTTAAGCATCTCTTAAATTGAATGAAAATTAGAAAAAACCAACTTGTCAGATGTAAAACGAGAGAAACCACATGTGAAATATCCTTAAGATTAACTAAGTAAATAAAGCTTAATTAAATAATTAATTAAGGTTAGAAATAATTAATTAAGGATAAAACGTTATTGAGATAAATTGTTTAACAGATACACTTAAGGGATTAATTTTATAAACAAACATAAGATTCAAAGAGGTTATAAACCTTACATAAAATAAGGAATTAATAAACGTTACTAAAGTAGGAAATTGAATAATAAAAATTGTATAATATATAGTACATAATAAGACATAAAATAATGTTATACATTAATATATATATAACATTTTGGAATTTTAATAGCAAGCCCGAGCATTTACGAAATTAATTAGTGGTTTGGAAACTGATAAATAAGTCAACCGGGTTAAAGTTTCCTTTCGTTGGGCCATTGGGATGATCCACAAACAAAAAAAATGGGCTGACCAGCCCATAAGTGAGCCGGCCGATCTGGTGTCCCTCTCTGGTTCACCCACGAAAATTTCCAACCCTAACATGTTAATCTTCTAATCCCTAATTCCCAACCCTAACTCATTCTACTTTCCTATCTTCTTCTTTCTTCTCTTCTGGAAACTGCCACCGCCCCCATCTCCTTATTCCTTACGTTTTCCACACTCTTCATCAGCAAGTAGACCTGGCAATTTGGGTTGATGGGTCGGGTTGATATCAACCCTAACCCAACCCATTTAAAATATCAGCAACCCATGCCCAACCCAAAATGGATGGGTCAGAAAATCATGACCCTAACCCAACCCGTTTAAAATCCTTCAACCCTAACCCAACCCACCCAACCCATTTTTTAAGCATGCAATAATTTAGACGGATTAGGAGTAGACTTTAATAAAAAAATCCAAAAACATCCAGAGCTAACTAATTAGGATGAAACAAAAGGAAGAGAAGTAATCTTGCTTGATCGACCCAACTTTAAACGAATTTCATGTTATGCAAAGAATGTAAAAGTACTACACCAATTTCCCATGAATAGAATAACACGTACTTTTTCCATAAGTTTATATTTATCAATATGAGCATAAAGCTCTACCAATGTTGGGGAGGAATCCTATCTAGATATGCACATGATCCTAGTGCCCTTAATAAAGAAGGAACGAAAATGAAAATCTTCATTATGCATTAGAGAAATATACCAAAGAAATCTTCTAAAGTTAGAAATAATTTATAAACTGAGAGCTCAAAGCCATTAACTATGACTAATAGTTTTAAAAATAATTACACCTGTTTAAAATGAGTGCTCATGCTTGAGAAAAGTAAAATCACAATCACTTAATCGTTACCAACAGTTGAAGAACTTCTATGCAACACGTTATCTGTATTGTTGGCTTCAAAATTTACTAAAAGGTCTATAATCAAGATCCTACTTACAAAAAATACATATCACCTACTTTTGTTCACCATTCTAGAAAATCTAAACATACATATGTTCTCAAGAACAACTATGGCAGTGAGAATAAGAAAAAAACCTTGGGCAGAGATGAAGAGCGACATAGACATGAACAACGACGTAGAGAAGAAAAATGGATGTGAGTCTACAAGACGAGAGTATTTGAGTTTTCAACATTATGTTAAGGTCTGGTTGGGCCCTTTGTTTGATATGCAGCTGGTTAGGCCGTCTATTTAGTTAAAAGTATGTGATATTATTAAAGGTGGGATAGTCCAACTGCACTTGGGCTTAAGGCTAAGGTATAGTTTCATCTGAAAATAACATATATAATTGTTAATTAATTATTAACAAATATATTTTCGGGTTTCGGGTTGGGTCATGGGTTATGATCTCTACCCTAACCCAACCCACAAAATTAGCTTATTACCCTAACCCAACCCAAAAAACAGATGGGTCAATAATCAAGACCCTAACCCTCAAAAATATGGGTTGGGTTCGGGTTGGGTTTCGGGTTGGGTCAAAATTGCCGGGTCTATCAGCAAGCGTCCATCCTCCTTCTCCTTTTAAGTCTTTGTGCTCCCTTACATGTTAAGGAAATTTTCCCTATATTTTTTTTTCTAATCCCAACCTGAGTCTAGCGCCCTTCTTCTTCTCTTCTCTTCCTCTATTTTTCTCTTCGATCGGTGCTAATTTTCTCCATCTATCTCGGTTTCCTTCTTCTTCAATTTCTGGTTTGAATCGACCCTCTATTCCGGGGTTAAACACGTAAAGAAGAAGAAAAGGTAAGTGTTCACCGTTTTTACTAATTCCGGTCGAAATCTTTCCAAGCTCTCACTTACTACCCTTGTTGCTTATGTCTAACTAAAAAATAGGGAGAAACTCTCAGACTTGGGCGAGGCCGGAGCCGAGAGAAAGAGAGACAAGAATATGGAGAGCTAAAGCTCCGTTTGGCCACACCGAAGAAGGTAACCAAAAATTTTGTCGGTTTTGGCTGAAGTAGAAACCGAAAACTAGGAAAACTCTTCTCCTTCTTTTTTGTATATTCGGATCCAAATTTCCCCTTGTTAAACTAGTAAATATGTTAGTTCTGAGCGGGCTATTAATGTTAGTAAGGTTCCAAAAATTTGTTAAAACTTGTGGCTTGAACTCTCTGCAAAACTTGTAAATCTAGACACTTGAACCTTAGTGTTAGTTTCTGGCGAATCCAAAAGTTGTTAGTTTTAGTTTCTGGCGAATTCGAATATGTTGGATTCTGTTTATATGTGTGTTTGTGTCTGCGAATTAAGAACCCTAAATCAAATTAGGCTTTTGAATCTTTAGGAGAGGAATTGTTATGTTGAAACCAAGAATTTCATAAATATACAAATTAGGGTTTTGAATCCTTAGAACATAAATTTTTGTGTTAACATCATAAATATCAGAAAGCTTAATTGAGGATTAGAAAATTAGGGTTCCGAATTTTATAAGTTAGGGTTTGTGAGTGAATTGGGAAATTTTTGACAATTTAGGGTTTTAAAAAATTAGGGTTTTGAAATTGGGGATAAATTGAGGAATTGGAATTCTGGAAATTTGAAATTAGGGTTTCTAAAATTTAATTTAGGGTTTAGGAGTAAACTGGTAAGTTTAAGAAATATGGGCTAAATGGTAATTCAAGTTAAATTGGGGCTAAAATGTAAAATCCAAGAAAGAGTAGGGCGGGTATAAATTTAGAAATTCGGGGTGCAAATGTAAAATTGTAAAATCTTAAGGGTGAAATAGTATTTCTGGAAAATTCGAGGTGAAATAGTAATTATGAAAAGTTAGGTGTGAATTAGTAAATTCCAGAAATCTTGGGGGCGACTTAGTAGTCAACGTAATTTGGAAAATTAAATTAGGGATTAGGTCAAAATCAAATTGGGATTTTTGAATATGGTCAACGAGTCAAAACTAAGTTAGGATTAGTCAAAATTGAACTATAATTGGGCTGGAGTAAATAAAATTGATTTGGGCTTGAATTAATGAGAGTTGAAGAAAATGGAATTGGTTAGGCTGAATAAATCAGCATAACAAAAAAATGGAATTGGGATAGAAAATTTAGCAAACTAGTTTTGGGCTTACATATAGAAAACTAAAATATTAGAAATTAAATTGTGCTTTAGAAGAAAATTGGGTTAGACTGAGATTAGTCAAACTAAGTTGGGCTAAGAATTTAGAAAAACTAAAGTGGGCCTAATCTGGTCAAACACTCAAATCTATAAAAAAATTTATATGAACTTAATGTTGAAATAACTATAACCTAACCAGATTTTGTAGTGGGCTTATGCCCAAGTTAGGAGGTGGATAAATTAGAGTAAATTTGGGTCAACCCTAAACAAATAAATATGGCCTTAATAAAGTTAGTAAAAACATAATGGACTAACTAGAACAAAAATGTGAGCCAACTTAGTGAATTTATAACTTAGTTAAATTGGGCCGGCCTAAGAAGCCTGAGTCCCAATCCCAAATTTAATCAAATGAAATAAATGGGCCTTAGACCAATGGTATGCTAGGCCAAAGAAGAGAAAAACTCGTAGAAAAAATATAAACATAAGGAAAGCGGGACTTAGTAAACAATGAAATTTAAGAAAGACATACACAAATGGAGCTTAAAGATTTAAACAAAATAAACCGTGTTGCTAAATTCGATCAACATTTACATTAGGGAATAACCTCGAAGTACGAGTAAGTGTCATGGGCCGGTAATGGATAATTTTAGACCATCTAAAATCTGTGATATAATATCTGAGTGGAGTCTAATAAAGAAAGCTGATAATTGATGTAGGATTATTCCGTTCAAATGAATTGGGCTTTTAGTTAGCCTGATTAAATGAATTTTAGAGTTAAACGAATTCAATAAAAGAGGGCATGTGTCTAACTAAATCAGCCATACACGGATTAAGTTATAAATATGTCTTAAAGTTCGAATACTCATATGAGGATGACGGTAGTGTTTAATTACGGGGTTCTTCATCATTAGTTCGGTGGAACTGGCAAGTAAAGAGTTAATTACCTTAAGCGGGAAAGATACACAAGAAATAATAATCTTGGAGATAAGGAATTAATAAATGAGTTTTCCTTATACTCTAGGATTTGGAGAGTCAAACAGGGACGTGAGCAAGCTTCTGAGCCACGATATTGAGGTATGACGTTGTGTGATCAGAATGGCCCGAAGATTACCTCGGGTCCAGATAAATTGTGTGATGTGTGACAAGATGATATGGGTGTTTAATTTTCTACACAATATTATGTTGATTATATATGTAGCATCTTGAATTATGATGGTAACTCTAATGATTTTACCATATGATATGTTATCACAACGTAATCCTTGTGATTAATCGAATGAGAATAGGCTTTTGCCAATTTATTTTTCTAACCTACTAAACTGGATAGAGAAACATGTGGTACAAAAATATGAACATTAAGTGAATGTGTTACCACTGAGTAACTTGGAAAGAAATGTAACATGATGTTACATTACTATGAGTTGGAAGTTTGGTTATGGTATTTATTGCACATCTTCCTAAGGATAACTCTTAGGCAGAAATTGGAAAGACCTTGATAAAGCACCAACTCTATGAGATAAATGATCATGGTTTACATGTATGACTACCATAATCATTACTTGGCCAATGGGGCAGAATGAGGGACTATGAGAGTAGTTCAGGAACAAGAATACCTACAGGGTTCTTGGTCGCGCATTTTGGAGCACCGAGTGAATGACAACTAACTGGTCTGCTTAATATTGATATGAATCAAGATGGTATGTTCTTCAACGTGCCAATGTGCTTGTTGAGATGGTAAGGGCCACTGCCTAGGTTGGCCCACCTTAGAATAGGGTATGTGTCACTTCCTAATACGTGACACGAGTGAAATTATGTGAGGACACGCGCAATGGAAATTGAAGGATCTCTAACTTAAGCTAACAACTGTCAGATGACACTAACAACGACTGACTTGTATTGAACTCTATGTGTGAAACTTGAAATATGATGTTTGTGTTTGTTATGCCTTGTTATGACATATGATCTGTTTTTGTTGCTATGTTTAATTCATTATGTTTAAGCATGATTGTTATATATTAATAAACCGGATATACATGAAATGAACCTACATGCTCACTTGGCAAATACTTGAGTTGATTCCCAGGTTCAGGAAGATTGCATGATGGCATACTCAATAGCTGGGCTGACCCCTCCAGTAATGTTTTTTTTGGTGTGTAGACTAACGCAAAGATCAAGAGTGGGCCAGATAGATTAATGTTTTGGGCTTCTGGGTAACAATCGGGATGTTACCTTGTGTAGTCTCGCTCTGCTCACAGTGGTAGTTGGTTAGTTATGGTTGGTTAGACATTATCCCTATCATCACAACATTTGGTCGATTCTTTTGGTTTTTGGTTTTGGCTGCATTGTCACGTGCGTGTGCACGTGGCGGCAGTAGCATCCCTTTTGACTATGTATATGTCTATTAGACTTCTGTTGTAACTACTCGAGTAGTTGTATATATTATATGATGTTTAGGTATTAATCAGGTTTATAGAAAAGGGATGTTACAACATTGGGGGAAGTAATTTTGAAAACCTCGTGGGTGGGTGTGTAATTTCGTCAAAATTCATGGATGGGGTGTGTAATTTTCCCTTTTTTGAAACTCGCTCGTCATGAACAGTTATTTTTTTAGACTCCGTTCTCTCACGGGATTAATCTCCCATATTTTTTAAGTGCAACTATTGTTGTGTTTGGATAAAGTTGTTTGTAAAAGGGAGATGGGCTCAACAACAAAAACGTAACAAATAAAATAAAAGCAAGTGGGAATTCTAGCTAGATTAATTGTAGGGAAAAATATATATAAAAAATACATAAATATGCGCAAAGAGTATGTAAGTGCACCTAATTGATATAGTAGCATAAGTGTTGTATCCACAAGAAAATTGGTTCTATCTTCCTAGTCTCGGTACTTAGTTAATTTAAGTGGTAAAGTGGGCATTTAGCTGAGGACAAGATTTATTTCGTTTTAACAAGATAAAGGAAATAAACAAGTAAATAAAGATGGTGTTGTCATGGATTAGATGAAGGTGTAACTTAAGATTAAGGCAATTACATAAACCACCTAAACATGCTCTAAATCCTACTTCGCTCTAAATGTCTATTAGAACAAAGATAATGACTCTCTAAACCCAAGATAAGCCAATTCTTACTTAGTTAATTTTAACCTTCAAAACCAATTCAGGTTAATCTCACTAAGTAGCATTAATCACAAGTTCTAGATAATAGCCCTAAAATTCACCAATTAACACAGAAGGTAAAAACTAGGGTTTCTCTCTCAATTTGGTCACAATCCCTAACTCAAAGCCAAATGTTGATAGAACTCACCATAAATGCAATAAAAGAACAATTCTAAAGCATTAAATGACATTTACAAGAGGAAACAAATATATTAAATAATAGTAGGTGTTACAAGCACAATTAAGGATTTGGGGTCAAAAACCCATCCCAAGGCATAAATGAAGTCTACTCAAACATTAGTAAGTTTAAAAGAAGAGAAGAGCATGAAATAGCCATGAGAGGAGTTGGGAGCTTCAATGAAGGTGGAATCATCTTCTTTTTATCCTCCTCTTCTTCTCATCTTCTTTTCTCTATTATTTTGCCTCATATGTTGTGATTGAGAGGTGGAATCATGATTTGGAAGATAATGAGAAGAGTGTGCCAAAATTCACTTTAAAAACATAGTTCTGGGCACATTTTTTGTTCGACCGACCCACTGGGGTGATCCTGTGGGTCAGTCGCCTCTTGGAGAAGGAAACACGTGCGCAACTTAAGCCCGACCAACTCAATAGGTCGGTCAAAGGTGTGGAGGTCTTTGGCCACCAGAACGAGCATTTCCAGCCTCCAAAACTGCTCAGCTGACTCACTGGATTCGTCGTGTGGGGGCGGTCGGATACAGACTCAACTTCAACACCGAGAATGAACATTTTTGACCTCTGAAATTGCGCCCAGAACACCCGATCAACCCAGTGGGATGGTCACGTGGGTAGGTCGGTCTCTGAATCATTGTTTTCACTCTGATTTGCTCCCCAATTGGTCCCACTTTGTCTTTGAGTGACCAAGACTTCATCCATACACTCAATTAACTCTTTTTATGCCCTTTAGTCATGCTCAAATGAGATTGTACCTAATTTATACACCAAAAGTATTAGTTCACAAATAATAACAAAACATTCTATAAAGTGGTGAAAATATGTTATAAATTGAATGAAATAAAGGTGAATATAAACCCGTAAATTGCATATTTTCACCACTTATCAACTCCCGCACACTTATATATTTGTTTGTTCTCAAGCAAAATTAGGAATCCACAAGGAGGAATATTCAAAGCGAGCAAGTTTTCAAATGAATTATTGGATTATAGTAAGCAAAAAGGTGGAAAGACAGACTCATGAAGAGTGCAAATCAACTTAATCATGGTGACATGGGTGTACTTTGGGCAAATAAAAAGAAAGAGTTTTGGCATATAATCTGGAGTGCTTCCAAGTTTTTAAAATATTATGGTGCTTGAAGAACTTTTACCATGACCAACTTCTCTCAAGAATAGGAATTGAGGAGAAAACAAAAGGAAAAATAGATATTTGCATTTGTTTCACTTTTGCAACAAGAGGTGAGAAGAAGATACTTAAATATTTGCAAAAAACTTGTTGGGCAAAAAATATATATAGAAATATATAAATATGTGCAAACAGTAGGCAAGTGCACCTAATCGATGTAGTACAACAAGTGTCGTATCCACAAGAAAATTGGCTTTATCTCTTAAGTCTTAGTACTTAGTTAATTTAAGCAGTAAAGTGGGGGTTTAGCCGGAGGCAAGCTTGATTTTGCTTTAACAAGATACAAGTAATAAACAAGCAAATAAAGATGATGTTGTAATGGATTAGATGGAAATGTAAGGATTATGGTAATCACCTAAACCACCTAAGCATGCCATAAATCCTACTTCACTCTAGTTGTCTATAAGAACAAAGATAATGACCCTTTAAACCCAAGATGAGCCAATTCTTACTTAGTTAATTTTAACCTTCAAAACTGATTCGAGTTAATCTCATTAAGTTGCTTTATCTCAAGTTCTAGATAAAATCCCAAGAATTCTGTAACTAACCTAGAATGTAAAAACTAAGGTTCCTCTCTCAATTTTATCACATTCCTTAACTCAAAACCAAATGTTGATAGGAATCACCATAAATGTAATAGGAAATCAATTCTAAAGCATTAAATGACATTTAAGATAGGAAGCAACTGGTGATATGTGGTATGGTGGTAGTGTGGTGTTGCTGTTAATTTGTGGATTAACGTGATGGTGTGTGATGAAGGTGTCGATGGGTAATGGTGCTGAGGATGTGTGGTGAATGGATGGGAATTGAATGTAGAAGAGTGTGGTGCTGATGGTGTGAATGTTCGCATGGAAGGGCTGGAGGTGAGGCGTGAGAGGCATAAGCCTCCGTGTAGGCATGCCAAACATCTTCTGACGTAACCCATTTATATGTAGTGCAGCGATTGCATTAGATAGAATTTATCTTTTGATTTTGCTAAAACGCAGCGTTTGCTGCTGGGGTTTTCGTCACGTCCGAACACCTCTCTTTGTCCGTGTGATTCTTTATTTTTTTCAACTTTTGACTTGTGTCTGGACACTCTCGGCCTTTGTCTGGCCTTGCACGTTTAGGCGCAAGGTCGGACACAACTTCAATGGGGCTTAGATTCTTCATTTTAGCTCTGTTTTACTCCCGTTTATTGTTAGAATCCTCATGAGAAATTTTATGCATTTCCTAGACTTCTCACTGTATTAGACACATGAAATGCATCAGTTCACATCAAAACTTAAATCTAAGGAAAATCATATGATAAGTGAGAAATGTGGCATGAATTGTTATCAAAATAGGAAGAATTAAAGCCCTAAAAATAGATGTATTTCACACTTATCAAATAGCGCCCTCAGTCAAGTCCGACGACTTATCTGACTGAGCTTCATCGGAACACGCTCGCTGAACAGAAATATAATGGCTCTTCTCAGTCACGTCCAGGTGAGCTGTCCGGATGAGCTTCGTCTGGATGAGCTTTGTCTGGATGCTTCTACTGGACGAAAATATAACAGAACTTAACAAAACGGCATGAACGTACTACGAATCCAACACCTCCTAAAGTATAGGTGAGCTTTCTCAACAAGTTTTGAAGCAAAACCATCTTCCATGCCAAGTGGTTGTAACTGGCCTTTGTACCGACTACCTGGAAGAACCTTGGTCATCATACCAGCTAATTGTGTAGAAGTAGAGGTGTAGTTGAGATTGACCAAACCCTCTTGAATATTCTCATGAACAAAATGACAATCAATCTCGATATGCTTAGTCATCTCATGTAAAACAGGATTACGTGCGATGTAAATAGCAGATTGATTATCACATCTAACAACAATTAACGTAACATCATCAACCTCAAGCTCGTGTAACAACCTACTAAGCCACATGAGTTCTACAGTAACTCTGTGCAATGAATGATATTGTGCTTCTGTGCTAGAAAGAGATACATAAGTTTGTTTCTTGATTTTGCAAGAGACCAAACTATCACCCAAGAAAATATAGAACCTAGAAACAGATCAGCGAGTGTCCGGACAAGCCACCAAATCGAAATCACAATAAGCTGTGAGCTTCATTTTGTTCAACACTATCCCATAACCCATTGTGCCTTTAACATAACATAAAGCATGAAGAGCCGCCCTCATATGAGTGTCTTGATGTTTCTGCATAAATTGGCTGAAAACTTGAACGGTGGAACTGAGATCATGTGGGGTATTGGAAAAATAATTCAACTTACCAACAAGTCTCCTATAGACAATAGGATCCTTTAACAACTCTCTGTCGTTAGCAACAAGTTGAGTCCCCACAACTATAGGATTAGTAACAGATCTTGAATTATGACACTGATATTCTTTCACAAGTTCCATACAAAATTTACGTTGAGATAACACAACACCGTGTTCAGTAGGAATAAACTCAAATACCAAGGAAATAACGTAGCTGCCCTAAATCCTTAATTTTGAAGTTGTCATCCATCATACGTTTGATTGAATCAACATCTGACTGCTGAGTTCCTGTGATAAGCCTATCATCAACTGTAACACCCCATCTCGATCCAATCATGGTTTGCAAGCTTAACAACAAATATATAAATGTGACAGCGGATTTTAATACACTCCAGGACCTTGCCACGGTCTGACAACAAGAATATACCGAACATTAGTACTTACAAGCCCTAACCAAATACATATCAATCTTACAATCTCCTCGCATCCTATACAACTTACTAACTCAAATTACCATATGAGAGTACATGCACAACTCGTAGGCCACACTTAACCCATAACACGTCTACCCCATCTTACTCTCATGACGGGCACCTTCTGACGTTCACCTGCGTAGTAAAAACAGCCCCCAAAGGGGGTCAGCAAAATTGCTGGTACGATCCTCTCATGGCCCCCAAGCTAACGTGGCTACGACGACTAATTGTCGATAGCATGGAGGTTGATTAGATGCACAACATAATAGAAAGTGCAATAAACAATAATCCAAATATGAACAATCAAAGTTCAATCACAATGAACGACTTAAATGCGTTCCCTTAATTAGTGAGTTAATTATTTAACTCCTTAGGTTATGTTTCCTCTTAATGTCAGTCCAACCTTATCTTACCTCAATCTTAGTCCTTATCTTAGTCTTAGAAAACAAACCATTCTTTAATAGAAATGGTTGTAGCTTATCTCAGTCTTAGAATACAAACCATCCTTTAAATAGAAATGGTTGCAACTTAACTCAAACCTTATCTTAATCTTAGAATACAAACCACTCTTTAAATAGAAATGATTGTATCTTATCTCAATGTTTATTTTTGTCGGGTCAAAAGCAACCCTAGCCAATGAGCTATTAACTCCATTGGTTGAATAAACAACTTATCTTAAAATTTAGGATTTAGGTGATCCTAGCACACCATCTTAATGCCTCCTACCTTGGACTGGATGTCCAATGTAGCTGAGCCGGCAACCGACCCTAGGAAACAAGTCCGAAGACAAGTCCTTAAGCGGAAGTCGGACCTGCTTTAGATACCGACCCCCTTTCCTTAACATGCATGACCAGAGTCAGTCCCGGATTCCTCACTCCCCCCCCCCCCCCGAGTACCAGTTAGTAGAAGTCTCAAGACAATGTTTGTTGGTTAAACCTCTTTCGGTTTTTAACAAACTAGTATTAGGGAGTGTTCCTTAGTCTCACTCGATTCCTTACTAAATGTTAGTTAGTAGGTTCTCACGGTAAGTTGTGTTAGTTTTCAAACATCACACAACAATACAATAAACATAATATTCCGGTTGCATGCTTTATCTTGTTTAGCCGGCACACATAAACAGATAGCACACAAGCCGAGGGACACCTCGTTAGCAAGCAGGTCACAAGAAGAACTGTACCGTTCACCGTTGGTCGTTCGGTTGCTTACTCTCCTCCGGAGTTCCACTTACTCAAACCCTAAAACATTGATCGAATCCGGTGGTTAATTTCTTAACTTAACTCAACTTATTTAACTTACTTAGCCATCAAAGATCCCCACCTAACACCTCTTAAGTTTTACAACTTAATCTTACAAACTTAACCTTAAACATTTAAGTTTATACTTAACTTAACCCCTTAGGTCTTTATATTCCTAATCATCACTGCCCTCTTAATGGGGTACCATTAATACCACTAAACTCTCTTAGGGTTTCTTTTTTTTGATCTTAAGGGTAGACCGACCCACCGACCGACCCAACCCCTTGGTCGGTCCATTCCAGTAATTTTTCCCGTCCTCTAAAACTTACCCGACCGACCCAAGGCCAGCCCGACCGACACAAGGCCAGCCCGACCGACCCAAGATCCTCTGGGTCGGTCCATCCCAGAAAAATTTGCTCCCAGTGTTTTACAGTTCGACCGACCCAGACAGGGTCGGTCCCTGGGTCGGTCCAGTGTAGACTCTTCCCAAAATTTGTCTAATTGCTCCCAAACTCTTCCACAAGTTCTCCCATATGTCCTAATGCCATTTAGGCACTTAAACTCACTTTAAAACATCTACCAAATTCATTAAAACAACCACCAACGATCTTCTTAAACATTTACTAAGTTCTTACAAAAACTCCTAACACTTATCATATAATTCCTTACATTTCCAACTTGTAACCTTACCAAAACTTCAACCAACCCAAGTGTTTCCTCCTTAAAAGTTTGACCACTTCTTAAACATCATTTTTCATCTTCAGTTCATTTACCAAAACGTCCTCAAGTCATCTTGCATATCCATGCACAAATTCCTCTCCTTTCCATTTGTTACTCATCACCCTAAACTCACGAACTTACCTATACATTTCCTCTCATCTTCTTAGCACCTTAACATTGTTCTTTATTTACCTTTACCATGCTACACCCTCCTTAGACATTTCCATCTCCTTTACCCAATTTACTCACCATTCTCATGATCACACACTCTTCTACATTCCTAGTCATTTCCTTGACAATTTACAACATTCTCTTGCAATTCTCTCTTCCATCACCCAAGTTCACTCATTACCATCCACTAGAACCTTATTAATCCACTACTAGCACCTTCACCACTTACACAAGCTACCAAGACCTCTCATTGTTATATTCTCAAGTTCATACCTAAATCACCTCAAAACATTATACATTATTTCCTCAAGTCTTAACATTCCTTATACCATGATTTTGGTGTGTTTAATACACCCACCAATCCTCTAATTCCTCCTAGACATCTCTAGGCCATACTAAACCTCAAGAACTCCTTAGTTAACTCTTTTCCACTCAAATTCCTTTTTAATGTCTCCTAGTAAACCCTAGGTCATATTAACTCACAACCACCACCTAAACACTTGTTTTCTACTCAAATTTCGTCATAGCTCCTCTAGTATATTATCATGTCCATAAGCATTGTTTTTCTCATTCAATCATCTCACACACATCAAATCCTTTCTCATCATACTTTCTCACCCAAATCAACTCATTCACAACAAACTTAATATAGTGCAATAATCTTAAATTGCATAGCACTAAGGCTCTTAAATGACATGGCTCTTAGGCCCTTAAATGACTTAAACTTAAACACTGAATCTCCCACATATAAAAGCTTTCAACCTGTAAATACACACAACAATGCTCCCATAGCAATATAAATGTTCTCTTAATTCACCTTAAGCTTATCTTACTAACTCATCTCCATTGGCTCCTTAATCACAAGTTCATAAGCTTGTTTAAATTCTTTTTCCTAGGTTATATAACCCATTACACGATGTAGGCTTTAAGCTACATTAGTGCTTATCTAAATCTTTAAAAACTTAAACCACCATTAGGTAAGCAATTTACCTTATTTTTCTCAAGCTTCTCTTACTTTCTCCTTAGGCTTTTCCTTTGGACAATCACGGCCACCAACTTAGTTTCCCTTGCCAATGTTCTAATCAATATACATTGACTCTCATGAGTGCTAAACAATATACTAACCTTAAGGAATCATTCCTAGGTTAAAAATGTGTTTTAAGACATAAAAGTGGATGATTACCTTTGTAGTCTCAAAGTAGACTTGGGCAATGAATGAAAGAGGACCTCCACTAGTCCTTGGTGATTAAAACAAGCTAGTTCAAGGAGTAAAACAAAACCCCCATGAGTAAGAAATTTTCGGTAATGAGCAAGAGTGAAGGAAACTAGATTTTTCTTTCACTTTTCTTACCTTGAATGGAAGGGGATGCAAAGGAGCTCTTTAAACTTGATTTTCCTCCATCAATGGAGTTTTCTCTTGGCACCGAAATGGATCTTTGAATGATTTGAAAAGAGCACTTTAAAGCCCTTGACTTAACTAAGAGAAATATGTGTTTTATTTTGGATTTGAAGCTTTGTGTTGACTTAGACAAGCCATGGAAGTTGAAGAACAATGGAGGGCTGAAGCTTTTACGGTTTGGAGCAGAGAGAATGAAGAAAAACGTTGGGGAAGAAGGAAGAATGAAGAGATGAGGAGAGAGGTATGTAAAGTAGATATTTATGTTAAAGCAAATAGTACTTTCTTCACTTTTCTTCCCTTTCTTTTCTTATTTGATGAAGTCTATAATGACTCATCCCTTAGAAAACCGGCCCCCTCATTATATAAGGCTAGACATGGTATTTGTTGACCAACTAATTGACTTATGTTGACTTAATACTAAACTAGGTACTATTTGGGCACTATTCATAAACTAGTGCACATATTTGTGAAATTTTTTGTTTCCCATTGATTTAGGCTTCCTAATGTGATACTAATTAGTACACATGTTGATTAAGGTGTAATCATGGGCATTTAGCCACTCAAAACTCATTTCTAAGACAATTTCTCAAAAAGGTGCTTTAAGGAGTCTTAAAGCACATTTTGTGTTTAAGCTTGTTTTTAGCTTGGTTTTCTTTGGTAATTGATTTAACATGTCCATTAGCATGTTAATAAGGTCTTATAATGATATTTGGGTGCTAATCAAAGTCACTCCAAGCTTAGAGCACATTTTTGCCTAAATTGCCCTTAAGGCGTTTTCTTGTGTTTTCCTTGGTTTAAATTGTCTACCAATCTTTCTAAGGCATGTTTTAGCCTTATTACCTCATAAATTGATGTTTACTTAGCATACTTAGGTTTGGGGTATTTCAATCTACCCCCCTTAAAAGAACTTTGTCCCCAAAGTTCCCATGCATCTTATCTTATTAGAATACATGGCTTACCTCATTCCATAGATCATATAGATCGCACTTATATGTACTTAATCTTATTGACTCATTAAGTCTGTCATATACTTATACTCAAATATCACACAACATGCTTAAGCATGTATAGCACTCAAAATTCTCTTTGTTCCTTTTGATGATTAAAACAATCACATAATTTTCATCGTATTCTCCCATGTCACCGGTCCGTAGACAAAGGCACATTCGTCCACGCCACCATGGGCCAGAATACAAAACAACTCTGTTCTCCCCATGTCACCGGTCCGAAGACAAAGGCTCATGCGTCCTCGACTTCATGGGTGAGACTCAGTAAAAAGGAAATCCTTTTTACGAGGTCAAGTGAGGGATAATTCCCTCTATTTGAAAATACAATCAACTCCAATTCTTCGTTTTATCCTAAAGCCTCTATCCATAGCGTGATTTAATTGTGACCACTGGTAGGGAGTTTCAGGAATCATCCAACCCTGATGTGATCAGCATCAGTGTTGAACTATCCTTCCACCCCAATTTGTGTTCGGTTTCCCTTGATCCCTAGAAAATCAAGTTCCACCTCCCACGTCATTTTAAAACATCAAATAATTCACTCATTTCCAATTTTCTATCTTTTAGTTCTTCTAATCATAATCAATACATCTCCAAGGTGTGGACTCAGTTCATCAACATTCCCACTTCATCTCTTAGTAATTACCTCAAGACTTAAATTCCTACTAAGTTCTATATCCGTTTCATACCAATTCTCACCATCTTATACCTCATAGGATTACAATTTCCTTCCTCATACTCATATCAAATAATATCTCATAGTGTTATCTTATTTTATCTCACATGTAGTTTCATACCGACCCATATCTCATATATTCCATATTCCTTAAGTCTCCTTAATCCTCTTCACCAGTTCTCTTAACTTGTACTCACACCGGAGTTAACAAGATAGGTACTTAATATGTATGGTATTCACATCTTCTGTGTGCAATAACCATGATTTATCTCAAAATGTTTATGTAAAACAAATTCTCAAGTTCTTTTGTGCTATGTACACCGTAGTTTACGTACTCAGTACATAAACATACGTTGAGCGATTTTCGCTCTACCCCCCTTAAAATGGATTACGCCCACGTAATCAACATTATATCATCCTTGAACATAGGTTCAAGATGTCTAATTTTCACCAAGCATTCTAGCTTCCATGTCGCATATCTCACTTATAATTCGATCAGAGGGTCATAACTATGTTAATGGCTTAGTCTCTGTATCGAGGATCCTTAACGGTACTTATACCGTTTTCTTAACTTAGTTTGGTCTAACCTCAAAGGTACTAAAGCATTCAGTTGCTAAATCTTATATTTGTTCCATTGGAAGATGTGTGGTACATCATTCCTTCCGCTTCATCAGGTATGTTCAACCTTTTAAGGTGTTGATTTGCTAGCTCCCGCTGCGCCACTCTGATATTCTTAGGCTTAACTGCATTTCTTATCCTTTCATAATATTGTATATCCTTTTGCCTCCTTACAGTTTTAGGAATATTGGTCTCTCAGTGGACACGTGTTATTTTTATATGTACACGGCCTTAATGAGTTGTAACTCGTCTATCCATTCTCCCTGAAGATCTAACGTTCTCTTAATGTTCTCTCAAGTATCTAGGTCATTCTTTCCATCTGACCTTTGGTCTGAGGATGACCCTTAATCTGAAACTACTGTTTAGTGCTTATTGCGCTTTACAGTTTAATCTCTTACGTCTTAAGACATGTCCAATGTCTATGCTTAACAATCCGTGCTCTTCGCACTTCATAGTCCTTAACTATTTGTTCTCTGATTTCTTTGTGTTGCTGGTTCAACTGAATTTTTCTCTTCTACTGTTTGCGGTAGTAGCTGCTCTTCTCTGATCTTGCGTCGTTGTCCGTGGTACGGATTCGACTACTTCCCGTGTTCCTTACACCACTTCTACATGCATGGGGTACCTTACTAGTACATTACTACTTACCCGACTAACTCATAAATGAGTCCGTCAGGCCTGCAAGCCCCTGTAGGGTGCAGTCATCCCACGTCTCGTTTTAGTAACTCGTAGTGTTTGTCACCGTTAGCTATTGCTAATTATGAAGTATTCCGTTGTCGATCTCCTCTTTCATCGTTCCATAATAACACTTATTGTTCTTCCTGAACTTAATCAAGGGAAATCCACTTACTGTGTTCTTGGGTATGGTATGCTTTAGCTCCTTCCTATATTTCGTACTGACTCGATCTCTTAGTAGCTGAGGTCTCTTTCCATAGAGCCTCTTATCTTGTTTCTCATGTTTGTTCCACTATGCTTCCTATGAAATCTTACCTCACACGGTCTAGACTACTGGCGTCATTGCACAGTTCGTCTACCATCTTATTCCCTTACTTATATTCGTCTTAGCTCATAAATCTAATTGTCTCAGTGTCAACATTTGACGGCTCATACATAATGGTCACTTTACTGCGCACCATGGCTTAATCCCCTTATATAAATATTGTACTCACGACCACTACTACCGTGGTAGTTGGCCTTTACTCTGTTGCCCATTGATGGTGCAACTACTTACCCATTTATTCTAACATCTTTTCTTATGCTCAATTCCTTCCTGGTGTAAACACACTGGGGTTTCTCAAATTTCGGTGTTTGGCAGTTGCCGTACCGTGTTGTAAAATGGTTATCTCTTAATATGAAGGTGTTCTGCTCAATCTCAGGTTCGTATGTAAGTCAGTCTCTCTCACGTTCTTCCATCCTTTATGATGTTATTTTTCCAAGTAATTTAACTGGTTACTGAAAAATTCATCCATTGAGTCTCAAGCTCTTCTAAGCGTTGGTCACTTGACGTGCCATCTGTGCATTCACAGTGTTTATCTCTTACGATTACTGATTCTTAAATCCTGGGTGTTGGATATGAGGTTGTCTCTGCAGCCTTCCTTATTACTCAAGTGTATCTAGTATGTTCTAAGGTAATCTCAAGGTTTACAGTTTCCATTCTCTAACAAAAGCGTATTATATCTCTAACAAGTGAATCCCTTATTGAGGGGTTTTATTCCCACTCATGGCCTCACAACAAGGAGAGGTATCCCCACCCTAAAAGGAATGGTTTGTTCTCTACTCCTGACAATGTACTATCTCATTATTCTCATTGGTGCCCTTTCCTGGCAATATTTTCCACAATCTATGTTATAGGTTTGTTAACCGTTCATATCTACAAATTGTAGTTCCTTCATGGCTTAAATAAGCTCTCTTATAACTTACTGTGCCTCGGCTCTGATGTGGTTAACATCCTTGGCTCGTAGGCTCTTAGTGTTTAATGTCATTGAGTGAGAGCCGGTGCTCGGTTCACTCCCTATACTCTTACTCATCTGTAGGTTATCCTCATAAGATTCTGGTTCTTTGAACACTATCCGCCATTAGTTTACATATTAAATGTAGTACCGGGTCTCATGGCAAGTTGCTGCATCCTGCTTCCCACTATGGAAGTTCGTTCAGGTGATCTGGGGTTACTTAGTGTCTTTGACAACTCTGTAGTGTTAATAGACTTATGTCTTTAGCAATCAAGGTTAAGTTCGTATTAGGCGTCCGTCTTACGGTGTCTAAGTTGGATGTCATCCTGTCATCTTATGCTTCCATCTTAACGCTTCATTCCACATTTGTTGACTACGCCACCCGTCAATGATAAATTATACTTGGGTGTTAATGAGGTAGGCAACCAATACTAACTGTCATTCATCAGTTTGTTCGGCTCGACTATGCCCGCTCTGTGGGGGTAGTCCTCTGAGCTTTCCCTTGTTGGAATTGTATGTCTTTAATCTTAGTAGGTTATAACTTAAGTTTATTCCCTCTGTCCCTGTTTCCGGGGTTTACTAACATATTCAACGAAGATGGTTGTTATTGGTATTCTTAATGGTCATCTCGGGAGTTTTATCCCGTTCCTGATGGAAGTCGTTCTGTCGACTGCCTTCATTGTATCTCTTAATACATTCCTTGTATGTTGTTACTTATGTAGTGTATTGCTCGGATTATTGAGCGATCTCTTAGGTTTTTCTCCTTGAGGTTCTGGATTGGTGTTCTTACCGTACTGTCGGTTGTTGTTATAATAGGTTATACCGTTGCTAATATTTATCGTTTAGTATTTCGTCCAAGTTCAGCTCCCTGCTGACTAGTGTGTCGACTCATCTCATCATGGTCAGGCCGTCAGGCCTTTCCAAGGTCTCTTTCTCTCGTTCCTATAGATTTACAGTCCGGTATTACTACAACTGTAGCGTTCTACTATCTCGCCATGATGACTTTCCGTGTAATTTAACCGTGGTAGCAGTTGCTACAGCAAGTGCGCCATGCAGGATGTGCTACCGGTACTGTGTACGTCGATAGTGGTACTTCCACCTAGTTTCTATATCTTTGGTAGTCCTCGGAACTCCTTCGATGTTCTTTCATTTTGGACAACTGACCATTTAGTAGTTTCCTCTTTCTGAGGGAACCCCTTGTTATTTACTAATGCCTTAATCCTCGCTCCTGTTTCCACATATTACTAAGTAATGATTCTCCTTCAGGCACTACGTCATAGTCCTACCTTAATATCCGATTTGTACGCGTTTTTATCGTCGTCTGTGCTATGTCGACCAGGTTTTGTAACCTTTCTCATTGTACGGGGTTTGGAGTTCCCGTTTCTAACTGGACCTTTCGGTAGTCTTAATTCTCATGCTTTTTATTATCCCACTGTTATGCTCATTCGGACCACTGTCCGGTACTCATGTCGCTTATCCTTTCTTATCCATTACACACATAGTTCTTTTCTTACCACTGGTATGGCGGGGTATCTCCACTACGTAGCATGTCGACCCATGTTGCCGGTAATTACCGTTCTCTTATTGGTAGAATTCCGCTGGCAGCGCCTGTTTCACTTTTGCGCTCCAGTTAAAACCTCCAAGTTTTCGTAAACTGTTGTACAACAAGGTGTTTCCCGTATTGCTTACT
This sequence comes from Limonium bicolor, assembly GCA_023374045.1. Classification (NCBI taxonomy): domain Eukaryota; kingdom Viridiplantae; phylum Streptophyta; class Magnoliopsida; order Caryophyllales; family Plumbaginaceae; genus Limonium; species Limonium bicolor. The sequence goes on along the minus strand of CM041777.1, from coordinate 191,593,397 downwards.
GTTAACTAACTACCAGATCTGGTTTTTCCCAAGTAAGAGAAGGCTTTCTTCTCTCTGGCGTTTGTTCCACGTATTCAGGGTTAGGGATGTGGAGGGCGGGTTTAGGTACTATGGATATCCGGTAAACATCGGGAAGTCCTAACTAACGCACCTCTCGCTCTATCTCTCAACCCTTAACCCATAACTCAAACTCAACCTCAGTATTCTCCTAAGTTCGGTAATTCTTGTCTTCAGAGCGTAACTATGCTCTGATACCACTTTTTGTAACACCCAATCTCGATCCAATCGTGGTTACTGCAAGCTTAACAACAAATATATAAATGTGACAGCGGATTTTAATACACTCCAGGACCTTGCCACGGTCTGACCACCAGAATATACCGAACATTAGTACTTACAAGCCCTAACCAAATACATATCAATCTTACAATCTCCTCGCATCCTATACAACTTACTAACTCAAATTACCATACGAGAGTACATGCACAACTCGTAGGCCACACTTAACCCGTAACACGTCTACCCCATCTTACTCTCATGACGGGCGCCTTCTGACGTTCACCTGCGTAGTAAAAACAGCCCCCAAAGGGGGTTAGCAAAATTGCTGGTACGATCCTCTCATGACCCCCAAGCTAACGTGGCTACGACGACTAATTGTCGATAGCATGGAGGTTGATTAGATGCACAACATAATAGAAAGTGCAATAAACAACAATCCAAATATGAACAATCAAAGTTCAATCACAATGAACGACTTAAATGTGTTCCCTTAATTAGTGAGTTAATTATTTAACTCCTTAGGTTATGTTTCCTCTTAATCTCAGTCCAACCTTATCTTACCTCAATCTTAGTCCTTATATTAGTCTTAGAAAACAAACCATTCTTTAATAGAAATGGTTGTAGCTTATCTCAGTCTTAGAATACAAACCATCCTTTACATAGAAATGGTTGCAACTTATCTCAAACCTTATCTTAATCTTAGAATAAAACCACTCTTTAAATAGAAATGATTGTATCTTATCTCAATGTTTATTTTTGTCGGGTCAAAAGCAACCCTAGCCAATGAGCTATTAACTCCATTAGTTGAATAAACAACTTATCTTAAAATTTAGGATTTAGGTGATCCTACCGCACCATCTTAATGCCTCCTACCTTGGACTGGATGTCCAATGTAGCTGAGCCGGCAACCGACCCTAGGCAACAAGTCCGAAGACAAGTCCTTAAGCGGAAGTCGGACCTGCTTTAGATACCGACCCCCTTTCCTTAACATGCATGACCAGAGTCAGTCCCGGACTCCTCACTCCCCCCCCCCCGAGTACCAGTTAGTAGAAGTCTCAAGACAATGTTTGTTGGTTAAACCTCTTTCGGTTTTTAACAAACTAGTATTAGGGAGTGTTCCTTAGTCTCACTAGATTCCTTACTAAACGTTAGTTAGTAGGTTCTCACGGTAAGTTGTGTTAGTTTTCAAACATCACACAACAATACAATAAACATAATATTCTGGTTGCATGCTTTATCTTGTTTAGCCGGCACACATAAACAGATAGCACACAAGCCGAGGGACACCTCGTTAGCAAGCAGGTCACAAGAAGAACTGTACCGTTCACTGTTGGTCGTTCGGTTGCTTACTCTCCTCCGGAGTTCCACTTACTCAAACCCTAAAACATTGATCGAATCGGGTGGTTAATTTCTTAACTTAACTCAACTTATTTAACTTACTTAGCCATCAAAGATCCCCACCTAACACCTCTTAAGTTTTACAACTTAATCTTACAAACTTAACCTTAAACATTTAAGTTTATACTTAACTTAACCCCTTAGGTCTTTATATTCCTAATCATCACTTCCCTCTTAATGGGGTACCATTAATACCATTAAACTCTCTTAGGGGTTTTTTTTTTATCTTAAGGGTCGACCGACCCACCGACCGACCCAACCCCTGGGTCGGTCCATTCCAGTAATTTTTTTCGTCCTCTAAAACTTACCCAACAGACCCAAGGCTAGCCCGACCGACCCAAGATCCTCTGGGTCGGTCCATCTCAGAAAAATTTCGCCCAATGTTTTACAGTTTGACCGACCCAGACAGGGTCGGTCCCTGGGTCGGTCCAGTGCAGACTCTTCCCAAAATTTGTCTAATTGCTCCCAAACTCTTCCACAAGTTCCCCCATATGTCCTAATGCCATTTAGGCACTTAAACTCACCTTAAAACATCTACCAAATTCATTAAAACAACCACCAACGATCTTTTTAAACATTTACTAAGTTCTTACAAAAACGCCTAACACTTATCATATAATTCCTTACATTTCCAACTTGTAACCTTACCAAAACTTCAACCAACCCAAGTGTTCCCTCGTTAACAGTTTGACCACTTCTTAAACATCATTTTTCATCTTTAGTTCATTTACCAAAACTTCCTCAAGTCATCTTGCATATCCATGCACAAATTCCTCTCCTTTCCATTTGTTACTCATCACCCTAAACTCACGAACTTACCTATACATTTCCTCCCATCTTCTTAGCACCTTAACATTGTTCTTTATTTACCTTGACCATGCTACACCCTCCTTAGACATTTCCATCTCCTTTACCCAATTTACTCACCATTCTCATGATCACACACTCTTCTACATTCCAAGTCATTTCCTTGACAATTTACAACATTCTCTTGCAATTCTCTCTTCTATCACCCAAGTCCACTCATTACCATCCACTAGAACCTTATTAATCCACTACTAGCACCTTCACCACTTACACAAGCTACCAAGACCTCTCATTGTTATATTCTCAAGTTCATACCTAAATCACCTCAAAACATTATACATTATTTCCTCAAGTCTTAACATTCCTCATACCATGATTTTGATGTGTTTAATACACCCACCAATCCTCTAATTCCTCATAGACATCTCTAGGCCATACTAAACCTCAAGAACTCCTTAGTTAACTCTTTTCCACTCAAATTCCTTTTTAATGTCTCCTAGTAAACCCTAGGTCATATTAACTCACAACCACCACCTAAACACTTGTTTTCTACTCAAATTTCGCCATAGCTCCACTAGTATATTATCATGACCATAAGCATTGTTTTTCTCATTCAATCATCTCACACACATCAAATCCTTTCTCATCATACTTTCTCACCCAAATCAACTCATTCACAACAAACTTAATATAGTGCAATAATCTTAAATTGCATAGAACTAAGGCTCTTAAATGACATGGCTCTTAGGCCCTTAAATGACTTAAACTTAAACACTGGATCTCCCACATATAAAAGCTTTCAACCTGCAAATACACACAACAATGCTCCCATAGCAATATAAATGTTCTCTTAATTCACCTTAAGCTTATCTTACTAACTCATCTCCATTGGCTCCTTAATCACAAGTTCATAAGCTTGTTTAAATTCTTTTTCCTAGGTTATATAACCCATTACACGATGTAGGCTTTAAGCTACATTAGTGCTTATCTAAATCTCATCCCCTTAAAACTTAAACCACCATTAGATAAGCAATTTACCTTATTTTCTCAAGCTTCTCTTACTTTAACCTTAGGCTTTTCCTTTGGACAATCTCGGCCACCAACTTAGTTTCCCTTGCCAATGTTCTAATCAATATACATTGACTCTCATGAGTGCTAAACAATACACTAACCTTAAGGAATCATTCCTAGGTTAAAAATGTGTTTTAAGACATAAAAGTGGATGATTACCTTTGTAGTCTCAAAGTAGACTTGGGCAATGAATGAAAGAGGACCTCCACTAGTCCTTGGTGATTAAAACAAGCTAGTTCAAGGAGTAAAACAAAACCCCCATGAGTAAGAAATTTTTGGTAATGAGCAAGAGTGAAGGAAACTAGATTTTTCTTTCACTTTTATTACCTTGAATGGAAGGGGATGCAAAGGAGCTCTTTAAACTTAATTTTCCTCCATAAATGGAGTTTTCTCTTGGCACCAAATGGAGCTTTGAATGATTTGAAAAGAGCACTTTGAATCCCTTGACTTAACTAAGAGAAATATGTGTTTTGTTTTGGATTTGGAGCTTTGTGTTGACTTGGACAAGCCATGGAAGTTGAAGAACAATGGAGGGCTGAAGCTTTTACGGTTTGGAGCAGAGAGAATGAAGAAAAACGTTGGGGAAGAAGGAAGAATGAAGAGATGAGGAGAGAGGTATGTAAAAGTAGATATTTATGTTAAAGCAAATAGTACTTTCTTCACTTTTCTTCCCTTTCTTTTCTTATTTGATGAAGTATATAATGACTCATCCCTTAGAAAACCGGCCTCCTCATTAGATAAGGCTAGACATGGTCTTTGTTGACCAACTAATTGACTTATGTTGACTTAATACTAAACTTGGTACTATTTGGGCACTATTCATAAACTAGTGCACATATTTGTGAAATTTTTGGTTTCCTATTGATTTAGGCTTCCTAATGTGATACTAATTAGTACACATGTTGATTAAGGTGTATTCATGGGAATTTAGCCACTCAAAACTCATTTCTAAGACAATTTCTCAAAAAGGTGCTTTAAGGAGTCTTAAAGCACATTTTGTGTTTAAGCTTGTTTTTGAGCTTGGTTTTCTTTGGTAATTGATTTAACATGTCCATTATCATGTTAATAAGGTCTTATAATGATATTTGGGTGCTAATCAAAGTCACCCTAAGCTTAGAGCACATTTTTGCCTAAATTGCCCTTAAGGTGTTTTCTTGTGTTTTCCTTGGTTTAAATTGTCTACCAATCTTTCTAAGGTATGTTTTAGCCTTATTACCTCATAAATTTATGTTTACTTAGCATAATTAGGTTTGGGGTATTTCATCAACATATATTGCAATGTACATACAAAGAATAATCATTCTTTGATTGCATAAAAACCATGGTCCAAAGGAAATGCACAAGTTTAGAAAACCACTGGTGCAAAACTTGTTTAAGACCATACAAAGATTTCTTTAGCAAGCATGTTTTGTTCTTGCCGGTGACATCTAAACCAGGTGGGACTTTCGTATAGACCTCATCATCTAAGTCTCCATGTAAAAACATATTATTGACATACAACTGATTAATAACTCAGCCTTTATTAAGAGCAACTATAATGATAGCTCAAATTGTAGTCATCTTGACAACAGGAGAACATTTTTCATCATAGTCAAGACCATGACACTGAGTGAAACCTTTATGCCTTATACCGTTCCAAAGTGCCATCATATTTTAGTTTCATCTTATACACCCACTTACAACCTACCAGTTTCTTGCCTTTTGGTAAGTCAACAATCTCCTAGGTTTTATTTACTTCCAAAGCATACAATTCATTTTGTATGGCATCTTTCCAGTGATCATGAAGAACAACCTCACTATAATGACTAGGCTCTTGAGTAACAAGCAAACTGTGATGTATCCGACTAGACTGCAACACGGCCACATTCTTAGATTGACGAGGAGTGGTATATGTCAAGCTCTCACAATTTGTAAGAACATTGATATTTCCTCTCTTGTAAACTCGATCATCCAGAATGTTATGAACCGTATTATAGACCTAATCATCTAGATAATGAGGTCTTTGAGCATCCTTGGTAGAACGTCTAACCTCACCCCCAGAAGGCACAACATTAGCTTATGTGCTTGGCTGTTTAACATTAATAAACTGATCAGAAACAAGAGCTTGTATATTGACTGGTTTGGAAGTAACACCATGATCAGACGTATTTTCTGTGTGAGAAGGAGGAAGCTAAATAATACATTGGAATCACACCACAAAATAGGAACATTGTCAACCTTACCAAAGCTCCCATTATCCCCAGCCTATTCGGACGAAACATTTCTGAAAGGGAACGTCTAAGGATGATGAACTTAACATCCCTGCAAATATCCACTTTTCTTGTTGTAAAACTCAACACTTTGTGACCCTTCTTTCTGGGATCTTCCCCCACTTAAACACATCCCTCTGCCTGAGGGCTGAATTTTCTATCCTTTGGTCCAATTAGAGTTACATAGCAGAGACATCCAAAAATTCTTATGTCATCATAATTAACCTTCTTCCCATAAAGACATTCGAAAGGCGTCATACCCTTTAAAGCTTTTGTGGAAGACGATTAACTAGAAATGTTGCATGAAGAACACACTCTCCCTAATACAACAAAGGAACCTTGAATTGAAAATATAAGGCTCTAGCTCTCTACAGGGGATACTTATGCTTGCATTCAACCACCACAATCTGCTGAGGAGTATAAGCACAAGTAGTTTGATGAACAATTCTTTCTCTACTATAGAATTGTTGACCCTCATTAGAACTACATAGCTCATATGCATTATCACTTATGACAACCATGACTCTTGAATCAAACTGTCTTTCTACCATCCATATAAATTGAACAATAGCTTGTCAGACCTCACGTTTATGTGACAACAATTGTACCCACGTCGTGCGAGTATTGTCATCAACAAAACAAATAAAGTATTTAAACCCATTATACATTTCAGATCGAAAAGGACTCCACACGTCAACATGTATCATCTCAAATGGTCACACAGTTTGGATTTTCAGAATGTGTAAAAGGATGTCGATAAGCCCGTGACTTATAACAAATATCACAAGCACATTGTTGCAAAAAGACTTGCCTCTTTATTAAACTATGTCAACAAGTTTGTCAAAGGGTATATGTCCTAACTTAATGTGTATTTCATAAGCTGAGAAACTACTAAAAGAAGCTAAACTCAAATTTATACAAACTATTTCACTCATTTTGTGATTCAATCTTTTAGCCCAGCTTTCAGCATGATTGACATCCAGAAGATATAAGCCATCATACTCTTCTCCCAATAGCTCAGTCGTCCCTGTAATAGGGTCCTGGGCATAACAACAATGAGAAGTAAATGTGAGATCATGTATGTACTGCTCAATTAACTTACGAGCTGAAATCAAATTAAACTGAAATTTTGGCACATAAAAAACCCCAATGATCCAAAATTTGTTTCCAAATTTATCCCCAATTCTATAAATCTGTTGTGGCCGACCATCTGGCAAGCTAACCGACTTACAACGATATGGAATTCTCATGTTAACAAACAACTAAAAGACCCACTCATATTGTGTAACGCCCATATTTAACATATTTATAGCAGAAATAAAATACTAAAGGCGTACAGACCATTGGGTTCCAAACACCCGGTACCAAACCTCACCAAAATACAACTTAATGATTACAACTGTCACGGCCTGAACCTCGAGAAAACTTAACAAAAGTAAGCAGTAGTAAAACATATAAACTCTCAAAACCTAATCCCATCCCAATCACTCGTTCTCTTCGTGGCCACCTGTAAAATAACTCGTACCTGCAAGATAAAACCAAGCAGCCCACCCCGGGAGGGGTGGGTCAGTTCCCTGGAATGGAACTGGTACGATCCTCCAAAAACAACTTATAATACAACTCTTAAATAAATAATAGCAGGAAAACAATCACTTAAACCACACAGAGGAACAAGACGTTTCACAAATCACCAAATCAAGATCACAAGATAAGAATAAAGATTAATAACAGAAAAATAAAGTTAGTGAAACAAAATCACATCATGTGTTAGTGAACATCCATTGCCTTAGTTAAACCTAATTCCCGTTAGGAGTAGAAAGACTTAGGTAGTCACAAAGAACTAGGAATGAAAAGAAAGATCCAAGAACCATTAACTCAAGAGTAGAATAAAACCAATTGGGAGAGATGGCCCCACCACCAGATAAATGTCTGTATGGACGAGGGATTATACAGCCCCTGTGTCAGTTTAATAATGTCCTGGTGGACGAAGGGATATAAGCCCCCTGGTTGTTAAATATATAAATGCCTATGGGCGAGGGATATACAGCCCCTGCTGTTACCATTGAAGACGCGCACACGTCGAAACCTCAAGAACCAGCTCATGGATGAAAACGATATCAGAGTCAAAAGACGAATTTCCAAGATTGACCTTTTTCAAATTTCCCACTAGATAATAACTACCCAGAGCAATACCAAAACACTCAGTCCTACAAAGTGCAGAAGCGTAAACCCTAAGCAGCCAATGTCTAACGGGGCACCAAAAAGAAGGAACCAATACCCAAGTGAGTTTCGCATTCAAGGCTCAGTTAGTCACACAAGCTGAGTTAGTCACACAACCATTTCCTTTTTAGAAATTCTTCTTAAAGTCAGTTAGCGTTTTCCAAAACATTCCAGAAGTCAATCAGCAAAAATATCGGAGTACGAGAAATCGTACCTGGTATGTGAAGAACAATAAATAACTCGAATAAGTGATTCCCCAATAGTAACCTATAATTAAGGTGTTCCAAGTGTCGATCAGTTAAGGGACTTATAAACTAAACAACCTTCTTCCCTTACTAATTAATAGTTCCAGGTTTACCATTATTCTCTCACAAAGATTTGGGCTTGACTTGTTAACTAAATCCTTTGTTAGGCCCATTTCGTTTAGTTTGGTATGATTCAGAATCTATTCCTGAGAGTGGCCCAAACTCTCCTTGAACTGTTTAAGTGGGCTTTTGGAGTTCATAGACTTGGGCTTAGTAGGTTAGCCCAAGACCGTGCTACGATTATGTTGTATAATCAAACCCTTAAGTTAATAGTGACTATTTAATTACACACCGATTAAAACCTAAGGTTTAACATATATATATCTTACTTATTATAACTATCACAAGGAATATTATTTCCCACATCTATTTTAATGTATTTATATACATATATATTTATATATATCTTAATGTATTAAGATTTATCCATAACATTTTTAGAGAATTTAATTGTATTTAATTATGTTTAATAACTTCTAGGCATACCACAACCGATATATGGTTTATAAAATAAAGTGTTTCCTTTACTTATTTAGAATATACAAGTATACCTGTATTAGAATTTAACCAAGACATCCCCTATGTAACTTATTATATTTAAACTATCTTATTACTACAACCTTTAACTGTATTCCAAGTATGTTTCATAAAGTATTTCCTTTAACTATATCTTAGGATACTAGCTCTTATAATATTTAGTTATTATAAGTGTTAATTTATTAGCTTCCTGTTTACCCTAAGTTACTACTTACCCTTTATAATATGTAATTTATATATATATTCATATTTCCAGTTTTAATTAAAAATATTAACTCCCATATATATAATAAATAAAACGTAAAATAATTAAATTTCTTGATTTACATAAGTTTCTACTTAAATAAGTATATATACATATATGTAAAAAATTCACTTCTCTTAAAAGCTAATACCAAAACATTTATAAACTTACTGTTATAAAATGTTAATTTAGTTTCCCTTATTTTCCCCAGCTTAAAAGTTAATTAACAAACCATACTTTAATTTTGGTTACATTAAAAACCTTATATTATAAGTTATTCTTATGAAAAACTCATAAACACAATTTTTAAAACCTTTACCATTGCCCAAAAATTCCCAAATTTAATATACAGTAACTATAACATTTTAGACAATTATAAAATTTTTATTTCATAAAAATATCTTTTAATTTAGCCAAATAATTCCAGCAAACCCGTAACTCGCAAAAATCATAACTTACGTTTAAAAACTCCAAAACCATATTAATTTACATCAAAATAAACTAGATTAAATAAGGAATCTATGGTTAAAATTTCAAGTCAAAACACATTCGGGAAGGTATTAATTAACTCAACAAGTTAGGGCTATTTACTGAAATTTATAGAAAACTTATAACATTCTTTAATAACCGATCTAATCTCGGCCGTCCAATCTTTTAAAACGAGATCGGACGGTCCCTGAACGCTGAGTTCATCAGCGAAAGCAAAATCAAACCCGAGTACTAAATCTTCAATATCTCCTAATCTACAGAACGAAATCGAGTGATTCTTGTTTCTATGTTTCGAAATCAAATTTCGGTTCTAATGATGCTAATTTCTCCAGCTAATAGCAAGATTCAAGGGTTTCGATTTCAGTTCGAAGTTAGGGTTCTTAATGGTTACATAATTCGATTCTGTCAAATTCTCCCTATACGAAGCATAATAAGCCTAATTGGTGGTTGGGTTAGACCGTAATGTGATTACGAATAGCAATAACGGAGCAATTTGATCGGAAACTCACCGGAGTTGCAAAACGGAGGAATTCGAATCTGAAGTTCTGGAAAAATTCGAACTTTCGAGCAGTTCACGAAGCCGACTTTGAGGATCTATAACTTGCAGTACAGATCGAGTTAGGCTATGTATAAGGGCTAATCGAAAGAGTAAACTTACCTCTACGTTGATAACAAGAACTAATCCTAACTTGCAACACACAGAAAGAGATTAAAGTCGCAAATCACGAGTTTATACCTTACAGTTTCGGTATGATTTTATGTGCTGGCGAAACCGAAACTTTAGACACCTTGTTCTTCCAAACGGTTGGGACTTGGCTTAGGTCATCAACATGAAAGTTTTAGAGGGATTAGAGATCTTCAAAACAAGCTAAAGAACATGAAATTTGGCTGAGAAACGAAGAAGTTATGGCTAGACGAAGTTACCTGATTCGAAGGGAAAAACTGGAACTGCAGTTTCGGTTTTTGCAGGGTGGCTACTTTGGCTCAAATTTCCGGTTGATTTAGAACGAGTTAGGGTTTGTGTGAGTTATGGTTGTTTAGAGGAAGTTTAGGAGAAGGCAACAAAGAAGACGACACTCAAAAATTCCTTAAGATGAGAAAGTTATGAAGGTCACAAGATAGGGCAAAACCTGATTTCTGTTACCGGAATTATAGGAGATAAATCGGCTAAGTATACTGGGGCGCGATTCCCGAGACGCGCGCTGACTCAGCAGACCATGCCACGTCAGCCTTTATCAAAATTTTGGCTCTAAACTTCATTTGATCATAACTTTGGCTAGGATGATCCGTTTTTGACGTTCTTTTTATCGATCTTCATGGTTTTCCATAACCTATTTATTGGTATAGGTTTCATGGCCTGGTTTGACCATTCTCAAAAAGTCAACCCTAGCAAGGCTTAATAAGCTTTAAGGTTTCTAGAATTTTATATTGACTTTTAGTTTCAAAACAATGTTCCAACACTTCCTAAAATTTTAAATAGTTGGAGTGTTTAGAAATTTTCCAAGATTTATTGACTTATAAATTATATATATAATTCATAATATATATAATAATTAAATATATTAGGGTTAAATAGGAGAAATCCCCTATAAATTTCATAATTCCATATAATAATTTAATATTCATAATAATAATTTAATATTTAATAAAAGAAATCCCCTAAATTAATTTAAATTAATTTAGGGGTATTTCAGTATATCCCCCTTAAAAGAAACTTCGCCTCGAAGTTTAAAATCAACTAATAGGCACTCACACCGCTTCGGGTGTGCTGAGACAATAATAATTCCAATGAAATTCCATACCAATCCAATCCTTTATTTCCATTTCAACATTCCACTCGAGAGTACCGAAATCAAATCAAACTGAATCAAATATAAACTGAAACAAAACAAAACGTGACAACTACGTGCCATAATGTAAAACTACGTACATACACACCTTCACACTAATACTGTTCTCCCTCTACTAACAATGCAACAAGGCATAATCCGGATGAGATAACGAAGGAGGAGTATGCCAGTATATCCCCCTTAAAAGAGCTAAGGTACGCCCTCGTACCGCCCTAACGTGAATCACATCAGGATAGCAGAATATCATGTAAACAGATGTGGGTACTTTACTCTCATGGAGTCCTCAGTCTCCCAAGTAGCTTCCTCAACCCCATGATGCTCCCAAAGAACTTCACAATTTGACTGATCTGCCTCTCGTTTCTCGGACCTTCGTGTCCAAGATCGAATAGGAGTCTCCTCATACCTCAGTGTAGGCTCAATCTCCAGTCTCTCTGGCTAGTACGTGAGAAGGGTCAGGCATATACTTCTTCAACTGAGATACATGAAACACGTCGTGTACCTTCCCCAACTCCGCTGGTAGCTCTAGTCTGTAAGCAACTGGGCCCACTCGCTCCGTAATCCTGTACGGGCCGACATACTTAGGGCTTAGCTTCCCCCTCATCCCAAATCTGAAGATGCCTCTCATCGGAGACACTCGTAAGAAGACCATGTCTCCCAACTGAAACTCGAGCTCTCTGGTGCGCTGATCCCCGTAAGATTTCTGTCTGGACTGCGCTGCCCTCATGTGCTGCTGAATAACCCTGACGTCATCCTGCAGTGTCTGAATATACTCGGGCCCAATCAAGACTGCCTCAGCAGGGTCACTCCATGATAAGGGAGTCCGGCACGGCCTGCCATATAGAGCCTGGAATGGTGCCATGCCGATAGACGCATGGTAAGAGTTATTGTAGGAGAACTCTACCAGGTGTAGACGCTCTACCCAACTCCCCTGATAGTCTAGAGCGACTGCTCGCAACATATCCTCCAATGTCTGAATAGTCCTCTCAGTCTGCCCATCAGTCTGCGGGTGAAAAGCTGTGCTAAGTCGTAGCTGAGTCCCAAATGCCTCCTGCACCTGACGCCAAAATCTACTGAGGAAACGAGTGTCACGATCAGAGACGATCGTCTTCGGTACCCCATGGTACCGGATATGCTCTGTGGTGAACACCTCAGCTAGTTTGGGCACCTTCCATGTGTCCTTGATAGGTATGAACCTAGCTGTCTTGGTCAACCTATCGACTATAACCCATATGGCGTTCAGTCCACCTCTAGCTGGAGGGAGACCGACCACAAAATCCATGCTGATGTCGTCAAACTTCCAGCACGGTACTGGTAGTGACTGAATCTGGCCCCTGGTCGACGATGCTCAAACTTCACCTTCTGACAAGTGAGGCACCGAGAGACGAAATCAGCTACATCCCTCTTCATCCCGCTCCACCAGAATAATTGCTTCAAGTCCTTGTACATCTTGGTGGCTCCAGGGTGTACTGATAATGTCGAGGAATGAGCCTCTGAAAGAATCCTGGTCTGAAGTTCCGTCGCATCCTGAGGAACGCAGAGTCTGCCTCTGACTCGAAGGTGTCCCTCGCTGTCCAGCTCGTAGTCATACTTCAAACCGTCAGTCAACCCGTCTGCTAACTTTTGTCTGATGCCCTGTAGATAAACGTCACTGTCCTGGGCTGCATACACCTCCTCAGCTATCGTGGTCGTCTCTATCAAGGCAAGAAGTGAATAAGCTCTTCTGCTCAGAGCATCTGCCACAACATTTCCTTTCCCTTCTGTGTACTGGAGGTTGAGGTCATAATCGGCCAGTAGCTCGACCCATCTTCGCTGTCTCAAATTCAACTCCTTCTGGGTCCAGATGTACTTCAGACTCTTATGGTCTGTCATAATTTGGACCGTGGCTCCATACAAGTAATGTCGCCAGATCTTCAAGGCGAAGACTATGGCGAGGAGCTCAAGGTCGTGGGTGGGGTTTTCTTCGTGCTTCTTCAGCTGTCTAGAAGCATACGCTACTACTCGGCCATGCTGCATCAGTACTCCACCAATCCCTCTGCCTGAAGCATCGCAATATACCTCGTACCCCTCGTTCCCCTCTGGGATAATCAATACTGGAGCTGTGGTCAAGGCGTCCTTCAGCGCCTGGAAGGAGACCTCACAAGCCTCTGTCCATACAAACGGGCTGTCCTTCTTCATCAGGAGGTCAAGGGCTTGGCTAGCCTGGAGAAGTCCTTCACAAAGCGTCTATAGTAGCCAGCCAACCCAAGGAAACTCCTAACCTCTGTCACAGTGCGAGGTCTATGCCAGCTCTTCATTGCCTCAATCTTAGCTGGGTCTACTGAAACCCCCTCAGCTAAGATCACGTGTCCAAGAAATGACACCTTGTCCAGCCAGAATTCACACTTGCTGAATTTGGCATACAATTGTTTCTCCCTCAGTGCTCCAAGACTGTCCTCAAATGCTGCTCATGTTCCTCTTTGCTCTTGGAGAAGACTAGAATGTCGTCTATGAATACGACTACCGACTTATCTAGCTGGGCTTGGAAGACTCTCTGCATCAAATCCATAAATCTCGCCGGTGCATTGGTCAGTCCAAACGGCATCACTGTGAACTCATAGTGGCCGTATCTGGTCCGGAAGGCTGTCTTCTCTATGTCTGGCTCAGCTACAGCTATCTGGTGATATCCGGAACGCAGATCAATCTTAGAGAACACCTTTGCTCCCCTCAGCTGGTCGAACAAGTCATCGATCCTGGGCAGTGGGAGTGGGTATTTGTTTTTGATCGTGACATTGTTCAGCTCTCTGTAGTCTATACACAGTCTCATGCTCCGTCCTTCTTCTTGACGAACAGCACAGGAGCCCCAAGGTGAGACGCTGGGTCTGATGAAGCCCTTATCTAGTAGCTCCTGCAACTGCTTCTTCAACTCGACCATCTCTGCAGGGCCCATCCGGTAGGGAGCCTTAGCAATCGGTCCCGTGCCAGGTACGAGGTCGATGTTGAATTCAACCTCTCTCAGCGGTGGTAGTCCAGGTAGCTCCTCTGGAAAAACATCGGGGTACTCCGACACAATGGGAACGTCGCTCCTGAACTTCGGATCCGTCCTCAGATCCTGGGCATAACAGTAGTAGGCAGTCGCGCCCTTGGACACTTCCTTCATCAGGGATAATGCCGATACAACCTTCACAGTCGGCTGCTTGGGCTGCATTCGGTATGATACTGTGATCCCTGTGGCTGACTTCAAGAGGAGACGATGCTCTGCGCAGTGTAGTCTACCTCTGTACCGCTGTGCGTGTCCATGCCCACAATTATGTCAAATCCCATGCCAGGGAAGACAATGGCATCGAGAAGAAAGTCTGCTCCCTTGATGTGCATGCTCAGATTCTTGCACTGTTTACTGCATTTGATCAACTCTTTGGATGGCAACAAAACGGAGCAATCATGGATATCCTCTGTGGGGGCATTTATCTTAGTATGAAATGCTTGGGATATGAAGGAGTGGGAGGCTCCAGAATCAAACAGGACGGTAGCCTCCACTCCATTAATTTGGAATGTGCCTGCAATTATTGAGTGAAGTTTTAAAGTTTCTAGTTAACTCTTCCAAAGTAGTTGTTCAAGGTCAATTGGTATACCTGTGATGACCGTTCCATTGCTCTTTGCTTGAGCCTGGTCCAACACATTCAGCCTGACCTCTACATTTCCAGCTCCTACACGAAGAAATAAGTTCTTAGAATTTCCATTCTTATTGAAAGCTTCATGAGCAGTTTAATGATTACAAAGCTGAAATTGTAAAGTACATGGCTAGATCTGTCTAAAGGTCAGGTTTAATCGGCCAGGTTTCAGGTGAGTCTGGTTAATAATGGGTGTGGGGGCTGTGTTGGGCTTGATTCTCTTCACCCCATGGTAGATGAGTCTAGCTGCCCCACCAAAGATCAGTACATCACCTGACTTCAGGAGGATCTTGGTGGCAAGGTCCATCCTCTTCTGGTCACCGAATAGGAACTCCGCGTCGTCTCCAAGTGATATGGAAACCACTGGAACTCCTTTGGTGATGGATTCTAGGGATTCATCCTTATCTTGATGCAACCCTAGCTTACCTTCTTTCCATAAAAATTGATGATGCAGACGTCTGAGGTTAGGTCTGGGACGGGCTCATCCTCCAATTCTTGTGCTGCCTTAACTGCAGCTCTAATGATGGTCTGCAGTTCCTCCGGGATTGGTGGCACCTCCACCTCTTCATAGCTCTTGGTGGTGTGGTTCCACTTCTTACCTAGGCACATGATCTTCACCTTCATGGTTGAACCATTCTTGAAGGTAGGGGTGTAAAAATTTCCTTCCTTCACACCTAACTCCCTGATCTTGAGGATCAATGCATACTGGACTGCGGGGTCAGGTACTCTCGTAGTAAGATCATCCCGGGTCTCAAGACCTCACACTTCTCTGGTGGGTGTGGTTTGGCTTCAAAAGGGATGTTGGGTGTGGTATAGGGCAAAATAGGAAAGCAAATATCGAAAGCTGAAGAACAATTGCCATTAAATAAATAAGTCAAGGTTCACAACTGGAAATGAAAGGTTCGAAACGAAACAAAATGAAGGGTTTATAGTTCATCCCTTTTACATTGACAACGAAAAACTAGACAACTGAATGTAAAGAAATAAGGGTCTAAGCCTCTTCATGAGGAAATAGTCCTCACCAGGTGAACTCGGGTCATCACTTGCTGCCTCGACGCGGTCCACCATGTTAAGGACGGTGCCTTGCCCGGCCTCTGGGGGTAGTTCTGTCCCGGCCTCTGTGGATGGCTCTGGGCAGGGCGGCTGGTAGATGGTCCAGCACCTCCTGTGCCACCTCGACCTCCTCCAGTAGTAGTAGCAGCTGGGGCTCTAGCAGTGGTCCCGGTGGGGCTTGTAGTTCCAAGAATCCGGGTTCTTGTGGCATTCGAATCCCCTATGCCCTTTCTTACCACAGTAGTTGCATTCCACCAGATTTCCTTTACAATCCTTGCCCGGGTGGTCCTTCTTGCACCACTTGCAGAAGTATCTTCTTACCGGTGTTTCCTGTTTCAGTGCAAGGTTAGTGACGTGATAGCATAAATGTAACCATATTATAGATTCTAACTTTTCTCACCCCTGGGTGGTTCGTAGCGGAGAGGCTTAACATTAGCATTAGAAGGGACGATGGCCTTCTCGTTCCCTCCCTTGAAAAATTTTCCCCTCCTTTCCTGAGTCTGAGGGGGTCTTCTTCCATTTCCTTCTCCATTGTCATTCCTCCTCTTGCCTAGCACAGAATCCTGATAGGCAATGGTGGTCTCGCAATCATTCGCATCATCAGCTAGTTCCTATCGTTACAAGATGTGTTAGTGGGGAAGTCTTTGCGCACCAGAAATTCTAACTCATATTCCATACCTGTAGGGTCATCCCTCTGGTGGAACCGATCATAGTCATGATCTTGAAGTTCAAGCCGGTATGGAATTTGTCCACCAGATATCTTGGAGCGTAAGCTCCCTCTCCAATGACAGCAAGTAACTCCATAAATTTATTGTAGTACTCAGCAACAGAGGAATTCCCTTGCTTCAGCTGCTCGAACTCACTCCTCATCCTCTTCTGTAGATAGGATGGATAAAATTTAGCTCTCAGGGCCACTAGAAATGCCTGGAAGTCAAAGTTCGCCTGGGCCGTCAGCTCGGCTCTAGCAGTCTGCCACCATCGATGCGGGTCCCTGAAGAAAGTAGGCCGCTATGTCCACCTGGCGATTCACTGGAACATGCAGAGAGGTGAAGGCCTTCTGCATCTCGTCTATGTATTTCTCTAAAGTCTTCGGTTCTGGTTGGCCTTCATAGATGGGAGGACGAAGGTCGTTAACCGCCTTCAGTCAGTTGAACTCCCGGGGACCATTAGGTGGTGGCGGTGGTGGCTGTGGGATCTGAGCCTGCTGCTGGGCCAATGCAGCTGTCACAATCTGCGCTATGACCTCCGGGGTGACAGCGTCGGGTCCATAGCCTCCTGAGGGACCAGCTCCTCCTCTTCGAGACATCTAGCTGGTATGACGGTTTTGTTACTCAGAAGGCGTATTGTAAAGTCTAACTATCTATGTAGTAATATATGAAATATTTATAACGTCCTAAGGACGGTTCGTATGTACATGAAGTAAGTATGGGGTAGGGTCACGCGCCTTTCTGGAATTCTCACTTCCCAATTCTACCCCAGTTCCCCAGTTTTAAGTGCACCTATAATCTAAGTATTTCACTCGGCTTGTTTTCTCGGGTTCAGAGCGTAACTACGCTCTGATACCAATTTCTGTAACGCCCCTATTTAACATATTTATAGCGGAAATAAAATACTAAAGGCGTACAGACCATCGGGTTCCAAACACCCGGTACCAAACCTCACCAAAATACAACTTAATGATTACAACTGTCACGGCCTGAACCTCGAGAAAACTTAACAAAAGTAAAACAGTAATAAAACATAAAACTCTCAAAACCTAATCCCATCCCAATCACTCGTTCTCTTCGTGGCCACCTGTAAAATAACTCGTACCTGCAAGATAAAACCAAGCAGCCCACCCCGAGGGGTGGGTCAGTTCCCTGGAATGGAACTGGTACGATCCTCCAAAAACAACTTATAATACAACTCTTAAATAATAATAGCAGGAAAACAATCACTTAAACCACACAGAGGAACAAGCTTCACAAATCACCAAATCAAGATACAAGATAAGAATAAAGTTAATAACAAAAATAAAGTTAGTGAAACAAAATCACATCATGTGTTAGTGAACATCCATTGCCTTAGTTAAACCCAATTCCCGTTAGGAGTAGAAAGACTCAGTAGTCACAAAGGACTAGGAATGAAAAGATAGATCCAAGAACCAATAACTCAAGAGTGGAATAAAACCAATTGGGAGAGATGGCCCCCACCGCCAGATATAAATGTCCGTATGGACGAGGGATATACACCCCTGCTGTCAGTTAAAATGTCCTGGTGGACGAGGGATATACAGCCCCCTGCTGTAAATATAAATGCCCCTATGGGCGAGGGATATACAGCCCCCTGCTGTTACCATTGAAGACGCGCGCACGTCGAAACCTCAAGAACCAGCTCATGGATGAAACGATATCCAGAGTCAAAAGAAGAATTTCCAAGATTGACCTTTTCCAAATTCCCACTAGATCACTAACTACCCAGAGCAATACCAAAACACTCAGTCCTACAGAGTGCAGAAGCGTAAACCCTAAGCAGTCAATGTCTAACGAGGCACCAAATAGAAGGAACCAATACCCAAGTGAGTTTCACATTCAAGGCTCAGTTAGTCACACAAGCTGAGTTAGTCACACAACCATTTCCTTTTTAGAAATTCCTCTTAAAGTCAGTTAGCGTTTTCCAAAACATTCCACAAGTCAATCAGCAAAATATCGGAGTACGAGAAATCGTACCTGGTATGTGAAGAACAATAAATAACTCGAATAAGTGATTCCCCAATAGTAACCTATAATTAAGGTGTTCCAAGTGTCGATTAGTTAAGGGACTTATAAACTAAACAACCTTCTTTCCTTACTGATTAATAGTTCCAGGTTTACCATTATTCTCTCACAAAGATTTGGGCTTGACTTGTTAACTAAATCCTTTACTAGGCCCATTTCGTTTAGTTTGGAACGATTTAGAATTTATTCCTGAGAGTGGCCCAAACTCTCTTTGAATTGTTTAAGTGGGCTTTTGGAGTTCATAGACTTGGGCTTAGTAGGTTAGCCCAAGACCGTGTTACGATTATGTTGTAATAAACCCTTAAGTTAATAGTGACTATTTAATTACACACCGATTAAAACCTAAGGTTTAACATATATATATCTACTTATTATAACTATCACAAGGAATATTATTTCCCATCTATTTTAATGTATTTATATACATATATATTTATATATATCTTATGTATTAAGATTTATCCATAACATTTTTAGAGAATTTATTGTATTTAATTATGTTTAATAACTTCTAGGCATACCACAACCGATATGGTTTATAAAATAAATGTTTCCTTTATTTATTTAATATATAAGTATACCTGTATTAGAATTTAACTAAGACATCCCTATGTAACTTATTATATTTAAACTATCTTATTACTACAACCTTTAACTGTATTCCAAGTATGTTTCATAAAGTATTTCTTTACTATATCTTAGGATTCTAGCTCTTATAATATTTAGTTATTATAAGTGTTAATTTATTAGCTTTGTTTTACCTAAGTTACTACTTTATTCCCTTTTATATATAGTAAATATATATATATTATATTCCTTAGTTTAATTAAAAATATTAACTCCCATATAATAATAAATAAAACGTAAAATAATTAAATTCCTTGATTTACATAAGTTTCTACTTAAATAAGTATATATACATATATGTAAATAATTTCACTTCTCTTAAAAGCTAATACCAAAACATTTATAAACTTACTGTTATAAAATGTTAATTTAGTTTCCCTTATTTTCCCCAGCTTAAAAGTTAATTAACAAACCATACTTTAATTTTTGGTTACATTAAAAACCTTATATTATAAGTTATTCTTATGAAAAACTCATAAACACAATTTTTAAAACCTTTTACCATTGCCCAAAAATTCCCAAATTTAATATACAGTAACTATAACATTTTAGACATATTATAAAATTTTTATTTCATAAAAATATCTTTTTAATTTAGCCAAATAATTCCAGAAAACCCGTAACTTGCAAAAATCATAACTTACGTTTAAAAACTCCAAAACCATATTAATTTACATCAAAATAAACTAGATTAAATAAGGAATCTATGGTTAAAATTTCAAGTCAAAACACATTCGGGAAGGTATTTAAATTAACTCAACAATTTAGGACTATTTACTGAATTTATAGAAACTTATAACATTCTTTAATAACCCGATCTAATCTCGGCCGTCCAATCTTTTAAAACGAGATCGGACGGTCCCTGAACGCTGAGTTCATCAGCGAAAGCAAAATCAAACCCGAGTACTAAATCTTCAATATCTCCTAATCTACAGAACGAAATTGAGTGATTCTTGTTTCTATGGTTTCGAAATCAAATTTCGGTTCTAATGATGCTAATTTCTCCAGCTAATATGCAAGATTCAACGGGTTTCGATTTCAGTTCGAAGTTAGGGTTCTTAATGGTTACAAAATTCGATTCTGCCAAATTCTCTCCATACGAAGCATAATAAGCCTAATTGGTGGTTGGGTTAGACCGGTAATGTGATTACAAATAGCAATAACGGAGCAATTTGATCGGAAACTCACCAGAGTTGCAAAAACGGAGGAATTCAAATCTGAAGTTCTGGAAAAATTCGAACTTTCGAGCAGTTCACGAAGCCGACTTTGAGGATCTATAACTTGTACAGATCGAGTTAGGCTATGTATAAGGGCTTAATCGAAAGAGTAAACTTACCTCTACATTGATAACAAGAACTAATCCTAATTTGCAACACACAGAAAGAAATTAAAGTCGCAAATCACGAGTTTATACCTTACAGTTTCGGTATGATTTTATGTGCTGGCGAAACCAAAACTTTAGACACCTTGTTCTTCCAAACGGTTGGGAATTGGCTTAGGTCATCAACATGAAAGTTTTAGAGGGATTAGAGCTCTTCAAAACGAGCTAAAGAACATGAAATTTGGCTGAGAAACGAAGAAGTTATGGCTAGACGAAGTTACCTGATTCGAAGGGAAAAACTGGAACTGCAGTTTCGGTTTTTGCAGGGTGGCTACTTTGGCTCAAATTTCCGGTTGATTTAGAACGAGTTAGGGTTTGTGAGTTATGGTTGTTTAGAGGAAGTTTAGTAGAAGGCAACAAAGAAGACGGCACTCAAAAATTCCTTAAGATGAGAAAGTTATGAAGGTCACAAGATAGGGCAAAACCTGATTTCTGTTACCAGAATTATAGGAGATAAATCGGCTAAGTATACTGGAGCACGATTCCCGAGACACGCGCTGACTCAGCAGACCATGCCATGTCAGCCTTTTATCAAAATTTTGGCTCTAAACTTCATTTGATCATAACTTTGACTAGGATGATCCGTTTTTGACGTTCTTTTTACCGATCTTCATGGTTTTCCATAACCTATTTATTGGTATAGGTTTCATGGCCTGGTTTGACCATTCTCAAAAAGTCAACCCTAGCAAGGCTTAATAAGCTTTAAGGTTTCTAGAATTTTATATTGACTTTTAAGTTTCAAAACATGTTCCAACACTTCCTAAAATCTTTATAACATTGGAGTGTTTAGAAATTTTCCAAGATTTATTGACTTATAAATATTATCATTAAATACATAATATATAATTATATATAATAATTAAATACTTTATTGTTTCCTTTAGGGTTAAATAGGAGAAATCCCCTATATAAATTTCATAATTCCATATAATAATTTAATATTCATAATAATAATTTAATATTAATAAAAGAAATCCCCAATTAATTTTAGGGGTATTTCATATTATCAATAGCTCCTGTATCTAAAATCCACTTAATAGCCAAATCATTTGATTCGTTGCTTAACAAACACTACCTATTACGAGAAAAACCAGATCCTTACCAGAGAAATTGCAGAAAGATCTTTCTTCTTTCGATGCATTATATCTGCCTCCTTGTATCAAACCGGCTATTTGTTGGAGTATATCTGGGCCCAGTTGGTTGATTACCTATGAGGCGTGATTTTCTTTTCTTGTATGACTTTCCCTAGCAGATAAAGCTACTGGTGGTTTCTTCTTTCTAGAAAGAACAACACGCCCATGAAGCTGATAACACTCTGTAGCAAGATGTCCTGTTTTACCACAATCCGTACACTTCTGACGTTGAGAACACTCATTAAGCGAGTGCCCTGTCTTGCTGAAGAAAGTGCAGGTTTGCCGCTTTCTCTCTACACCTTTAACTTTTGTATAATCTGCTTGTGGTTGAACTCAAGCTAGCTGCGCATTTCTCCTCCCCTTATCATTCTTTCTCTATTCCTCTTCATGAACAAGAAGAGAAAAATATTTCAAGGCTTGGAGCTTGTTTCATCACCAGAATCTGACATTGAATATGTTGATAACGCTATTGAGCCCATAAGAAACTGAATCAGCTTGTCTTGTTCTTCGAGCTCCTCAACATTTTTTCAGAAGAACAATTACATTCTAATGGAGGCCTGGCAAGTTCGATCTCTCCCAGACTTTTTGAAGCTTCATAAAATAATCAGTAACAAAATCATTCCTTATTCAATTTCAGCAAGCGTCTGCTTCAAACCATGTATCATAACAAGATTATTCTGTTCATACCTCTTGCAAAGAGAATCCCAAATCTGCTTGGGATTATTTGAGAGCATCAAGCTTCCTACAAATCTTAGGATCTAGCGAACCAATAATCCAGGAAGCTACTAACAAACTAGAGCGAACCCATGCAGCTACGTGAATTGGGTCCTCTGTTCCTGATTTCTTCACCTCCCCGGTAATGAAACCATACTTGTTCTTCCCTTGTAGGCTGAGAATCATCACCCACTTCCATCCTAGGAAACCAGTGCCAGTAAAATTTGGTGCTAAACTGACTCTTGGTTGCTATGATCCGTGTACGTACAACGGATCTAAAACATCGATTACAGTTGAGGCAGTTCCTGAAACACCGACGGGTGTTTTGCTCGCTCCTTCGCTGTCAGCCATTGTTAACCATCAACTGAACACTATGCTTTGTTTACTTATTGTTCTGATACCATAAAAAATTTGACTCATAGTATGTGTAAAATAACAAAACATTGATAGAGGGATGGAGAATAATTGATAAATAAGAAGCAACAATGCGGCGCTGCTCCCTGTTTTAGTTTTGTGTACAGATACAACCGAAAATAGAATGCTTACATTATATGACCTAAGCTGCAATATATCAAAACGACATGGAAAAGAAGGAAACATCATGATTTTGACACGTCCGGGTGAACTGTCCGGCTGAGTCATCCGAACGTGTACCGCCTAGACAAAAATATAATAGCACCCTCAGTCACGTCCGGGTGAGTCATCCGGATGAGCTTCACCCCGGACACAACCCCATTGGACAGGAATATAATGGCGCTTCTCAGTCACGTCCGGGCGAGCTGTGCGGATGATCTTCGTCTGGACGCTTCTACTGGATGAAAATATAATAGAACTCAACAAAATGACAGGAACCTAGCAATTCAACAAAGGAAGAACAGAAAGTTTGCTATTGTAGTGGAGGTCAATTTGATAGAGTTGCTTAACTAATAAGAGGGCATTTATTTTTAGTGGAGAACTGAACTGAATCATGAAAGGGAATTGAAAGAATCATGTTGATTTTCCTGACTGTTTGTTTGTGCAGGGAAAAATTAATCACCGGTCATTAGTTACTAGTCTGCGGCTGCCGGTTGCTTATCAACATGCACGATCACCAGTCATTGGTCGTTGGTCATCAGATAATGGACATCGATCACAAACTCAAAATTTTTGAAGAAAGGAAATCACATTGCCTAATGGGAGGAAAGGAATCAAGTTAGAGATTTGGGGTAGTCTCATCCTCAGTTCTACTCTTTCATGATTCTCTCACAACCAATGCCCTTAAAGAGTATATAGATACATGATACCTAAAAATGTGTTAAGAACCCATAAACAATATACTAGTATGGATGCCCTTTTTTTTGTTAGAAACGTAAGATACATATAAGAACACATGATAGGGAGTATATGGACATGCAAACAACCTCCAGTTCAAGGGTCATATGCCATAGTGTACAAAAAGGGGGACATGGGAACTAACTACTCATCATATACAAAAACCCCAGGCTCTGTTTGACATGGTTGTTTTGCTGCTGTTTTGGTTGAGCTATTTTACATTTGGTTTATATGTGGTAATATATTATTGAAGGAGAATGTAGGACCCACGTGGGACCCATGCAGGACCCACTCATTTATGCCACAAATATGCTATCAAATATGCCAAGAGCGAATGAAGCCCTAGTGTGGATCAAGAAGGCAGTGGGCTATGCTGCAATGAGAGAATATAAAGGAGGGGGATCCATAGTTCTAAGTCCTAAAAATATCCTTAACCAACTATGGTCCATGGTAGAATGATCAGTCTGGTTCAAATGATGAACTTGTGCATATTTAATATCTAAGACGGCTTTGGAATGCATCCAATGGGCGCTCGGTAACAATGTCCATGGGTCTATGCCAAAAGTAGTGGGAGACTTCTAAGTGAGGCAGTTGTTCAAGCTTGATCTGATGGTGCGATATTCACCAATCACACATAAGCCACCAAACCTTGCATGAAAACTTACAAGAGAATAAACGATGGTCGCTAATCTATTGAACGAGCTCACAAAGTCAACATCTATTGCAAGCGCAATGCTATGACTGGATTGTAGCAGGTGATGCCTATCTTTAGTATTGAGTAGATTCTACTTAATATTAGCTCTTTTCATAATAGTTCCTACTCTGACAATATATCAATTTTTTGGAGTTCATAGTAAACAACTCTCTCTCCAATAGCTAGTAAGTAGTTGAATCCACTAATATTGTTATATCTCTCTTTCTCACAATCTTTTGTCAATTTTGCTAAGAAATACACTTTTCAAATTTTAAAACTAATAACAGTTTACATGTATCTCACACATTATCATTTCTCTTTTAATATCCAAAAAAGCTAATTCACACCGTCAACTAACTTGAAGATACTTTCCATTATTACAAAAAGGATATTTCACACACCATAATAATATGATGGTTCTCAAGAATTTCACAATATGTCACTATAATGAAGATACATTTCAAATAATTATTCTAATTGCAAGCTCCTAAATCCTAAGGTACAAAACCGATTATCAAAATAAAAAAAACGACTTACAATCTAAATCATATGTAGAACCCCAAAACTCTTAACTAAATCGTTGGAAATCTGTAAAATGTCAAATAATCTAAGATTGATATTTTGTCCCTTATGTACATCAGTATATGCTATAAATTTTGGACGTTATTTCAAACAACATGATAACATGCCATTCGAATCAAAATCCCTTAACACTTATTGATAATCTGATAATACTGGTAGATGTAAATTAAATAAATTATAATTCGCCTCTATTTAAAATTAATCCCTAGATGAATTTAATTATCAATTACGGTGATTAACCTTACTTTAACCATATTATTAAAAGAACTAATCACTTTATGTGTTTTTTAAACATGTATCTTGATGAGAAGCCAACATCAGGACGTAAGATAGCCGGCCTCCAAGCACCAAGACCAGGAAGTTGGGTCCTTTCTTGACCGAAATCCTAGGCTAAAGGCCAAGGCTAAACCCAAGGTTCAGCCGAAATCAACCAAGCTTCATCAGCGAATACCCCGGCCGGTGCTCCCGCCAGTTTCACCAACTAGCTCCCACAGTCCTGCTACATAGAGCATTCATGACTTGACACGTATGTCGCTAGCAGCCAGTCCCATTAGTCTTGTCCGCTCACCCATTGCCACCATTTGCACACATCTCTAACACCTCATTAATGCCCCAAGATTGATGTGTCATTCTTCATATTAGTGAGCAACTAGGAAACTTCGTCCCTGACAGAGCTACCTTGGATGACGCCATCCCTACTTCACGTAGAAGTAGCCCACGTCATCAGCCCGACTTAAAGGCAAGCAGCGATAGACATGGCAAGTCGGTCCCTCTTTCCCTATAAATAGCAATCAATATCTCATTTATTAAAGACAATATACACACACACATATACAAGACACAAAAATATTCTTTCTTCTCCTCTTTGTATTTCCCAATCATAGTGAAACTTCTGTCAACCTCGTAGACTAGATCATTCTACATCAAACTACATAATTATCTTTGTAGTCTCATTTGTTTCTAATCTTGGTTGCCAACTATTTTCCACAACGATAATCTAAACCTATATAACAAATTTCACTCTAATAATCATCATATTTAATTAACCATGGTATGAATATCTTCTGTATAACATAGAGTGTGGTTGACGAAATTTTTAGAAACCAAAATGATTATTGTGAAAAAAAAACAAAATCAAAACAGATAGCAGACAGATACACTGCAGTGTGGTGGGTTTCGAGCGCTCTGCTGTTTAAATCTCCAATCAGTCGTAAGGAAAGCAAGCAGTTCTTCAGATCTATCCTATTATTTCCATCGCAGTGAGTCTCTCCCTCTTCATATCTCACTCTCTTCAAATGGTCACAGCTGAAATCGGTTTTGCATTATAAGTATTCCTCGGGATTTAGACTGATTTATTAATCTGCGTGGGTTTGGGTTGGGGGTATAACAGTCTCCCGTTTATCAGTCTATGCAGCATTTTGTTTTAGAATCTGATTCCTCGCATCGTATTCCCTATTGAATCTGCAACATTTCTAATTTCTTATCTACCATCGGAGGAAGGGATTGCATTCCATTCCACTATTATATGCACTTCGTATTAATTTCAGCTTTCAATATATGCGATTGTTGTTTGATCGATGCGGCCGGTAACTTGACTACGATCTACCACCGACAGGTTTTCCTTTCCTCTATTTCTCTCTTTGTTTAACCACTCTATTTTTTGTGGGATCTGATCTGCAAACTGTGTGAGCCATAGTTCAGTTCTTCATCAAGCAGAAATATTACTCTATCAGTGCTCGATCTGGGGGTTTCGTGTTGAATTACGCCCAAAAAATATTGAACTCTACGTACTGAGTTGAATGCTTGGTGTGAATCGAACAGCATGACACTTCGATAGAAGTTGAGATCGGATCAGTTATCCTTCTGTTTGCTGTCTATGCTTTTCTTGATTTCCACAATCTATGTCATGGCCTTAATGGGATCGATCGGGGTTTTGTATACCGGCTCCAGTAAGGGGAAATTGTTTGTTACTTTGGAATGGTATCAATAATTCCGAACCGCGTCGGTTCCGGTTCCACTGGCTTCCGGTCTCGGAGGGAGGATACTTATCAAACCGTTTGGAACCGTTACGGGCAGTTCCGATTCCGAATCCGTAAGAGTGGATTTGTATTCAAACCAGTTTTTAACGGGTTCTGGGTGGTTCTTATTTGTCTGGTTTTTTTCAATTAGATTAATTGCAAACTATACTTAAAACTTATGATTAAATTGCAAAATGAGTGAAACAAAGAGAAGTTTTAATATTTGATCGGTTCCACCTAGTTTTGGTTTCGGTTCCGGGTCCAGGTTCGATTTCAACTAAAAAGTTCAAACACTTAACGATCTTATTTGACTGAACCGGTTCCAGGTTCAGGTGGTTCCAAATCGGCTCCTAACAGTTTTGGTCTGGTTCGAACATGTTTCGGGCCTGATTCTTAAAGAAATGATTTGGGACCGCTTCATTTAAAGGCAGAAACCGGACACATTGGCCACCATTATTGTGGATTATGGAAATGTTTTCTTGACAATTTATACAATTTACTACAGCATTTTTAAGCCACCCTTCTTAATTCTATAATTCTCTAGGATACATAAGTTGCAATTGGGTAGCACTTGTTAGCTGTTTCCTGTAAGATCAATTGCTTAGAGGTGGCTGGTACAGACATGCTTGTTCGTCAGTCCAGAAGAACGTATGAATTGTCATTAATATGCCGTGTAGAGTGTAGTCCTTATGGATAAGTTAATTGGTCACTGATTTACAGTTTTCTTGCTTTGCAGACTTCTGAGTTCACTGCTGATTTGGTTAAATCTCATCTCTCTTATAATATTTCCTTTCTTGGATAGGTTTCTGTGTAGACAAGTGAAAGATGGCAGCGCAGCGACTGCTTTTACCCCTGCTCTAGATGGAATTCAGCATGTCAAATCCGATGATGGAGAAATGTTAGCCAAGCCTTTCTTAGAAGTGTGCAAGCTCATATTACCCGTTCTTGGTTTGTTCATTGTTTCTCTAAGGGATCCTTATTTTCACAGATCAATGTCTCTTCCTTTCATTATTCTACTTGCTCATGCTCCTAATTTCTTGGATTCCTGAAGCCTGGTGCTCGTAAGATACTATTGATGACTCTGTTTTCAAAGATTGAAGGATATGAGGAACTTTTGTTTAGGCATCGTTCGGAGGTGATATGTATATGGTATAAATGTGTATAAAGGGGGTGGTCCCCACGTGGGTCCTACGTTCTACTCCAATAATATACCGTCACATATAAAACAACCACAAAACAGCCAGACCAAAACTGAGAAAGCCACGAGGGTTTGGCAGGATATATTGATTGAGGAAGTATCTAGCGCTATAGATGCCAAGATAGTTTGTCGTTAATTACACACACATGCACACACATATATTCAGGATACTATCATCTAGAATCTCTTAGATTCTCTTCCTGGATTTTAAGAGAACAAGATTTCACTTGGCTACTATATGCTTTTGTGCGGCATTCTCAGTCTTGTTTATCGGTACAGTATTTTTGTTCACATTGATACGAGGTAGTGAGCTGAGATCTTTTCTTGCCTGTTTTTTCTAGACAAACTTGGCGCTGCCATGGCAATTGTCAAATCTGATATTGGTGGGAATATTACGGTGAGTTGTGCTTTCTCAGTTTTGTTCCAATGATCTAATGTTGTTTTTCACTGTGTTTTGGAGTGAAGAAATCTTGTTTTTCTAACATAATATGCTAGGATTTATATAGCCATTGTAGTTGTGGCCAAGATCTCTTAGGAAGAAGTTAGCTTCCATCCAACTAATACTTTCTGAAATTTGCGGTGGTCTTTGGAGACTAGCATAATAATATAGTTATAGCAAGGGAACCGATTAATTAGAATTGACACTGAAAGTGGAAACCCGTCATCATTGTTTATAAACGTGTTAAGGATCCGTTGTCGTACTACGATTTGCATACTTAACCTTGAAATACTGTTGCTGAATTTAGAAGCATAGTTAGTTACTATGTTGATTCCTAGCCATGGGTGCTTATGTGGTGCGGGGACTTCTACCGCAGAGATTGGAGGAGAAGTACAACTCTGATCCAGCCAAGTTTAATCTGCTGTACAGCATGGTAAAAGTAGAGGTTGAAGCTAAAACAGCCAAGGGATCATCCAGTTGTACAAATGGTTTGCTTTGGCTAACAGGTAGATGACGCTGTGTTTGTTTTCTCTAGGCTAATGTAATCATTCAATTTTCTCCCCTTTGATGTTTAGTTACATATATATGTGCACCTGTTATGCTCTTTCAGTCATTTACTACCTGGGGACGATTGTTGTTTCTAATGATGCAGAACTAGTATGTTTTAATGACAATAAGGAATGTTTAAACATAAATTAATCTTTTTTAATAGATAGCGATGGATTTTTTGACGGAACTGTTCCGTGATCTGTTGGAGCACCCAGACTGGGCAATGTCACAATGCTGTAGTGATTCATATGGGAAGACACTGAAGAAATGGCACGGATGGCTTGCCAGTTCGAGCTTCACTGTATGATACTGCAATTTCCATTGGAGTTCTCATTTTTTCATTTGATTGGATCCTGTTTGCTTCGTTGGTTGACAACGTGTATTGTTTTCAGCTTGCCATGAAGCTCGCCCCTGATAGGAACAAGTTCATGGATGTACTTGGAAGTGCTGAGGATGTCAAGTCTGATATGGAGAAATTTGTGGCTGCATTCTGTCCTTTGCTTCAAGAAAACCACAAGTTCTTGGTAAGGAGGACTCTTGTCAAAAGTTTAGTTGATCGAAGAAGAAAGACAGTTTTTACAGTTTGTGCCTTTACCTCTTAGTATATAAAGTCGGCAGTGTTTTCTTAGACCCTTCTTTCTTCTAGAATTTGTTCTAACATTTCTTCAAGGTAACCCACCCCAGCACAGTGGAAACCGGCTGCATGTTAAATTTTAGTGAAACATCTGAAGTGAGACTATTTTTTTATCTTCAAATGGTCTCTTCAACATATGATATTGGTTTCTCTAACTCAATTCTACTGTCTTTTTACCACAGGCAAGTGTTGGCATGGACGACCTGAAAGCTTCCTGATGAGCTAACTAAGAATGGTTCTTGATCATCATCCTCCCCACTTTTTTGTTCAAAGTGCGAAAATTAATTGAGCGCCATTTGAAAATCTCTTCCACTGCTTTTGAAGTTAAACACGGTCATACCTTTGAAATACTTGCTGTTACAGAACTTTTCTATAACTATGTAGTAGGTTTGTGCCTTTTGGGTGTTGGATTTATCATTTAGGAACACTTTTTATGTACCATAAGTTAACATATATACCTTGATACCCATGCCATACCCCTGAATCCATATCTATCATCTTTAGTGATACACTGTGGGTTTGGTTTACACTCAGAAACCTTTCGTCTGGATCCTGAATGAATAGTTGGGGTCACAACTCTGAAGTCGGATTCTGAAGTTTAAAGATGATTTCCGTTTACGCCTTCCTTCAGTTAGCGTTTTTTTCTTGTTACCTCAACAATTGAACACTTTATCGACCACTGATCCATGTCATTATCAATTCCTTCCTCCAGGATTCTGTTGTGGGCAAAAACCCGACGGTGCAAGTGGTGGATGCATTGTTCTTGGTATATATTAGGGGCATAATGGATCACTGCGTGACGAAAACGTGTACCAAATGTCGCCTGCTTCCGTTTACAATTATAAAATACTATTACGGGTCGTTTGGTACCAGAGAATAGTATTTATAATTCTTAGAATTGCAGCTATTCCATGTTTGGTATGAGAAAATCATTCCAGGAATTTAGCTTATTCCAATTTTGCTAGTTACTCACTGGAATAGGATTCCCTGCTAAACGCGGGAATTGCTATTCTAAGCGAGTGACCAGATTATCCTAACACTTCATAATTAAAATATATGTAGATATTTAATTATAGTTTTTATTTATTATTATTTATTATATTTTAGTTACAATTAATTTATAATATATATACATATAAATAATTTTTATATATAAAAAATATAAAAATAAACCATTTTATTTAGAGAAAATATATTAGATGTTAAATATATAATAATAAATATTATGAATTATATATCAGTATTAAATATAAAATATCAAATATATTAATACTTAAGTTATTTTAATTTTGAATGGAATAATTCTTACTAATAAAAAAATTGACCATAAGTAAATATATTGTGTACACTATCACTTACTAGTTGAATATTAAACATATATTTGTAGTTAAGACAATATATTCTATTAAATTAAATATTACTTAATCAATTTCAAAACAAATTTAAATTTAATACTAGATATGCCAAGAAATTAAAATTAGAGTATATTAGTATATAAAATTGTTCTTTAATTATTAAGCACTGTATAAAATATATAATAATTTTGATACATTGCTAAACCAAAATAGTTTGTAGAAACCGTTTTATAATTAATCATTACTTAACAAGTTGAATACTTATAATTAATCATTCTGAAATATACTACAAATATTTTGTAACATAATAGTTTTAAGATAATTGAAAGTTTATATTGTAATTTTTTAGTTTGTTCTTTTCTTGGTAGAATGTTACTAAATTTGATAGTTAGTAATAATTTTAAGAAACTATTTATCTGTATCTGAATAAGTAGTATGAGGTTCACATTCATATTACATGCTAGCATTATATTTCTTTATATTTTATATTTTCAATAATTACAAGTTTATATTCATAGTATCAGTTTAATATTATCAAAAAAAATTAATAGTAACATTTTGTTATAAGTAATTTATTAACTTATTTTATGGGTTCTTATAATTATGAAAAGTAAAATGTACTCCCTCCGTCCCACCTTGACCGTCCTATTTACTATTTGGACATGTCGTTTGACTTCAATTTTTAACATATAAGATAAATTAATTTTGAAAATTTAAGTTTTGCATATGATTCCTTATATGATAAGCTATATAATACAAAATTTAGTTTTATAAAATTATTTTACCTTATATGTTTAATATTGAGGTGGAAAAACGTGCCAAAAAGCAAACAGGACACTTATGACGGGACGGAGGTAGTATTAATTATTTTGTAATAAATTATTTTTTACATATTTTCATGTTAATAGATATAATTAAAATTTATTTTATCATATAACAATTAATAATAATGTGTCATTTATCAATGATAGATTCATAATTTTATACTTTATTCCAAGCCTATTCCTATCATTGTTCTGCCAACCAAACAAAAAAACATCGAATTCCAAGTATTCACATCACAACAGTAGTTCATATTCTATTCTTAGAATTCCATTCCAGTAATCTTATTTGAGAATTAACATTCTAATAACCAAACGACCCATTAGTTAATATTCTCTCCAATTCAAATGTAAACTTTTCTAGTTTTTTTTGTCTACCATCCGGTTCATCCTATCGGACTACATCCGGATCGGGGATTAGTTATGGGTGAATAGATTTCAATCCCCTCCCGATAGCTGTTGCAGGGATCGAACCATGGTTCTCCCTACTAAGTTCAGTCTCAATCACCACTGAACCAACGAATATTGATAAATTTTTAAGTTTTTTCTTACACTTTTTAGTAGTTCACGAAGAATCTAATTATTCAACCCAATATTTTACAAATCTGTTAAAAAATTATTGTAATATGATATCCAAATTGACAAGATTTTAGTTTTCAAAAATTTTCTCTGTGCAATTTGTCTTTACATGTTTTTTTATAGAGATCATATACATATGGATAGTCTATTTAAAATTGAATTTCCAATTAGTAAGATTCTTTTTTATTATTATTTATATACAAAGATTTAAATTTCGTTCGAAATTAAACAAAATTATATACGTTATCTCTAAAGATTTAAACAAAATTTTAATTTTTTTCAGTGGTGATAATTGGAAAAATGAATTAGTAGAATAGAATAACTTGCACTTTAAAAATTAGAACCCAAGATAAAACAACTTATTGGAGATTATTATTAATAAGTAAAAAACCAGCGTACGGACAGATGATAACCGTTATTCCCGCGCATTGAGACCACCAAAGCTAAACTTGTCCAGCGCGAGAAGGAGAGCAGAAAATAGCTTGAAGGGGGGGTTGGTTTCAAGAGAACGAAGTGGGGAAGGACGAGGAGGAAGACAATCTGTGCTTTCTCTTTCTCCTCATCGAAGGTTAAACTTTATTCACAGATTGATCCTTCTCCATTCTATCTGAAAAATCGATTGAGAGAAAGCCCGATGAAAAACGAGAACAACTTGACAATCGCAAGGCTTTGGAGACGAACAAAGGCGGTTGTTTCTTCTGCTCTAGCATTCAACCACCGTGCTCCGTCCTCCTCCCAATGAAGATGATGCTTAGGATAGCAGCTCTCTTCCTGATTCGAATTAGAACCTAACTTATTGCCGTTTCATCGTTTCTTTCCAGTAATTTTTCCTTTCCTTCCGAATTTTGGATTTGTTTCAACCCTAACCCCTTTTTATCCTCACTCCGCGTAATAGAAACGATCAAAAATCAATCACTCACCAGGTACTGAATCGGTTTAAGTTAGATGCCTGCGGCGTGTTTCCTATACGCTTCGCTGTCTCTCATAATTTGATCTCGAAACCAGCCTCGTCGACGTAGCTTCCTGCATTGTGACTATCACCCTAAGGTAAAAAAATTATTCATTTCCTCACTTCAATCGTTGAGCTGCGTTGTAATTAACTACCACGTTTGTTGTCAATTCATTTTTGTGATTCTTAACCTCAAAAGAAAGGTCATTTTCCTGAGCTGAGATCGTCATTTATTACCTTCTTTCGTCTGCACTTGATTTCTGTTTTCCTCATGTTAAAGTTCGCTCTCAATCTTTTTTTTTTTTGCTTATCCGACATTTTGTTTCTTTTTCCTTGTGAAAGGTGGTGATTGGCTCCATAAGGTGGATTTTTTTCTGACTTTTCATATACAGGAGTTGAGGAAAACATGCCAACATGTTCAAACCAAAAGAGAAGAAATAAACAATATATATATGTACATAATGCTTCATCGTTCGATTCCTTTTCGTGGGAAAGAGTGGGGAAAGTTCTCTCATACTCAGCCCAATAAAAGTAATCGTCAAGTTGGTTCTTGTTAAAGTCAATTAATATATTAGTATTTGATTAATTCCATTACTTTTTGCGTCATCATCGTGGTATCCACATAAGTCTCTCAATTTAGAATAGTTTCCCTAAGGAGTACAGATTCTGCTTCCTCCTTCCTTCATAATCACAATCTCATTTTCCTGCTGAAATATTACTAATCGCTGTGAATTGGTGTTTTTTTTGTCGGCGATTAAGTTTTGTTTTTCTTCGTTCAAAACACTAGAAAAAGCCATGCCGCTGGCTGGTTTTTAAACCGTTGGGAGGTATGGCAGGAGGAGAATGCTGCTGACCTGAACTGAACTGAACTGACATTATTCTGTGGGATTTGCTATGGATATTTCTCTTCTTACTACCATAAAAGAAGCCTCCACCGTACGTCGTCCCTTCTTATCCTGTCTCGTCCTCGTGCAGACCCTAGCTACTGCTGACTCTACTTTCATTCAGCCTCTGCTCATTGATTGACCTTCAACAAGGGGAAATAGAGTTAGATACGAGGTCATCAACGCAACTTACGGCATTGGAGTTTTCTAACACTTATTCCAGCCGCAATGAAAGGTCTATTGAAAGGCCTGAGATACATATCTCATGTATTCGGTATTGATTCTTCTATCTCAATTTTTGAATCCATTCCCAACATCAAAATTCTCTGTCTCCATATCCCAGCTAAAGAAATACCAGGTCAAACTAAGCAATCCTTTTGGTTGCTGTGCTTCAATAAAAGTGCCCTGGGGTGGTTGTGGTTCCATGCCCAAATTTGTTTCCTCTTTTATATCTTCTCTGAAATCAGAATGTCCCCAAGGGACATCTGATAAAATCTTCTGAAATCAGAATATGAAGAAGATATTCTGCTTTGACTTCTTATTTGCTGTGGTGTTGTTTCTTTCATTGGAATGTATAGCAGAAGAAGAACGTGAACCAGAACTGCAAATAGGTGGACCTACAGATGTAAAACATGTTGCTCACATAGGATGGGATGGTCCAACCGCAACTGCACCCAGCTGGGTACATCATCTATCTTTCTTTCCGTGCTAAATACTTTTACCCATTTCCCATTCAACATTATTATTATCATCCATCCATCCATCCGTCAATTCACATGAATTCAACTCTTCACTTTGAATTTGTTTGCGTTACAGATGACCCAGTTCAAAGGTGAAGGAGAGAATCTAGACCCAACAGTAAGTGGTAAGATAACAAAACTGTGCTGAACAACATTCAACCTGCTCTCTCTCTTTCACACACACAAACACATTCTTTAATTGATCTTAGCCCCCTTATCAAAAAAAAAAACATTCTTTAATTGATCCATCCATCCGCTTGGACTTGTTTAAAATCTTGAGCAGATCCTGTCGCTCAATCACCTTCGAAACGTAAGGGTTCCAAGACCACAAAACGGAACGGATCAGACACATCCTCCGCGATGGACTCCCCCAAACGCGCCACAGCTGATAACAAGAAGACTCGACGGAAGAAACCCAAGGGAAGTTCTTCTGATGCTCCAAGCTCCTCTTCTAAACCTACCAAGGTAAAGAAGAAGAAGGACAAGAATGGAATGAACCCAATCTCAGAGACTAAGGATCAGGGGGGTTGAAGAAGCCTTTTTAATGAACACTAATCTTTCCCCTCACCCATGATTCGCTCACACTTTGTAAATTTGTCAAGGAAGAAGTGTACGTACTGTTCTGTTTGGTGGCGTTGTTTTTGCCCCCCTTGGCGCTATGTAGTCGATCCCTACAATGTCTTGGCTACTTTGTTCCTTTTTCTCTACAGACCTCAAACTTAAACAGCTTCGTCGGTCTTCCTGATGACTGGCGCATTTTTTTGCCGAATACAAATTGCTTGCCATATGATAAGTAATAGACACATTGTAAACCCAAGATTTGCAAAAAACATTTTCGACACGAAATTTGTCAAGATGTACATCATGGTATATGAATATGAAATGTAAGATCATGCAAGGATCGGTGATGGCATCTCTTTAATACTTCCTTATCGATTCTAGTTAAAGAACTTTTGATCGATCATGTTATCCTCACCTGACATGGACTAAAATACGAAAAGTGAACCATATTCCTTAGAGGTTTGTGGACGAGATGAGTAAATTTATTTCCTCCTTT
Organism: Limonium bicolor; assembly: GCA_023374045.1. Classification (NCBI taxonomy): domain Eukaryota; kingdom Viridiplantae; phylum Streptophyta; class Magnoliopsida; order Caryophyllales; family Plumbaginaceae; genus Limonium; species Limonium bicolor. The sequence goes on along the minus strand of CM041777.1, from coordinate 191,556,827 downwards.
GATGTAAAGCTAGGTATAGCTAACCAATGGTTTGCCACGAAGTTTGTTGGTAAGTTGTTTTGTGGGCCATTATTATAAACAGGCTTGATTGACATTTGTCCTGAATTATTTTGAAAAGTTGAACGTTTTGCTAGGAGGCCTTGAAGTCCAAACTTGTCAATGGTGACACAATAGGGCTCACCTTCCATAAATAAGACCAAGTAATTAGCTCACCACCATTTTTTTTCTCAAAATTTCAAAACTACCCAACACTTTGGGATAATTATATCCCTCTTCACAAATCTTTATACAACTTAGCTGGTGAAAAATTAAAGATATTTACTGAGATGTTTATTAAGAATAGTCATTTTAAATATTGTTAACTTTTATATCGACAGGGTAAAAAGGCCTTTTTATTAATTGCCACTATAAATTGTGTTTTAAAAAAATTATTTCCCGAAAATTAAAAATTGTTTCCATCTTTCTTTTGACAAAATTGTGTATAGTATTGACATCAATTGTATACCTTTTTATTTTTTATCTATATATAAACCCCGGTAAATTATATACTTTCTATAAATATTCATAATAGTAACAAATAATTAATATAAAAGTTTTATATTATTTATTACATGAGTTTATAGTATTATGTAATTTTTGTATTTTGTATAACATATGTAACTTGGAAAATAAATAAATAAATTCACATTGTTACTTAATGATATTAAAATTATTTTCACATTATGACCTAAAAGATCACATATACATTGTTATCCAAAGAGATATTGCAATAAAGAGTAAGAAAACGGGTGGTTAAGGAAAAATAAGTAATTAACTTTGTATTAAAGATAGAAGTGTAATTTAACATGGGTAATTATGAACTCAGCAAGATGAGGTGGTGCCCGTTACATTACTCATGAATAATTGGCAGAAATCTTTGGTTTATACTAGACTCAATATTTCATACTTGGGATTCTTAGGTTTATGCGAATTTAATCAAATAATCTTCTTGTAACTCACTACAGATTACAGAATATTCTCAAGGTGATACAGTTTGTCACATATAGCACACATTTCGTTCTACCCCTCACATCATAAAACAATTAATACTTTTTAGAGACACACAATAAATAAAATAATAATAATTCCAACACAATTACAGCAAGTGGCAAAATCATTAAAAGTTATAAATTTTTTAAAAAAGTAACAAAATTATTAAATAATTTTATAAATGAGAAACAATTCTTAATAGACATAACATCATGGCAAACTTCAAAAATTCATAAGTTGGTATAATTCATAGAAAATATTATTAAACATAGATTATAAAGTTCAACATAGTAAAGTATAAAACCTTAAAACGTTATAACTATTTAGCCAAAAATACGATTTTACAGAAATACAGATAGCAGTAAAGTCATGATAGAATGGGTTTTTTTTCATCAGCAGCCAATATTTGACATCTTCACATAAAATAGTCTATAGTTGAAGATAGCTCGAGCTGAATTATATCGCACCATATAAGGATTTATTCAAAGAAAGAGATGGTAGACATGCGGAACCCCGCTAATAATATTGTACGGCTGTATATGTGGCAGTCCAGTCAGCTTACTGTTTATGTGATATTATAAATAGGGTAATATTTGTATTAACTTTTGATAGTCATAACTTTTAAATATAAGTCCAAAATTAAAATTTTTGCATCATTGTTCATCTAAATTCAAGTCTTTAAAATAAGATCAGTCATGGATATTTTTGACAATTTAAAATTTATGTTAGTTATTTTACATATCAACATATATCACGACACTTATGATTCACTACGTACAGTATAACTACACCATATAACATTAATAATACACCAGAAAACAATAATGATTCAGTATTTGTTCCGAAGTTTGTTATTAATTCACCACTTATTAGTTAATGAATCATAATACCAATTTCAATGAATCATAATGTCACATTAATGAATCATAACATCATTTTTGGTGATCATCAGTCAAATATAAAAGAAAAATTTTAAACAATAATAAAACATAAAAATAATATTGGTACGTTAAAAAATACATGATTCACCATATAAGGTTTAAAATACACCATACAACATAATAATACACTACAAAACAATATGATTTTTATCGGGTTCGAAATTTGTAATCTAATTCATCACTTATTAGTTACGAATCATAATATCAATTTTAATAAATCATAATATCAAAACTAATGAATCATATATGATTTTAGTGTATTATCATGCACATGTAAAAATAAGTTTTTTTCCAAGTTGTCAAAATATATCCATGATTGTTCTTGTTTTGAAGAGCTTGAATTTAGATAAACAATGATATAATTTTTTTCATTTTGGACATATTTCTTAAAAAATACAACAATTTAAAGTTAATATAATAAAAATGACAACCCAATCAGTAAAACAGTCCAGTCCACTGACTGAGACTGCCATGTCACAGGCTTACATCACCTTTTTTCACGGGGTTCCCGTACGCTCGAATTTGCGTCAAAGAAAACCCTTGTGTAGGAGTATTGCTAAATCTAACAGCTTATCCATCTGTTAGTTACAACTTATTTTTTTATTTTCTATATATTTTATAATTTTTGATTTTTGATATAAGTTCGAAGTTTTGTATTTTTAAAACGTTTCTGTAGTTTCACAATACACTACACAATATGTATTACGGGGAAAAACTTGTATAAGATCAATGGTAACAAAAACCTTGCCTCTATATAGAAGTCAAAAGAGGTGAGTATCGGTGACCAGTGGCGGATCCAGGAACTTTGTTTCGGGGGGTAAATTTTTTTTGACGCTATCATACTTTAAAATATTATGTTATTTTGTACTTTTTTAAAAATGTATAAAAGCATTTGACAAATTTTCAAAAGTTTCGGGGGCACCGGCCCCTCCCCTTGGATCCGCCTCTGTAGGTGACACCTCTATTGTTGTGATCAATCGGAATGAGATAGACAGTCCACTTATGTTGGAGCAATCAATGAAGGCGACACCAGAATTTTGCCTCCATCGGTACATTGGTCTGTTTCAACCTCCACGATCACAAACGTTGCCTTCATTGACAAAAACAATAAAGGCCAGCCAGTCCATTCGTCTACTTTGTACATTCTCATAATTATTAATAGAAGCAACATACTAAGGTCACCTCGGTTGTGTTGTAATATTTTAAGGCAATTGTTTAGTCGCCTCTCGTGATTGATTTACAGAGACAAGGTTCTTTCTGTCACCTTGGTTGTTATATATATATATATAAGTCACCTTTGATAACCTATTTACAGAGGCATTGTTTTTTGGTCACCTCGATTGTATAATGTAGATTAAACAACGAATTTTTTTCACTTAAACAATGCACTGACTTTTTTGCTCATCTCGCTTGCTAACACTCAGACTTCATCTTCATTCCCCTTTTATCTGCATCCCCCTTTCATCTCTCTCACCCCTTCATCTTCATCTCGGTTGGTTGCTACTCCGGCTAAATGTGCATCACGCACAAGAACATCATTATGGTATAGGAGAACAACCTTAGTTGATTCAAATTTCTGTTGATTTTGCTGAATCTACGCCTCGGTTGTTTAATGTAGCTTAAACAACGAATTTGCGTTGATTCAAATTTTTTAGTTTAATGATTATTGTTTCAGGGTCAGGATACTGACTGGCTGACCGTGAGTTCGCAATCTCCTAATGCAACTAACGAGACAGGATTGGAGTATTTCCTCCAACAAGATTCAAATTGTCATGCCCCGGTTTTTTTCTTTTTGTTTCTAGTTTGCAAAGGGAGTGTCATGTCATTTTCTATCTTTTGTTAGTGAAGGTTGTGTTATTCATGGCTGGTTTTATTAAGCTTAAAAGAGATGAGGGGTAAAAGGGTCTTTTTCTTTGTTACTAATAAGGTAGGAAAAGAGTTTTCTAACTCACGTCATTTCTTTTATTCCTTTCTCCTTCTCGTTCTAATTTTCTCGTTTGCTTCTTTCTCCTTCCTCCTTTTCCTTCTCCATTCTACTCTCTCTTGTTCTTCCTTCGTTTTTTTGCTTCTAGAGTTTGATCGTTGTGTGATTCTATGTGAGAGTTCTGGTCTGTCGATCCGTCGGATTTCAGGTTTGAGATTGTGGGTTTAGTTTCGTTTTGTTCTTTGTTTCGTTTTCTTTGTTCTTATTTTGGTCTTGACTTATGGTTAATTCGGTCAATCGTTCCTTGAGCTTCAAGTGGAGATCCGAAGAGTGTGTAATGTGGAGTCGGTAGAGTCTCGCAGTTCGACGATTTGAGGTAGGTGGTAGATGGATTCAGTGTGGGTGTGTTCACCCATGGGGATTCAAGAGATTTTTGTTCTGAATTATGATTGATGTGTTCTTTGAATTGGATGTGATTCTGAGTTGGTTTTGATTTGCATTTTCCTCCGCTTAAACCCCCATGGTGTTGTGTTTAATTGCTTACTTTGATATGAGGAATACTAGTGTTATCAATGGTGATTTCTAGCATTTGAGTTCATCATTTTACTGCTTTCAATTTTACAGTTTCATTCGGTCCGGACTTGCATGTCTTAAAAGGTCTTCGGACGCCTTTGTTAGTTGACAGTTTCTGAAATACCCCTAAGGTTATAAACATAATTAAGGATTAATCATTGATTATGAAGGCTAATGAACCCTAATTGATTAAGGAATTATAGAACCTCAAATATATTTATATAAAATAAATATATATAATCCAAAAAGGTTATTAAACCTCACATGAAATAATGGACTAGAGAGGGAGTAATTATAAGGAGAAATCAACTAATAAAGTTGGTGTAACATGTAATATGTCATTACATGAATTAGGAGCACAAATAACATGAGTGAATTAGAGAACATACTTTATATAGTCAAAATGACTTATAAGTAAAGTAATCACTCAAGAACACGAAGATATACACTTTGGGATAACGTAACCAAATAAGTTACAATCTAACACGAAGACACATTCTTATTTAGTTAACCACCAAATGACCAAAGTACCCCTCTATAATATCCGAGGGGGCGTTTTTCTATAGTAAATAAGCCATCAAAGTCAATCTTGATTTTGGAGGGAAGATACTTTATGACATGAAAGTCTTACCTTACCTTTTTCCTACCTTGGTAACTTAAACAAATATCTCTTACACTCTCTTTCCTCCTCCCCATGCTGCCGATTTTCTTCATCTTCTTCCTTTTGATTTTTCTTCTTTTTTTGCTCCCATAGAAGAATACAAGTGTTAGACAAAAGCTCTCACCGAAACACTTACTTCTTTTCTTGATTCTTTCTCATTTCTAAGCAATTTTCATCTACAAATCAAAGGGAACACAAACTCCTTTCCTTCTTGAAACAAGGCCTAAATCCTACAGCATTTTAAGGCAAAAAACCATGGAGAAACCATGGAGAAAGTTAGCTAAGTTCAACCAAAGCTAAAGGTAAGAAAATGTGCTCTAAACTCCAAATCTTTTCCTTTGATTTTGGAGGTCCGAAAATCCATCTCACCTAGCTCTTTATCTTCACCCTTTTTTCACAAAAAACTTGAGCTTCATCAACCCATGAGCTATCCAAAAAGAGCAAGGAAAAATAACTCAAGACACGGAAGGATTCAATCAAAAGGTGAGCCTTGAAACTAGAGTTTTAAGTGCTTAAGATACCTTCCATCCTTATATCTACACAAGATATACCTTATACCTATTTATTTAGAGTTGGCCAAAATTTTGAGGACAATCTCACTTTGAGAGCTTCAAGGTAAATCTTACTCCTTAGATTTCATTTTTGTGCTTTGAGCTCTTAGTTATTCCTATGATCATTGTTGGGAGTCTTAAGACCCTAACTTTGCTTCTTCTTACTCTTCTAATCATGGATGAAAATGGATCCTAACCCATCTGGTGTGTTTGAACTAAACCTAGGAAGAGCAAGGTGAAAAAGTAAGGAAAACAACACTAAGCAAGGGTAAGTTTTGGATATGATTTTATAAAGCCTAGAACCTTCATATAACCTTTAGATCTACACAAAGATATCGTTTTCTCTTCATATTAATATAGGGCCGAATTTGGAGAGATAAACCTTATTTGGAGACATCAAGGTTAATGTTTAACCTTAAACCTCATTTTGGCATTTTTTTAAAGTTGTTTCCTGTTGAGTAATGTGTATGGCCGAGGGTAACTGTGGAAAATACACTAATATGACCTAATAATGAACCTAGATCTATACTAACATGTATGTTTTTGTTTACTAATGGTTTATGGGTTTAAAGTGTCATTTTTACTAAGTTTAAGTGATTTTATGTGAAAACTGGAGTTTGGACTGTATAGGTATTATTATTATTAGTATTTTGGAGTCTTGAATTATATAACATGGCTGACACTATATCCAATAGTATAGGCCGTTTAGTAAGCATTTTAGTAGATTTATGACTTCCAAAAGTTAAGGTTATTATGGTATACTGTTATGTGTAGAAGCCAAATATTTAAGGGGTTGTTGGAGTGAATAAAATACTTACTACTTGCAAAATTAGGTTTGGTTTGGATGAAGTTAGAGTCAAATTTGGGTTAAAGAATAAGTAAAAGTCTTAAGGATATATTCGAAATTATAAGGTTAGAGGGTTAATTTGGAGAATACTAAAAGATAAGAGCTGGAAGGATAAATATGGTTAAGGCCAAAAATTAAAGTTTAGTTGGGTAAGAAGTGTAAAATCTAAGTTTTAAGTTTTTGGAGTAGAATGTAAACTTTAAAAAACTTTAAGGGCCAAACTGTAATTTTGGAAAATATGAGGGAAGGCAGTAGTAAGAATTCGGTCAAACCCAGGTGGACTTAGGTTTTGACCAATAGTAAGAAATAAGGTTGAAATTGAATTACGGAAGATTGGTGGTGGATTTGAAATTGAGGAAAGGTTACGGGTCAATCCATGAATTTGATAAATTTTATGGGGAAAATCAAAATGGACAAATTAGGGTGTTTGGAATTTTGAAGAATGGAATTTAAAGTTTGAAATAATTACGTGTGAAGTTGAAATTATAAGATAGTTAGAATTGGAGGTAAATTCTAAATTTAGGAAAATATTTGTGGCATAATGTAATATCAAATAAAATTGGAGTACGGGTCAGAATTATGGAAGTTAAGAGTACATTTGGGATAAGATTGAGGATTACATAATAATACATTAAGTATAAGGATTTATATGTCAATGTTTAAAGTTGGGAGGAACTTAAGGAATTTTATAATTCATATGAATTAATATGAATACTTAGGATATTGTGGAATTATATACTAAGGTTTTGGGAATTAAATAATGGAAGAGAATTACTAGGGAATAAACCTAAAGTCATTAATATAGATTGAAAGTTATATATATAACCATTACATAAATGGTTAGGGATTGTTATTAATTGAAGAGGTTATTAAACCTATAAATTTCAAAGGTCATAGAAGGTGTTGACTATATTGACCTTGATCACGTTGACCAATTAGTATGTTGATTGCATTGACCAAATTAATAAGTTGACCACATTGACCAAACCAGCTAAGTTGACCAAGGGGTCGAGTTAACCAAACTTAGTTAATTGACGAGTCTCTGTCTTGACAAAAAATCCTAAAAGTTTTACCTTTCCCATATCACAATATTCTTATTAAAAATCTCACTCTGTTCTTTGTCTATATGTATAAACAACTTCATCATCAGACTATTTGTCATGACTAAATCTTTTTAGTATTAATGTATTCACGTGAGTCATTGCACCAAAAATAATTATCATGAGGCATCACGCCATAATTTATTAATTTTTGTTAATTATACCTGATGGTGTTAATTTTGTTATGCATCATTTTCTTATTCATGGTTACTTTTATTTATTTTCAATTACATAAAGGCATTGTGCCAAAAATTATTGTTACGTGCGGCACCGTGGCAGACTAACTATGACATAAGGCATCGTGCCATAATTTATTTATAATTTTTTATTTCATTTATTTGACATTGGTTAAGTTATTTTGTTTCATATATAATATGTTTGTATACCCCAACCTCGTTATGAGTTGTTTAAGTTATTTTGTTTCATATATAATGTTATGAGTTGTTATTGGAAACTATGCTGTTATACTAGATTATTTTTGCTTATAATTGATGATGAACAAACATTAATGAAATTACATAACAATATGTCGTCTAGATATTATATAACAAATATGGAGACAAATATCATCATATTCTAAAACAGTTTCACCCCTAGCTAACCAACGCCCTCTCTTTTTCAAGCTCACAATGTCGTCTGATGATGATAATACATTCGTACTCCTAGTGGGGACTGAACCATTGTTGGCCGATAATAAAAATAGAGACAATCGTGCTACCCGCCTTCAAGTGTATAACACAAGATCGGAAGATCTAATACTTACATAACTGTGTTATATGTCAAGAATAATCAAGGAAACAACTATAGTTAGGTCATTAATTACCTTTCAGTATAAAACATTTCATCCAGGATGCCTCAGGAATACATTTTAAGGGAGAGAAGAGGTGCCCCATTTGCAGGAATCGAATCATGTACGCCTTTGAATGTGAATATATTTGTATCAAGGTTTGATTAATTTCTATTAGAACCAATTTATTTATTTTTTGTTTGTCCCTTAACTTTAACTTAATTGTATTTCTTTTCTTGAGTTCGACTAAAACCCTGAAAATTTAACAAATTTCCATTGTTTCAAAGGAAAACCATAAATTGAGTTGCACAATTGTATTATATTAAGAACCTGTACAACTCAATTTATGGTTTTCCCTTGAAACAAATGGAAATTTGTTAAAGGTCCAGGTTTTTAGTCAAACTCAAGAAAAGAAGTACAAATAAGTTAAAGTTAAGAGACAAACAACAAAAAAATAAATTATTTCTAATAGAAATTAATCAAACCTTGATACAAGATATTTTTATTCAAAGCGTACATAAGTTACCTATGATTCGATTCATACACATGGGGCACCTTCTCTCCCCCTTAAAAATGTATTCCCAAAGGCATCCTTGATGAAAGGTTTTATGTTGGCAAATATTTAATGACCTTACTGTAGTTGTTTCCTCTAATTCTTCCTGACATATAACACAGTTATGTCCTCTCTCGTTAAGTATTAGTGAAATACCCCAAACCTTAATATGTTAATTAATTATGTAATTATAATTTTCTAAGACTAATTAAGTCCTTAAGATCATTGGTGAAAGAAAAAATAAATAAATACCAAAAAGAAAAAGAAATGCGTAAAAGTCACAAAACGTGAAGACGCGTATTCAATTATTTTAGGAGGTATATAACCTTCACTAGGGTTATAAATATATTTTTATACCCTGATTACACACTAAGAACATGTGGGAAAATTCCAGAAGAAAACGGATCCAAATAATGCGTTAAAACGCTAACAGAGTCTTAAAGCGCGTTTTTCGAGGAAACCCGAAAACGTGACTTTAAACGGTCAAATGACCCCGTAAAAATTATAGTTGACTACATAACTATAAATAAACATTAATGGGATTTTAATAGACATAAAAATTAAATAAACAAGAAAATCCCGGAAAACGGGCCCGGTTAGTGAATAGTGCTAAACCGGGTAAATAAACGAGTGTTTCTGTAAAAAATGAAAAACGCTCCAGCATGTGTTACTGTAAGGGGGCCGGTTTTAATATGTTAATTAGCTCTCTCACACTCTTGACTAGTTAGCTAGTTAAATAAGTCAAAAAGCAATAAAACAAAAAGTAACTTATACCCCCACCCACACTCTCTCTCCTCCCCTTATTTCTCTTTTTCCCCTCTCTTTCCTCTTCCTTCTTCCTCCAGCAATTTTCTCCTCTCTCTCTCTGTTGCTGAACGACAATGCAGCCCCATGGCTTCCTCCACTTCTTCTCCTTGTCCAAGCTAGCTCCAAGCTCAAATCACAAAAATAATTACATATTTGTGATCCTCTCATCAAGCTCTACATTTCTCTCTTTTCAAAATTCGAAAATGATGAACTTCATCTCCATGGGTTTTCTCCATTTGAAGAGAAAATATCACCAATGTGTAGCTTGGAGCCTCCTCTTTCAAACAAGGTAAAATTTCATTGAAAAGCTCGGTTTTGTTCTTCCTCCTTTGGTAGCCGATTTTGATCTCTCTCTCTCACTCTTACCTTGTTTTTCTCTTGTTTTGGAGCCTTGTTTCAACCCTCCGATGGTGGAGTAAATGCCTTCTTGATTCAAGGGTGAAAATCCCTCTTAAAAGGCTCAAAAGGTAAACCCTAACCTTATGTTTTAAGCCCTTTGATTGAATTAAAATTTCCTAAGGGTTTAGGTAATTAATGAATACATTTTTGTGTTCCTTGGATGTTGGGATGGAGTTGGGTAACTCCATTCCCACTTGACCGAAATTGGGAGAGAGGAGGAGCAAGAGGATCATTAAGGAGAAACTTGTGAATTAAGGTAAGAAATCTACCTTAATGCCTATACTAATTGTTTTAGAATTGGGTTTGGGAAAAATAAAAGATGAAATAAAATCTGGAACAATAATGTGCTTGAGTGTGGTTAGTTGGATAGTGTGAAATGTTGGTTTGAATTGAGGGCCTTGGAGCCAAATGATTTGAGTTTGTGGTTATATTGTGGTTCATTAAGTTTTGGAGCTATATTGTGATATTGTTGAATTTTGGATTGATATGGTGTGCTGGTAGGACCCTTGTAAGGGTGTGGCTAGATTAGGAATGAAAATGATGAAAATGGATGGAAATGGATGTGTTATGTTTATGGGGAGGTTATGACAAAATTTTGGTAGGAAATGAGTGTTTTGATGATGGCTTGGTGAATGGGAGAACCTTGGTGTCTATAGTGTTGAGTAGAGTGGATTAATGGCCTTATAATGATAGATGAAGAATGGGGATAAGAGAGTACAAAATCTGTAGCATAATGATGCTTGGTGACTTGGAATTTCAAGGAAAAAGAGTTGGTGTTTATAACTTGTGAAACAAGGAGTGAATGTGGGTTTAGAAGTGCATTTATGTAGGAATGATTGGTAAAGGTCATTCATGGATTTGGTAAGTTTGGTAGGAGGTAAGAACTATCAAAAAAAGAAATAGAAATGCACAAGTGTGCAAAATGCAAGAATGTGAAAAGTGAGTTTGTTGAATTTGAGCAAGAATTGGGTGGTGGATTAAACCAATGATTTGGTGTGGTTTAGAGCATGTTTTGGGGTTTTAATTATGTAGGAAACTTGTGGAAAGTTTATGGAAGATTAAGGGTGGTTTAAGGATTTATTAATGGCTGAAAAATGATGTTTGTAGCAGGTTTTAGCAGGGTCCGGGACTTGGTCCTTGGACAAAGTCCCGGACCACCCATTAAAAACAGGTCGAGAGTTCTTGCAGCACTTGGTCCGGGACTTGAGGGATGGACAAGGTCCCGGACCACCCATGAATTTGTAGCCGAGAGTTTAACAAAGCATTGGTCCGGGACTTAGGGTAAGGACCTAGTCCGGACCACCCCCAGAATTCACCAGAGAGTGTTTTTAAGGGTTCTAAGCATGGGGATTGAATGGTATTGGTTTTAGATGATGTTTAGGCCTTGTTTGGTGACATGTAAAGGCCTTAGAAAGTGTAAACATGTGTTAGCTTGATGTGAGAAAGTTGTGAGTTTAAGTGCACAAAGTTAAACTGAAATAACGGGATAACGGGGTAAGTACAAGAGTAATAGAAGTTTACATACCGTAATATCTTGTTGCTAATAAAATGTTTTAATAATAATACCAGTTGTTTTGGAAACTACCCGGGGAGCGTGAGGTGATGCGTTGGAGTAAATCCTCGGGAACAAGATAGATAACCCATGGTGTAAGGTATGGTTTTCTTGTAACCTGTGTCCTACCGGGTTACACCGGATTGTATGCCTATGTGTTTTTCTGTATGTTTGCCACCTTACAAGATAAAGCATGAAATGGGTTTACAGTAATTCATTAGTGTGGCGTGAATAATTCTGATACCGTTTAACCTTAATTATGTGTTAAACCGTAGCTAACCGACTCTAGGATCACATAAGAGATCGGTATTCGGATTAAACGTCCCAACCCACGGGAACGTTCTAACTGCGGCTATCCGTGCTTTAGTTGTATATTGTGGTTATGGGTGTTGTGTGTTGCCTTGTTAATGTATCGTTGTTTAACGAATGTTGTTGTCCATGTTTGTCGAATGGGAGGTTACCTCCCTTGTGTGTGATTAACCAAGTTTATAACACCATATGGTGTCATGTTGTGATGAGTTCCATAAAGGAACTACTAACTAATATGTATATATTATGGGGGGTGAGGAATCCGGTCGTTCCGGTCGCGCGTGTTGTTTGGGAGTTGACGTCTATAATTGAATTAACTCCCACTCTGTTATGTTATGGTTGTTTTTCCTTCTTGGATTACAACCACCCACAAGCTTAACCAAGGCTTACCTACCTCATTATTATTCGGGGCTAGGGGACTACTGTTATGTTAAGGTTGTTTTCCTTTCTTGGATTGCAACCGCCCACAAGCTTAACCAAGGCTTACCTATCTCATCACTATTGGAGCTAGGGGGAAATTGTGTACGGTGTGATCGGGTCTATATTAATACCGACACACCTATGTAATGTTATGTGTATTGGTGTGATCGGGTCTATATTAATACCGACACACCTATGTAATGTTATGTGTATTGGTGTGCTCGGGTATATATTAATACCGACACACCTATGTAATGTTATATGTATTGGTGTGCTCGGGTCTATATTAATACCGACACATCTATGTAATGTTAAGTGTGTTGGTGTGCGGACCCATGTTTAATCCGACACACCTTAAGTAAAGTGTACATAACCTAACAAGTGATGATGTGTTTACTTTGCTGGTTGTAACCCATTGGTTGGTTGTGTATGCTTATAAGCATGTTATGTGTTCATTGTTTTCTTGCATGCTTTAATTAAATAAACTGCATGCTCACTCGACAATTAGTTGTGCGTGGCCCGTAGCATGCGGGCTGCTCGATTACCATACCAGCAAAGGTGCTGACCCCCTTTGGGGGCCCCCATACTTTTCAGGTGCAATAGAGCTGGTAGCCGTTCAAGAGTAGGACGGGGTAGCTGTATATACATGGATAGTTAATAGTTGATCGTGTGGTTGTAAGAGATGTAAGACCGAAGTATGATATCGGTAATGGAACGTATTAGACTCGGTACGGTTTGGTTTGTAATTGTATTTGTGTTCAGAATGTAACGAACTTGTAAAGTAAAGTGTAGTGCTCGGTAATCTTGTCCATCAGACCGGTACGTTGTGCATGTATTAGCCTTGTTAGCCACGTGGGTGGCTAACGGCGTGTAACACCCATTGAATTAGTCAGTGTTCATGATGTGATTTCCGCTGCAATTAATGGTTAAGTGTGGTGTTATTTGTAGGGGTGTTACAAAGTGGTATCAGTCGCTCTGATGACTGGAAATACTGAGCTTGGTAAGTACCGAGTTAGGATTTTAGTACATTGGGTTAAGGGTTGAGTGATAGCGTGAGAGATACGCTAGTTAGGAATTACCAGTGAGTACTGGAAACCTACAATATCCTTCCCACCCTCCACAATCCCTATTTTATAACTCGGGAAGAACGCCAGAGAGATAAAAGTCCTCTCTTACTCGGGAAAGCCCGATCTGGCTATTATTAAGTACCTCTGTAAATACGGAGAACTTGTCATACAGTAGATTCCAAGGACTGAGAATCCTAGAGACGGAACCTGTTTGAACACCTTTACCCGCACTTAATAGCGGAGGACTAAGAATCCTATGTACAAGAGACTGAAATTTCCGGCGACCTGGGTCGACATGCCTAGCAGTCGAGGAAACCCAGTCAACAAGAAAAGAACCACTTATTGTGCACAGGGGCGTCAATGGAGGAGCAACAAACCCGAGACACATGTCTACGGAACCATAATTGTTAAGTAATACCGACAATGGTATAGTAACCGACTAAGGAACTAGTCAAGGTTGGATGATTCCAAACCTACAGCGCCAAAGAGGCTGCAATACCCGATTATCATAGTTTAGACCACTATGGGGGTATTAGTGAAACATACTTCAATGGGGCTACGAAGTAGTATCTAAACAAGAATCAAATCTCGGTAACCACGGAAATGCGTGGGGACGGACATTAAGGAAGAACACAGAGTTAAGTGAACGGAGAGTCACCCTAGTTAACGACTACCATGTCAAGACCATTGAGAGTCGCTCTAATGTTCTATTATCAAAACTGTAAGGACAAAGGAAGAGCCAACAAGACTACCGAATACGGTAGTGATACAAGTAATATCACAACCAGCACATGTTGAACCGATAGCTAGCCAGCATGGCGCACTTGCTATTGCAAGTGCTGCTATAACGGGGCTATTCGGGAAAGTTTTAATGACTACAAAGTACCTGGTAAGGTACTGTAATGTTGAAGGAAGTGATTATAGAATCAAGAATCCAAGAATTTGAAGCGTGAAATCTGGAAGGGCTCAATGGCCTAACCATTGTATGTGAAGATATACCAGTCAGCGGGAGGCTAGACTTGGTCAAAGCGTGAAGACATTTTAAATACCGAGAAGAATTTTCTTATGAACCCAGTTTTTCTTCTAAACCCAGATTTATTTCAAACCGTTTTCACACCCAAAATTTTCTTCCAAACGTATGCTATTTCAACCCTTCTTTTAAACTCAAAGTTTCTCTCAAACTTTAGATTTCCTTTAAATCAAAACCATAGGACCTACACCGGCCTTAGCGCCACACGGTAGGTAAGTTGTACCCATTTGCTTTCAAGCAACTTTAGAACAATCCTACAACCCGAGGGTATTACCCGAGGGAAGGGATCCAGTTCATACTAGATACAGACAGTGGACCAATTTCCCTTAAGATATAGTTCGGGAAGCACGGAATGCATATTATCATAGGACGCCATGAGGGAGTTGGCAACAGAATACTTCACCTAGGCGTGTGACGGACACTACGAGTGTACTAACTGAAATGTGGGACGACCGCACTCCGATAGGAGCTTGTGAGCCTGACAGACCTACTTATGGGCTAGTCGGGTAAGTAGCAATGTATCAGTATGGTACCCCACATATGTATACGAGTAGAGTCTGGAACACGGGTAGTAGTCGACTCCGTCCTACGGTCTAGAAAAAGTCAAACAAGAGCAACGGATTACCACGAATGGTTGAAGTAAAGGAACCCAGTTAAGTTAAAGGGACTAAAAAAAAATTAGTGAGTTTATTACAAGGAAATGTTTAAGAGTCAGGAAGTGCAAAGCGCACTGACTGTTATGTAAAGACATCGCATATGTCTTAAGAATCCGAGGGATAAACATGATAGCTGGAGCGGTGACCCAACCTATACATGTAAGGCAGATACCTGATATGGACACATTTGGGTGCAACGAACGGGATGAAACCCCCGGAATGAGCACCTAGACTACCAGGGAATATCGACCTTCACAGAAGAGGATATCAACCCAACTAAGAACGCAAAATGGCGTAGTTAACTAAACATACCAATAAGTACAAGCCAGATGTAATGACATAACTTAGCAACACCAAGAGCAATCCTAGAGGAGTGTTTGGATCAACAACTGTTGAATGAAATGTAGTGATCGAAACACAAGAGTTGAAACTAACACCCAGTTTAGACATAAGTCGTCAGGAGGCAGACTGAGATTCCTAAGGACATCCCATGAAAGGAAGCGTGATGCAACGACCTTGTCATGGAGCCAATACAACCTCCAAACCATGTGATGGCGTATGAAGAAGTAAAATGTGTGTGAATAGCCTACAATGAGCTGAGCTCGAGGAAGTAAGGCTTATAAGCCACAAACTAAATGTGATATGTAAATTTAATTGATTATGGAAGTTATGTTATACGAGTGAATAGAGCGGAGAACAAACCACTGCATTAAGAGTGGGGATACCTCTCGATATTGTGAAACCGCAGGAGCGGTAGTTATGTGAACCAAGTTCAATAAATATGTTAAGGATTGACCAGATTGTTGTTACCCCATGATGATATGAATAAGAAAATACGAAAAGTAATGTTCATACCAGTTGTGGAGACCGGAGGAGTAATAAGTCTAATAGCAACCACCATAGGTATGTGATGCTAAATGAAGAGTGAACAACGCTCAAAGAGCATAAAGACTTGAAAAATGGTGTATTCAGTAGTCATCCAAATGAATGACGAACCATATACGAATGGTGGAAGTACATGAGCAGAAGATAATATGAGAGTGGATGCCATGTAAGTTAGTGTTGTACAAGAAGTAAGAATACGGTGCGCAATAAGCGACCGTTGTATAAGTATGGTTAAACGAAGTATGGCAACTAAGCAGAATTATGAGTTAAACTCAGTGGAAATATAGGTAAGTGATAACAAATAAACTAGGCAGTAAGCCAGTAACCAGTATTATGTGATAAGAATCTTAGTGAAACACAGTATGAATTCCTATTGCAAATCACATAAGAGATTCACTGCCAAGAGTTTACGCCTCTGCACTCTGTATGACTGAGTGTTTTGGTATTGCGCTTGCGCGGTAATGATCGAGTGAGATAGCTAGGAATTGGGAAGATATTAATTATGGTAGAACAACAAAGACTTATAACGTCATAAGAGACTGAGGCATAGGAAATGCAAGGTCGTACCAATGAAAGAGTACTGGTACAGAACCAATTGTGGTGGCATGAATAGCAATAAGTGACTGCAGTAACACGAAATACCAAATATTGGTATGGAATATACCTCAAGTGTGGAAATAACCGAGAGAGCACTAGCTCAATCTCAACCAACAGTAAGTCAGAAGAAATTAAGTCAAACATTGAGAAATACATAGCGGTATACATAGCGAACTATCACAGAAGTGGATAGAAAGTTTATAACTCACCGAATTCGCTCACGGTAAGAGATACCACGCGTCGGTTGAGAAACCATTATTACCAAGATGAAGGTGATAAATGGGAGATGCACAATACAGTAAGAATAACGGATGGGGCAAACTAAGCTATAAGTTGTCACAGTTGCACAGCAGAGGCCAGTGAATCCATGCGTCAGATACATTGTGAATATGATAATGGCTGGTTATCAACGACAAGAAGCCTCACAGGCCAGAATCGAAACCGGTGATGAGTTAAATAAACTCCAATGAGAATTCTTGGCTTAGGGACTAAACCGCCAATATGGTTAAGATCCTCTAACCAGAACGCATTGTATAACAGACCGCGTGGAAATTAAAACACTTCACGGCGGCAGAACATTTTAAATCAATGTTTAGTGATTGATTACGTGGGCGTAATCCCTTTTAAGGGGGGTAGAGCGCAAGAACACTCAGTGAATGTTTACGTACAAGTGTACGTGAACAATGTTGTGCGTAGCACAAAATAATTTGTTATGATGTGATGTATAACACAAAACACTTTGTTCTGATGATTGGTGTGTATGGTACATGAACATACGTATTCATTCATGGTTTAATTATGGTAATTGCGCACAGAAGATGCGAATACCATTGTAATAAATGTATATACCTTGTTAACTGTTATGTGTGAGATTACAAGTGTAAGGGAGTAAGAAACTCCCGGGAACTAAAACCCCGACTATGTATGTTCATATAATACTAAATGTAAAACCGTGTATTGTATTTTGATAAAAGTATATATATATATACAATATTGTGATTTATGAAGAGGTATGACACAACATAGAACCTAGTGAGAATTAAATTCCCTAGGTAACTTGATTTAAAACGAATCTGGAAGATGATCGATGGACAGAGTTCCACCCTTGGAGATGTAATGATTATGACTAGATGGATTAAAAGATAGAAAATGGTACATGCTTGAATTAATTGCTGTTTGAAAATGAAGTGGAAGGTGAAACTTGATTATCATGAGATCAAGGGAAGCCGAACACAAATTGGGGTGGAAAGATAGTTCAACACTGATTTGATCACATCAGGGTTGGATGATCCTTGAAACTCTTTATAAGTGGTCACAAATAATCGCCTTAAGAATAAGATGCAGTTAGCATAAATTGGACTTGGAGTTGTATAGCGTTTTCAAAAAGGATTTTAGATTGGTGTTTTCAAATTTCGATTGGTATTTTCAAGACTTCAATTAATATTTCCAAGATTCTTAAATGGTATTTCAAAGGAAGAATTTCCTTACTTGACCTTGTAAAATTTCAATTAGTACTTTCCAACTAAGGATTTTATTCCACTTAACCCCATAAAGAATATTTTTGTATTACTTGCTCACGAGCTGAGGACGTACGAGCCTTTATCTTCGGACCGGTGACATGGAAGTATATTTTAAAAATGTATGTGATTGTTTTGATCTCCTAAAGGAACGGGGACCAGAAGGTGTCCATCGCGACCGGGTTCTGCGGGATCACAGTGTATATGTACTCGACATGGGACTCGAGGACTGTAACGTCCTGTAGTCTTAGGACCGAGCCCTGAAGAGATGGAAATGGTATTTCTGATTGTGATGCATGCTAAGACATGTTGTGTGATATGTGTAATAAATATTATCTCGACCTATGAGTCTGAATGTTATGATATGACCCAGACCTAAGAGTCTGAGAGTTGTCAAGTAAGTACAAATGTTTTATGTTACCCGGACCGTGGAGTCCAAGGTTATATGTAAGTATGTTATGTATGGATGTGGATATGTTACCCGGATTGTTAATTCCGAGGGTGTTATGTAAAAGAGTGTTTTAGTATGGAAGTTGTATCTTGTAAGTAAACCCGGTATGCAATTAACGGATGCATGGAAGTTGTGAACTTTAGGGACAAAGTTCTTTTAAGGGGGTAGATTGAAATACCCCAAACCTTAATATATAATTAATTATGTAATTATGATTTTCTAAGGATAATTAAGTCCTTAAGATCATTGGTGAAAGAAAAAATAAATAAATATGAAAAGAAAAAAAAATGCGTAAAAGTCACAAAACGTGAAGACGTGTATTTAATTATTTTAGGAGGTATATAACCTTCACTAGGGTTATAAATATATTTTTATACCCTGATTACACACTAAGAACATGTGGGAAAAATTCCAGAAGAAAACGGATCCAAATAATGCGTTAAAATGCTAACGGAGTCTTAAAGCGCGTTTTTCGAGGAAACCCAAAAACGTGACTTTAAACGGTCAAATGACCCTGTAAAAATTATAGTTGACTACATAACTATAAATAAACATTAATGGGAGTTTAATAGCCATAAAAATTAAATAAATAAGAAAATCCCAGAAAACGGGCCCGGTTAGTGAATAGTGCTAAACCGGGTAAATAAACGAGCGTTTCTGTAAAAAATGAAAAACGCTGCAGCATGTGTTACTGTAAGGGGGCCGGTTTTAATATGTTAATTAGCTCTCTCACACTCTTGACTAGTTAGCTAGTTAAATAAGTCAAAAGCAATAAAACAAAAGTAACTTATACCCCCACCCACACTCTCTCTCCTCCTTTATTTCTCCTTTTCCCCTCTCTTTCCTCTTCCTTCTTCCTCCAGCAATTTTTCCCTCTCTCTCTGTTGCTGAACGACAATGCAGCCCCCATGGCTTCCTCCACTTCTTCTCCTTGTCCAAGCTAGCTCCAAGCTCAAATCACAAAAATAATTACATATTTTTGATCCTCTCATCAAGCTCTACATTTCTCTCTTTTCAAAATTCGAAAATGATGAACTTCATCTCCATGGGTTTTCCCCCTTTGAAGAGAAAATAGCACCAATGTGTAGCTTGGAGCCTCCTCTTTCAAACAAGGTAAAATTTCATTGAAAAGCTCGTTTTTGTTCTTCCTCCTTTGGTAGCCAATTTTGCTCTCTCTCTCTCTCTTACCTTGTTTTCTCTTGTTTTGGAGAATTGTTTCAACCCTCCGATGGTGGAGTAAATGCCTTCTTGATTCAAGGGTGAAAATCCCTCTTAAAGGCTCAAAAGGTAAACCCTAACCTTATGTTTTAAGCCCTTTGATTGAATTAAAATTTCCTAAGGGTTTAGGTAATTAATTGAATACATTTTTGTTTCCATGGATGTTGGGATGGAGTTGGGCAACTCCATTCCCACTTGACCGAAATTGGGAGAGAGAGGAGCAAGAGGATCATTAAGGAGAAACTTGTGAATTAAGGTAAGAAATCTACCTTAATGCCTATACTAATTGTTTTAGAATTGGGTTTGGGAAAAATAAAAGATGAAATAAAATCTGGACAATAATGTGCTTGAGTGTGGTTAGTTGGATAGTGTGAAATGTTGGTTTGAATTGAGGGCCTTGGAGCCAAATGATTTGAGTTTGTGGTTATATTGTGGTTCATTAAGTTTTGGAGCTATATTGTGATATTGTTGAATTTTGGATTGATATGGTGTGCTGGTAGGACCCTTGTAAGGGTGTGGCTAGATTAGGAATGAAAATGATGAAAATTGATGGAAATGGATGTGTTATGTTTATGGGGAGGTTATGGCGAAATTTTGGTAGGAAATGAGTGTTTTGATGATGGCTTGGTGAATGGGAGAACCTTGGTGTCTATAGTGTTGAGTAGAGTGGATTAATGGCCTTATAATGATAGATGGAGAATGGGGATAAGAGAGTACAAAATCTGTAGCATAATGATGCTTGGTGACTTGGAATTTCAAGGAAAAAGAGTTGGTGTTTGTAACTTGTGAAACAAGGAGTGAATGTGGGTTTAGAAGTGCATTTATGTAGGAATGATTGGTAAAGGTCATTCATGGATTTGGTGTAGTTTGGTAGGAGGTAAGAAACTATAAAAAAAGAAATAGAAATGCACAAGTGTGCAAAATGCAAAAATGTGAAAAGTGAGTTTGTTGAATTTGAGCAATAATTGGGTGGTGGATTAAACCAATGATTTGGTGTGGTTTAGAGCATGTTTTGGGGTGTTTAATTATGTAGGAAACTTGTGGAAAGTTTATGGAAAGATTAAGGGTGGTTTAAGGATTGATTAGTGGCTGAAAAATGATGTTTGTAGCAGGTTTTAGCAGGGTCCGGGACTTGGTCCATAGACAAAGTCCCGGACCACCCATTAAAAACAGGTCGAGAGTTCTTGCAGCACTTGGTCCGGAACTTGAGGGATGGACAAGGTCCCGGACCACCCATGAATTTGTAGCCGAGAGTTTAACAAAGCATTGGTACGGGACTTAGGGTAAGGACCAAGTCCCGGACCACCCCCAGAATTCACCAGAGAGTGTTTTTAAGGGTTCTAAGCATTAGGGATTGAATGGTATTGGTTTTAGATGATGTTTAGGCCTTGTTTGGTGACATGTAAAGGCCTTAGAAAGTGTAAACATGTGTTAGCTTGATGTGAGAAAGTTGTGAGTTTAAGTGCACAAAGTTAAACCGAAATAACGGGATAACGGGTAAGTACGGGAGTAATAGAAGTTTACATACCGTAAGATCTTGTTGTTAATAAAACGTTTTAATAATATTACCAGTTATTTCAGAAACTACCCGGGGAGCGTGAGGTGATGCGTTGGAGTAAATCCACGGGAACAAGATAGATAACCCATGGTGTAAGGTATGGTTTTCTTGCAACCTATGTCCTACCGGGTTACACCGGCTTGTATGCCTATGTGTTTTTCTGTATGTTTGCCACCTTGCAAGATAAAGCATGAAATGGGTTTACAGTAATTCATTAGTGTGGCGTGAATAATTCTGATACCGTTTAACCTTAATTATGTGTTAAACCGTAGCTAACCGACTCTAGGATCACATAAGAGATCGGTATTCGGATTAAACGTCCCAACCCACGGGAACGTTCTAACTGCGGCTATCCGTGCTTTAGTTGTATATTGTGGTTATGGGTGTTGTGTGTTGCCTTGTTAATGTATCGTTGTTTTAACGAATGTTGTTGTCCATGTTTGTCGAATGGGAGGTTACCTCCCTTGTGTGTGATTAACCTAGTTTATAACACCATATGGTGTCATGTTGTGATGAGTTCCATAAAGGAACTACTAACTAATATGTATATATTATGGGGGGTGAGGAATCCGGTCGTTCCGGTCGCGCGTGTTGTTTGGGAGTTGACGTCTATAATTGAATTAACTCCCACTCTGTTATGTTATGGTTGTTTTTCCTTCTTGGATTACAACCACCCACAAGCTTAACCAAGACTTACTTACCTCATTATTATTCGGGGCTAGGGGGACTACTGTTATGTTAAGGTTGTTTTCCTTTCTTGGATTGCAACCGCCCACAAGCTTAACCAAGGCTTACCTATCTCATCACTATTGGAGCTAGGGGAAATTGTGTACGGTGTGATCGGGTCTATATTAATACCGACACACCTATGTAATGTTATGTGTATTGGTGTGATCGGGTCTATATTAATACCGACACACCTATGTAATGTTATGTGTATTGGTGTGCTCGGGTCTATATTAATACCGACACACCTATGTAATGTTATGTGTATTGGTGTGCTTGGGTCTATATTAATACCGACACATCTATGTAATGTTAAGTGTGTTGGTGTGCGGACCCATGTTTAATCCGACATACCTTAAGTAAAGTGTACATAACCTAACAAGTGATGATGTGTTGACTTTGCTGGTTGTAACCCATTGGTTGGTTGTGTATGCTTATAAGCATGTTATGTGTTCATTGTTTTCTTGCATGCTTTAATTAAATAAACTGCATGCTCACTCGACAATTAGTTGTGCGTGGCCTGGTAGCATGCGGGCTACTCGATTACCATACCAGCAAAGGTGCTGACCCCCTTTGTGGGCCCCCATACTTTTCAGGTGCAATGGAGCTGGCAGCCGTTCGAGAGTAGGACGGGGTAGCTGTATATACATGGATAGTTAATAGTTGATCGTGTGGTTGTAAGAGATGTAAGACCGAAGTATGATATCGGTAATGGAACGTATTAGACTCGGTACGGTTTGGTTTAATTGTATTTGTGTTCAGAATGTAACGGACTTGTAAAAGTAAAGTGTAGTGCTCGGTAATCTTGTCCATCAGACCGGTACGTTGTGCATTTATTAGCCTTGTTAGCCACGTGGGTGGCTAACGGCGTGTAACACCCATTGAATTAGTCAGTGTTCATGATGTGATTTCCGCTGCAATTAATGGTTAAGTGTGGTGTTATTAGTAGGGGTGTTACAATTAGTTCTTCTGATCTTGTGTTATACACTTGAAGGCGGGTATCACGGTTGTATTTGTTTTGATATCGGCCAACAATGGTTCAATCCCCACTGGGAGTACAAATGTGTCATCTTCATCATACAACATTGTGAGCCTTGAAATAGAGGGTATTGGTTAGCTAGCTATGAACGTGTTTTAAAATATGACGATATTTGTCTAGATATTTGTTATATATATCCTGACAACATATTTGTTGTGTAATTTCATTAATGTTTGTTCATCATCAATTATTAGCAAAACCCCTCAAAGATAACAGTATAGTTTCCAACAACAACTCACAAAATTAGAGCCTTAGTCATCGACACATGTTTTCCAAAACATACCAAGATAACAATACAAGGCACAACACTGATAAAAGCGCTGACTACTGGAATCAAGAACAATGACAATAACCAAAGCAACAAATTGTGCATAATTTGATAATAAACAAATGTTCAAGAAACCAGCAGCCATATTTTTGAATTGAAATCAAAGAAAATAACAGTCGAATATTAGCAACAAATATGTTGTCAAATTGGCACAATGTCTCACATGAAAATTTATATATGACACGATGTCTCACGTGATACTAGTGTCATCTCTATGCTCCCGTATCTAGTGCCATCTCTATGACTGTTGCATGGTATTTTTGAGATTGAATATAAACACACAACAAATATGGCGTCGGGATATTATACAACAAATATCTAGACAAATATCGTCATATTTTAAAACACTTTCATCCCTAGCTAATCAATACCCTCTATTTTCCAAGCTCACAATGTTGTATGATGATGATGATACGTACTCCTAGTGGGGATTGAACCATTGTTGGCCGATATCATACAATTATGCTACCCGCCTTCAAGTGTATAACACAAGATTAGAAAAGCTAATACTTAACGAGACAGGACATAACTGTGTTATATGTCAAGAATAATTAGAGGAATCAACTATAGTTAGGTCATTAATTACTTGCCAACATGAAACCTTTCATCAAGGATGCCTTTGGGAATACATTTTTAAGGGGGAGAAAAGGTGCCCCATTTGTATGAATCGAATCATAGGTAACTTATGTACGCCTTTGAATGAAAATATCTTAGTACCAAGGATTTGATTAATTTCTATTCGAACTAATTTGTTTTTATGTTGTTTGTCCTATAACTTTTAATTATTAGAAAAGAAATACAAATAAATAAATGTTATAGGATAGACAACATAAAATCAAATTAGTTTGAATAGAAATTAATCAAACCCTTGATACAAAGATATTTTCATTTAAAGGCGTACATCAGTTACCTATGATACGATTCATACAAATGGGATATCTCTTCTCCCCCCTTAAAATGTATTCCTAAAGGCTTCCTTGATGAAAGGTTTTATGTTGGCAAGTAATTAATGACCTAACTATAGTTGATTCCTTTAATTATTCTTGACATATAACATAGTTGTCCTCTCTCGTTAAGTATTAGCTTTTCTAATCTTATGTTATACACTTGAAGGTGGGTAGCACAATTGTATATTCATTGATATCGGCCAACAATGGTTCAATTCCCACTGGGAGTACGTATCATCATCATCATACAACATTGTGAGCTTGGAAAATAGAGGGTATTGATTAGCTAGGGATGAAAGTGTTTTAGAATATGACGATATTTGTCTAAATATTTGTTGTATAATCCTGACGCCATATTTGTTGTGTTTTTTTATTCAATCTCAAAACACCAGGCAACAGTCATAAAGATGGCACTAGATACAGGGGCATAGGCAATATAGTGATCAAAGGGGGGTCGGAGGGGCACTGGCAAGGATGACCCACATTGTCATTACGTCTTTGTTATTGAGATTTCTCACAGTGGCGGATCAAAAGAGGGCCGGAGGGGCACTCCCCCCCCCCCCCCCCGAAACTTTTAAAAATTTGTCAAATGCTCTTATAAATTTTTGAAAAAGTACAAAATGACATAATTTTTTAAGAGTGATAGTGTCAAAAAAAAAATTTGCCCCTCCCGAAACAAAACTCCTGGATCCGCCACTGATTTCTCATCCTATATTACTGATTAGAAAACACAAGAGAAGCACCCATCAATGCACCATCGAGTACAATCCACAATTTCCTAAACATCCTATCACCCTCACATTAGCATCTACAACATATCTTATTCCAAAATTTACTTGTATATTTGGGAATATTTAGTGTCATGAAATAGTGATATATAATCACCGGGACTAGAAGGAGAAGCCATGTTATAGATATCACAACTATCTTTGTTTCGCTGAGTTTAAAAAACGCAACAATACCACCCACTAAACTAGCAATGAAGGCAAATGTAGATGAAAACCTGCAAATAAATAAGAAATAATAAATAAAAATCTATATATATACATACGTATAAATACCGGAAACCATATATTTACTTACTTCATCCATCTATTTAAACGTCCATCATCTTTATTATTACCAGGTGAGAAAATCGGACAAGTACGAAAGGCTCTAATGTTGTGAGTTATTTATACGACATATTTGTTGTGTAATTTCAGTAATGTTTGTTCATCATCAATTATTAGCAAAATCCTTCCAATATAACAATATAGTTTCCAACAATAACTCACAACAATAGAGCCTTAGTTATCGATACAAGTTTTCCAAAACATACCAAGATAACAATACAAGACACAATACAGTAAAAGCCCTTACTACTGGAATCAAGAACAATGACAATAACATAAGCAAACAAACTTGTGCAGAATTTGATAATAAACAAATCTTTGAAGAAACCATCAACCATATTTTTGAATTGAAATCAAGGAAAATAACATTCGAATATTAGGTATCAGAACTGAAATCACAACGATAGGAATCAAAACCCAACTTTCGTAGAGATTTAGAAGAAACGATCAAGCAGTCCAAAGAAATAAGAAATTTGGTGAGGGGTGAAAGAAAACTAGATACTAATTTCATATGGATTTTGTAAACAAGAAGTAAGCTCAAGCAAAGTAGTCATATGAATGTCGTCGACCTACGATCCATGGCAAGAAGAATCAAAGTATCATGAGACCAAATATTAAAAACTTAAAGAAAGGAAAGTATGCATGACCAGTGGCTGACCTAGAGTTTAGGCAATATAGTGATCAAAAACCCAAGAAATACCACACTCTATACAACAAAGATTAACAAGGATGACCCATATTGTCATTATGTCTTTGTTATTGAGATCTCTCATCCTATATTTACTGATTAGAAACTTGACACACAAGAGCAAGCACCCATCAATGCACCATCGAGTACAATCCACAATTGCCTAAACATCCTATCACCCTCACATTGGCATCTACAACATATCTTATTCCAAAATTTACTTGTATATTTGGAATATTTAGTGTCATGAAATAGTGATATATAATCACCAGGACCCGAAGAAGAAGCCATGTTACAATATCACAACTATCTTTGTTTCGCTGAGTTTAAAAAACGCAACAATACCACCTACTAAACTAGCAATGAAGGCAAACATAGATGAAAACCTGCAATTAAATAATAAATAATAAATAAAAACACTATATTTATACATATGTATAAATACCTGAAACCATATATTTACTTACATCATCCATCTATTTAAGCGTCCATCATCTTAATTATTACGAGGTGAAAAAATTGGACAAGTATGAAAGGCTCTAATGTTGTGAGTTATTTAAACGACATATTTGTTGTGCAATTTCAGTAATGTTTGTTCATCATCAATTATTAGCAAAATCCTTCCATATAACAATATAGTTTCCAACAATAACTCACAACATTAGAGCCTTAGTTATCGATACAAGTTTTCCAAAACATACCAAGATAACAATACAAGGCACAATACAGTAAAAGCCCTGACTACTGGAATCCAGAACAATTACAATAACCGAAGCAAACAAACTTGTGCAGAATTTGATAATAAACAAATCTTCAAGAAACCATCAACCATATTTTTGAATTGAAATTAAGGAAAAATAACATTCAAATATTACGTATCAGAACTGAAATCACAACGATAGGAATCAAAACCAAACTTTTTGTAGAGATTTAGAAGAAAACGATCTAGCAGTCCAAAGAAATAAGAAATTTGGTGAGGGGTGAAAGAAACCAACTACTAATTTCATAAGGATTTGTAAACAAGAAGTAAGCTCAAGCAAAGTAGTCATATGAATGTTGTCAGAACTACGATCCATGACAAGAAGAATCGAAGTATCATGCGACCAAATATTAAAAACCTAAAGGAAAGTATGCATGACCAGTGACAGACCTAGAGTTTAAAACCTATGGGGGCATTTTTTATGGAATAAAAATCTGACAAACAAAATTTTTTAGAACATTATTTAATATTTAAATTGCAATTGCTCTATATGTATCTTTATCATTTAAAATGATACATAATAATATTGTTGTTAATGGGCTTAAATATATCTTATTCTAGCACTAACTAGTTCATCTTCCATTTTAATATTTTCATGAGTACGGACGCTTTTTCAACTATAGTTGTAATAACTGATAGAATCAACCCAGGTTTTGAACATACACTATTTTAAATGTCAAAACTTCATATTTCAGCTACACTGTTTAGTTATCTAACATTTATTATTTATTTTTGTCATATATAGACACATATGTACTTGTATTTTTCTAAAAACCTGTAGGGGCACGTGCCCCCAGGCTACAACATAGGTCTGCCACTGTGCATGACACCATTAAAGAAAAAGAACCCCGTGCACAATAAAACCAATAGTTCAAAAACATCACATTGTCATTTTAATACTCTTCGGTTTATCTTAGTGAAAAAAGAAGGTTGCCCGTGGTAGTTGTTGTCTTCACTACATTAGCAATTCAACGGAAGTTGATCCCTTCATATATAGACCGGTACATTGGGAAAACCCTAATTAAATAAGTAGAGACTCTATAAGTTACTAGATAAGATTCCAAGTTTCATATATAGACCGGTACATGGCAATATTGGACATTCTTTAAGATGTTATAAATTATTCTACATATATCGTTTCATGACATCACTTTTATATCAAAATCAAAGACTTTCCAGCATAATGACTTTATTTCTTCAAAAATATAAAAATTAAATTTAACAGGGTAGTGCCAATATATTGACGTAAATATTATAATAGCAATAATAAATGTATTATCTATATCACAACAAATTAAGTCGGATAACACAAAATAAAAGAATAGTGCAATAAATAAAAGCTAACACAATGTTTCATGTGATATTTATTTTTGGCACAATGCATCACATGATAATTGTATTTGGCATAATGTCTCACGTGAAAATTTATATCTGACACGATGTTGCTAAAAAGAATTTGGTAGGGAAAATTATATACAAAACAAATGAAAGAGTCCCTACTAAACTCTAATGCTGGTAGCAAAATCCCTGTCGAATAAAGTGTAAGTGAAATTACGACCAAGAGGATCGAACCCAAGAGACTTAATAGAAAATCAGTCATAATCCTAGTAATTGCCTAATTCTAATAAAAGGGGGGAAATGAATATTAATTGCAATTAGGAAAACTAACTAAGAATCTAACTAAATGAAGTATTTACAATGAATTGTCCTAGGTGCGGGATTACAATCAACCTAAGTACTAATATGATCACAAAATTTAATTACAAGACTCGAATTTAACCAAACAATTGAACGCGCCGGATGTCATAAGGGATATGAACGCACGACACATTCAAAGACGTTGAATGTGCCGGACGCCAGCCACCCGGCAGTACACCCGACATGTTCAAGTTGTCAATTTTATTTCTAGTTTTGGGTCTGACAACAGGAAACTCACCATCCGTTATCGAATCGAGCATATGTCATGCCACGAAACTAACAAGATAGTGGGGAAATGGGTTAATTCTTAATCTTAAATACTAACTCCTAAATCATATAGAAGATAACAAAAAGACCATTAAGATTTCCTAACCTATTCTACTTTTGACTGGTCATCCTTAAGTAGAAATTGCAAAGAAGAGAGTAAGTGGCCAACTTCATTCACTTGCCTAAAGAACCAAATCTTAATGAATGCTTGAAATTATATTGAAATGATCATATTATTTATAAGGATGAATTCATCCCTAACCAAGAATAACAAGGATTCCTACTTATCCATCCATACAAATAAAAGAAGAAATACAAAGAGGAGAAGGGAATTCGACATAGCCTGAACCCGACAGAAATCTTCTTCTCTTGGCGTGGATGGATGCGTAGAACTTCCTTGGTAGAAATGGTACAAATATTGTGGAGTGTGAGTCATGGATAATGAATGATGATGATGTTGAGTGTGCAGACTCTCGGCCTATTTATAAACTTCAATCTCACATGTGCCGGGAGTCATGCCGGATCAGTAGTACTCGGCACCACGTGCTTTTTTAACGGTCGATTAAACCGCCAAATTAGCGAGACGATGCTTGTTTCGGA
Organism: Limonium bicolor; assembly: GCA_023374045.1. Taxonomy (NCBI): domain Eukaryota; kingdom Viridiplantae; phylum Streptophyta; class Magnoliopsida; order Caryophyllales; family Plumbaginaceae; genus Limonium; species Limonium bicolor. Next base: position 191,527,230 of record CM041777.1, on the reverse strand, counting down.
TAGGGATGTCCGGCACTATACCCAACATCAGTCAGTCTGTTAACGGTAATTAACTACTAAATTCTGGTGAACCGAGATAACTTTTCAGCATGTGCCAGCTAAGGGATATTCGGCACTGCATCTGGCAACACCTTTACGCTGCTCTATACTGTTGTCGTGAATGGGCCATTCGGCATCATGCCCGGCATCACTTCATATATATTTTGATTAGAGATTTATTCCTGACATGCAAGACATACCAAACATAAGTTTGAACCTATATAATAGACTTTATAAGCAAGATAATATAAAACTAGCTATTTTGACCTTATTTTAACTAATATTCCTATAATTCTAACTACTAACATATGATAAGTCTGAGGCTTATCAGATGTCTCACAAGGAAATTTATATCTAGCACGACGTCTCACGTGATACTAATATCGAGCATGATTTCTCACGTGATACATAATAAGTAAATAAATAAAGCAAAACTGGATAAATCAAACGACACAAAATAAATGAAAGAATTAACAGTAAACAAGATCTGGCACAATGCCTCACATGATATTGAATTTTGGCACAATGTCTCACGTGATGTTAATTTCTGGCATGATGCCTCACGTGATCTTAATTTCTGGCATGATGCCTCACGTGATATTAATTCATGGCACAATGTCTCACGTGATATGAATTTTGCACGGTGCCTCACATGATATTAATGACATATGCCTCACGTGATACTAATATGACATTATAATAAAATCAAACATTACTGAAAAACAATTATAAAGATGTGGTGTCGATCATTTCTACTTTCTTTTCCAACTTGAATTCATAAGACCATATAATCCAATAAACAAAAGAATGCGACTTTATTGTCAATCTCAACAGAAGAGGAATCTACCACAGAAGGATCCACAAATCCGTTTTATATGTTTTGGACGTGTTAGCAAGTTTGGGGCTCAACAGAAGAGGAATCTACCACAGAAGGATCCACAAATCCGTTTTATATGTTTTGGACGTGTTAGCAAGTTTGGGGCTCAACTTAGAAATTCGTACAAGCTCCTCTCTTAACCTATTGTGGTCTATCTCCATGGTCGTCGAACAAGAAAAACGAGTGTATCTTTTTCTTTCTAGGTTTTCTAATACGTGCGTAGAAAAAAAATTGAGTTAATTGAGTCACTGATAAGTGGATATGAGGTAGATGTTTATCTGGGGTTTTTTTTCTGTCAGGGCAGAGACTCGTGATGATAACATATTGTAAATGAGAACAAGAGAGATTACAAATAGGATAGAGAGGTAACAGATGTTCTTATTCCAATATGAGTATACACGGTCTCTATATATAGCGGGTCAGATACATGGGAAAACTTTAATGACATAAGTAAAGACTTTGTACGATACTAGATAAGATGTAGAGCTCACCATAAATATATCTATTTATAACAATGTGCATGTTTTTGATTTTTTGGTATTTATGAAAATTTATTGGTGAATTATTATTTTACTTTTTAAAGTGGTCTTTGAACAAAATTGAATGACAAGAGTGTCATTAATTACCAATTCCATTCGTAATAGACTGGTAGAAATGATATTAATAATATGTGAAAGCTCCAGATTTTGAACAGAATTGAATGATAAGAGCGTCATCTTTTAATGAAAAAAATAATATGTAATTATTTAGCTTAATGAGGAAAAATGTTATCTTTCGTAGTTGTTCTTGGTTACATTTAGAGTCAGATTAATATAGATTCCCTCCATGTCCCCCAAAAAATAAATGTAGGTTTCCTCGAAAGACTAATGAGAGCTAGAGTAGTGACATGATACATTCTTTGTTAAGCCAAAAAGTTGCATGAATGTTTTTGTTAATTTGTCTTTGAAATGAATAATAACAATCTTATTAATTAATTATCCAATGGTAGTGAGTTTCTTAACTTATTTATAAGTGTCATGTCAACAAAATATAGTATTATTTAATTGTATAAGAAACTCTCATCTCTACAATGGTAGAGTTCCTTAACATTTTTCCTCCTCTTACTTTAGCATTCTATTAGGATTTTTTATTTTTTATTAATGTTGCAGTGTTACAACGATGGTTTGTAGAGGATTGCTTAATTAAACAACAATGAGAGAGAATAAGGGTGGATTCCACACCACTGTATAAGCATTTTTATTTTTTTAGGGTGGAATCCACACCGATGTGGATGCCCTTAATGGGAAAAGGTTAAATCATGTATTGCAGAAGAAAGTGATTGACAATAGTTGTGCTTTGTGAGACGTTTTAAAGGATACATTCACTAATGGTAGAAAGTGAAGCGGTAAAATCAACTTATTACTACAATGGTCTAACTACAATGGTTAATCTAGTTGATAGCATTGAATCCAAAAAAATTAGTAATTTATTGAAGAACACACTCTTATTAGTTTTTGAACACACCCTTATTAGTTTTGAAGAACAAAGAGAAGAAATTCTTACTACTTATTAACTGTTATAAATAAATATATTTATCATAGACTTTACATTCTATCGAGTAACTTATATATTCTTTACTAAAGTAATTAGGATTTCACATGTAACCCGGTATATAAATAGAGACTTTGTATAGTCATATTGGAATAGGAATATTAGTTGTCTCTCTGTCTCGTCTCTCTGCGATCTCTCCACAATCTATTCGCTATCTCTCCTTTTCTCATTTACTACACGTTATCAACACGAGTTTCAGTCTTGACAAAACCCTAAAAGTCTCACCTTTCCTATATCAAATATTTTTATTAAAATCTCAATCCTTTCTTTGTCGATATGTATAAACAACTTCATCATCAGACTTTTTGACATGACTAAATCTAAAAGAAAGTATCTATTTACTTTTTTAAAAAGTTTTTATGTATTCACGTGAGTCATGGCACTAGAAATAATTATAGGCATCATGCCATATTTTATTTATTTTTGTTAATTTTAGCGATTGATGTTATTTTTGTTATGCATCATTTTCTTATTCATGGTTACTTTTATTTATTTTCAATTACATAAAGGCATTGTGCTATAATTTATTGTTACTTTTATTTATTTTGTTATTTCTTTTATTTCGCATTGGTTAAGTCATTTTGTTTCATATATAATATGTTTATATACCACATCCTCTTTGTGAGTTGTTTAAGTTATTTTGTTTCATATGTAATGTTGTGAGTTGCTGTTGGAAATTGTACTGTTATATTGGAGGATTTTTACTAATAATTGATGATGAACAAACATTAATAAAATTACATAACGAATATGTCATCTAGATATTATATAACAAATATCATCATATTCTAAAACAATTTCACCCCTAGCAATGCCCTCTCGTTCTAAAGGTCATAATATCGTCCGATGATGATGATGATACATTCGTACTCCTAGTGGGGATAGAACCATTGTTGGCCGATATTCCAGTCATCACCCCTCCCCCCTTCACCCTCAATGTTCCTATAAATCTTATTCCTCCTTTGGTGGCTCGACAGGATAATCAAAACATAAACAATCGTGCTACCCGCCTTCAAGTGTATAACACAAGATCGAAAGATCTAATACTTAAATAACTGTGTTATATGTCAAGAAGAATTAGAGGAAACAACTATAGTTAGATCATCAATTACCTATCAGTATAAAACCTTTCGTCAAGGATGTATTCGGGAATACATTTTGAGGGAAGAGAAGGGGTGCCCCATTTGTAGGATTCGAATCATGTATGCCTTTGAATGTGAATATCTTTGTATCAAGAGTTTGATTAGTTTCTATTAGAACTATTTATTTTCTTTGTTGTTTGTCCCATAACTGTTACTTAATTGTATTTATTTTCTTGCGTTCGACTAAAAACCTGGAACTTTAAGAAATTTCAATTTGTTTCAAGGGCAAACCATAAACCGAGTTGCACAATTGGATTATATTTAGAACATGTGCAACTCAATTTATGGTTTGCCCTTGAAACACACAGAAATTTATTAAAGTTCCAAGTTTTTTAGTCAAACTCAAGAAAAGAAATACATATAAATAAAGTTATAGGACATTCCACAAATAAAAGAAATTGGTTCTAATAGTGTAACGAACCCAAAACCACCATAGTTCTAAGGTCGAAACACGCCGCGCACTAGATATGCAAGGCTGCTAAAATGAAACCCAAAGCTGAAACAAATAACTCATGTATTATTCAAACATGCTTACATGGCCCATTCATACAGGTGTACACAACAAAAGCTAACAATACAAAATATAAACTGCAAATCAGAGGATATTTATAGAGGTGAGCAAACCACAGCTCAGCAGGTGATAAACTTCATCAGCATGAGCATGCTCAAAACCCTTTTACAGAACATAGCTACATATAGGTATATTTTTGCAAATCATATTCAGAAGAAAATAGAAACTCTTCAAAACAATCCAAAGTCAAATATAGAGCATAGTAAAGTGGAAGTCACGACAGATAGCTTAACAGCGGAATCTATTTACATAAACCACAGAGTCTTTTCAGAAAGTGGAAATCGCATATCAGACTATCAGAGGAACGAAAATAGAAGTAGAAGCATAATTTCATAAAATAAGTCATTTGCATAACAGTTCTTAACTTTTACAGAACAAAAGTTCATAAATAAAAACTATTAAATACATAAAGTGAAACGGAGACAAAACCACAAATTGAATGTTCACAAACTGGAAGGTTCACAAATCAGAGTGGATGTCAAATAGAGTGGTTCACAAACAGAGTCGTTAACAAATCAGAGCGGGACACTAGCTCATAGCACTCACATACAGAAGGGCAAAGGCCCTAGGATCAGAGGATCTCACAATAGAAATGGTTGAGACCATTAGTCAGACCCGTCAGTCGTTAATCATCATGGGAAACTTGAGGAACATAAAACAAAAGGACGTCCTGTGCAGCATGCTACGGGATAACTCGACCCAGTCATTAATGGCTTAGAAGGCTAAATAACTAGGTACCAAAACAAAAGCTTACTTTTAGAACAGAAGGTGTTGTTAAGAGGAGATAACACAACTTTTAAATATCCTTACATAACGGAACTAGAAATTTTGCTAAACAGAGGTCTTATGCCAAGACTGACAAAGCTCGGAGAACCAAATGGAAAGCAGAGACCGAAAACACACTTGTCAACGTAATTCAGAGATCGCACAATAATTCATTGTGAAAATACATTAAAACGCATACTAAAACATGTCAAAATAGCTTATACACACTTAGGTGATCATAACCCCGCAAAAGGAATACAAAACGGAAGTCAAATGAACATTTAAGTCAAATCTAGAGAGGTGTTCGGACATGTGTCTAAACTTACAAGTTCGGACGCATGTCATGACTCAAAACAGAGATGTCTGGACAAGTGTCCGAACTTACAAGTCCGGACGCATGACATGACTCAAAACAGAGATGTCCGGACATGCGCCTGAACTTACAAGTTCGGACAAAGTCTGAAGAAAACCTTACGAGGTGTTTAGACTTGTGTCCGGGCTTACAAGTTCGGACACAAGTCGAACCGCAATCCCAGACATCGTCCTCGTACCTCTTCTGGACAAAGAAAAACTGTCAAATAACACAGGCATCTGAAGACCTGTCCGAACATGCAAGTCCGGACAGAAGTCCAAACAGAATGAAAAATAACAAATTAGAAGCAGTAAATGACGAACACAAATGCCAAAAATCTCCATTGAAAACACATCTTTTTTTCATATCAAAGTAGGAAATCAAACACAACACCAAAGGGTTTTAAGCGAAGCGAAAATGCTAATCAAATTCAAGTCAGAATCATAATCAAATAAGAGAGTTCATCAACAAATCAGAAAGAATCCCTAGAATTCCCTATAGGTGAACACACCCACACTGAATCCATCTATCACCTACCTCGAATCAAAGAATTAGTAAGACTCTACAGATCCTCACAACACACACTTCAAATCCCCACTCGAAATCAATGAACAACTTACCGAGGTAACCAGAAGTCGAAACCAAAATCAAAAATGGAAAAGAAACAAGAAGAAAAAATGCAAAAAAAAACCCCACAACCCAAACCTGAAATCTGATGGACTAGAAGGCCCGAACCCTCACACAGAACCACACGAATGACAGAATCAACATAAACAATTGAATAGGGAAAAAAAGAGCAAAGGGAAGGAGAAAGCAAAACGCAGAACAAAGAAGGTGAAGGAGGCAGGAGGAATAGAAATGAACGGCAATTAGAAACTTCCTTCCTTATTCCTAATTAACATATGCCGAAAAGCTCTTTTACCCATCCTTCCTTCTAAGCAAAGAACATCAACCTCACATGACATAACTCACTAACATAAGATAGAAAATAACACGACTCTCCCGTTACAAACAAGAAACAAAACAAAAGAAAAAACTGAGGCATAACAAATAGAAAGAAATCAAACCCTTGATACATAGATATTCCCATTCAAAGGCGTACATCAATTCCTACAAATGGGGCACCTCTTCTACCCCCCTTAAAATGTATTCCCGAAGGCATCTTTGATGAAAGGTTTTATGTTGGCAGGTAATTAATGACCTGACTATATAGTTATTTCCTCTAATTTTCTTGACATATAACACAATTATGTCCTTTCTCATTAGCTCTTCCGATCTTGTGTTATACACTTGAAGTCGTGTAGCACAATTGTATCTATTTTGATATCGGCCAACAATGGTTCAATCCCCATTGGGAATACAAATGCATCATCATCATACAACATTGTGAGCTTGAAAAGTATAGGGTATTGGTTAGCTATGTATGATAGTGTTTTAGAATATGACGATATTTGTCTACATATTAGTAATATAATATCCTGATGACATATTTGTTGTGTAATTTCATTAATGTTTGTTCATCCTCAATTATTAGCAAAAACCCTCAAAGATAACAGTATAGTTTCCAACGACAACTCACAACATTAGAGCCTTAGTCATCGACACAAGTTTTACAAAACATACCAAGATAACAGTACAAGGTGCAACACAGTAAAAGCGCTGACTACTGGAATCAAGAACAATGACAACAAATTATTCTGTAAGCTACCGAGGATTCACAGCAGCAGGAATACGCTAAAAAGAACGCGCTTGCACGCGCGGCATTTTCTTCCATCTGGAATTATGAGAGTCGTCTTCTTCGCCGCTGCTGTTTGATTTTTACCCTGGCTTCTCCTGCCTTGTGCGATTCTATTCTACGTTTCTTGCATCTGTTCCCGAAATCCCCTCCTTTTATTCTCGCTCTGGTTTAGGGCCACCTCTTGTGGCGTTTCTTTTCTGGAGAGATCGATTTGCGAAGTTGGGAGAAGTCCTGTTAACTATGGCAGAATCTGATTTGGTGCACAAAGCGGCAAAGAAACCGCGTCACTCGAGCATGGCAGCAGAGGCAATGGAAGAGCCTCAAGTTTTCCCAGAAGTGAGTCAAACTGGGAGTTTATCGTTTCGGAATGTCGTGACCGGGAATGAATCAGAGAAAGCGAACCATTGGGATTTGGATGGTGCAGACTGGGATGATCTTTCCGATGAAGATGAAGATGAGATGGAAGATGAGGATCCGAGGTGCCCAACTATCTCCATCATGAAAGAACAAAAATCAAGATTCAGAGCCCTGTGGAGGAATTCTATCATTGTCAAACTTCTTGGGAAGAATCTACCGATGAAAATGCTATATGACCGTCTGAGAGCGCGTTGGAACCTAAAAGCTGATTTCTACATGGATGATTTATCAAACGGGTTCTACAAGGTAACTTTCAACAATTATGATGATCTTCAATTTGTTCTGACTGAAGGTCCATGGCCAATTCTTGATCATTATTTGACGATAAGGAGATGGAGACCCAATTTTAACCCGAATTCGGAGGCGCTGTCTAGCTTGGAAGTCCTTGTTAGGTTTCCTGATTTACCTAGCGAGTACTATAATGAGGAGTTCCTTAGATTGTTAGGGTCAAGGGTTGGAAATGTTAAGAAGGTTGATCTTACGGCGGCAGATTTTGGAAAGGCAAGGTTGGCAAGGGTGGCTGTGGAGGTGGATCTGACTAAGCCATTGCTTGCGAAGTACAAATTCAGAAGGAGGATAATGAAGATCGAATATGAAGGGCTTCATTTAGTGTGTTTCAAATGTGGATGCTATGGGCATAAGGACGCTGTGTGCCCATTCAATCTGTCAGAAAATAAAGTTCAACAAGTTGAAGGTGTTAAATTGATTCAAGAAACAAAAGAGGATTCTACAGTACATATAACTGAGGATTATGGGGAGTGGATGGTCCCAAAACGGCGAAACCTAATCAAGAGTAAAGGGAAAGGGAAATTAACCATTAGTCCTAGAGTTAACCAAAGGGTTAACGAGAGATCAAAATATGATGTGTTGGCATCCAATGATAAGGCAAAGGAGGCGAAGCTGTTTAATACTCAGCTGCGGATCGGACGTCAACAAGCCAAACTGTCTAGGGATGGTAATTTAACAACTTCTGAGGGTATCAAGAATCAACCTTTGGCTATACCCTCTGATAATGCTAACAACAGCCCAGGTGATTTCGTTCCTATGCTCAATTCTGCCATTAATAATCAGTCGGAGGATTCTAATGTTATAGTATATGATGGGGATCCTCATTCCCATAATCATGCTTAAGTGATATATATATATTTAATTTCTAAGTCATGAAGTTCTTATTTTGGAATGCTAGGGGTGCTTTAAAGCCAAGTTTTCACAGGTCCGTTAGGGAACTGAAAAAAATTTATAATCCTGGGGTCCTTGTTATCATTGAGCCTCGTGTCAGTGGCCCCACTGCTGATACGATATGTAAATGTCTGAAATTTGATAATTGGTTTAGGGAAGAAGCTCGGGGCTTCAGCGGGGGAGTTTGGGTATTTTGGAACAATCCCTTAACTTTTAATGTTATTAGTTCAGAATCTCAATTTGTTCATGGTGAAATCTGTGCTGAGGGAAAAAAGTTTTTATTTTCTGCAGTATATGGTAGTCCTAACCAGGCCATCAAAAATCTTATGTGGGAGAGACTAAATGTTATTCAGCCTAACAATGAAGCTTGTTGGCTCATAGGGGGGATTTTAATGCCACCTTATTTTCTGAGGATAGGAACATGTCTTCTAGAAGTAATTTTGGGGTTGACAAAAGGTTTTTAGAATGGGTTAATAACAAAGGTTTGATGGAGGTTGAGTCTAAAGGTGGACAGTTTACTTGGACTAATGGGATACATCGCGCTAAGCTAGATAGGGTTATTGCCTCCCCTAATTGGCGAGCCTTGTTTCCTGATGCTATTGTTGATATTGTCCCTAGATTCTCATCTGATCATTGCCCTGTTTGTCTATGGCTTAATCCCCACCGAAGGACAAATGTTGGAGAGAAAGTCTTTAGATTTCAGGCTGCTTGGTTGTCCCATAGAGATTTTAATGGCTTTGTGGCTGATAAGTGGTTGGGGAATTGTGCTATTGAAGGGTCTTTAACTCATCTTAGAGAGTCTCTTCAAATTTGGAATAAAGAGGTCTTTGGTCATATCATTAGGGAGAAGAATAGATTGATAGCTAGGCTCAAAGGTATTCAAAGTGAGATTGATAAGGGTAGGGGTACTCATCTGATTGGGCTCGAAAGAAGACTGAATGGGGAATTAGAGCTTTGGCTTGAAAGGGAAGAGATGTTATGGAAACAAAAGTCTAGGGACCAGTGGATAAAATTGGGGGACAAGAATACAAGCTATTTTCATACCAAAACCATCATTAGAAGGGGCAGGAATAGAATTTCCAGAATCCAGAATAGTGATGGGGAGTGGATTTCTGATGAGAGTAGTATTTTCGGTTTGGTGGAGGATCATTTCTCTAAGTTTTTTAGGCAAAGGTCGGTTAGATTGGACTGTTTAGAAGGTCATGCTTTTCTTGATATTGATAATGATGATTTAGCTGCGCTGAGTGCTGAGGTAACTATCAAGGAAATTTTAGATGCTCTTAAAAGTATGAAAGGTTTTAAGGCCCCTGGAGTTGATGGATTTCCTGCTGGTTTTTTCCAGCAGTTTTGGCACCTAGTTTGTCCTGATTTACATAAGTTTATCCTAAAAGCTTTTAGGGACTGTTCTTTCAACTCCGACATTAATAGAACTATTTTGACCCTTATCCCTAAAGTTGAGTGTCCCATTAATTTTAGCCAATTTAGACCTATATCCTTATGCCATGTTCAGTATAAGGTTCTTTCCAAAGTCATTGTAAATCGTCTCAAACCTTTACTCCCTAATTGGATTTCTCCTTTTCAATCCAGTTTTATTCCTGGTCGTAGCATATTCGATAATATTGTTTTAGTTCAGGAAGCTATTCACTTTATGGGGCAGACGAAAGCTAGAGATGGCTTCATGGCCATGAAATTGGACCTTGCAAAAGCATATGACCAGTTGGATTGGGGCTTTATTAATGATACTTTAAAGTGTTTACACATCCTGATTCTTTAAGGTATTTAATTATGCATTGTGTTTCCACGGTCTCTTACCAAGTTAACATTAATGAGAGATTATCAAACTGTTTTAAGGCTGGGAGAGGGGTGAGACAGGGGGATCCTTTGTCCCCATATATCTTCGTTCTATGCCTTGAAAGATTAACTCACATTATACAAGCTGCAGTAGTTAGAAAGGAATGGAAACCATTACACTTTGGCAAAAGAGGTACTGAAGTTTCTCATTGTTTTTTTGCTGATGACATGATATTATTTGGTGTGGCTACGCCTGGACAAGTGAGGGTTATGTGCAGCTGTGTTGATGACTTTTGCAAGTCATCGGGTCAGGTTGTTAGTTTTGAGAAATCGTCTATCTTTTTGTCTAGTAATGTGAGTAGTGAAAGGCCTAGAATCATTAGTTTGGAAGCAGGTATTCCCATTAAAGAAGAGTTTGGTAGGTACCATGGAGTATTTATGAAGCAAGGTAGGTCTAGTGGCCGCAGTCACAACTTGATTATGGAAAAAGTAATGAAAATGTTGTCTGGTTGGAAAGCAGCCTCTTTATCTATGGCTGGCAGGGTCTGTTTGGTTAAAAGCACTATCTCTTCTATCCCGGTCCATGCAATGCAGTGTCAGATGCTGCCAAATAAAACATGTGATTCTATCGATAAAGCTTGTAGGGACTATTTGGGGACATAGTGCTGATGTGAAGAAGGTCCATTTGATTCCGTGGAATCAGTTTTGTAAAAGTAGATTGGCTGGTGGGTTAGGCCTTAGGAACTCGAGGCAAATGAACAGAGCTTGTTTTGGCAAGCTAGTATGGAGGTTAATATCTAATAATAGAAGTGCACACCATGAAATTCTCATTAAGAAATACAAAAATTTTGAGACTACTAGAGGCTCAACTACTTGGAAGAATATTCAGAAAATTGCCCCATTAGTACAGAGGGGTACTAAATGGGTTCTTAGCAATGGTAAATGCCTTAATTTCTGGACTGACGGTTGGGTTATAGATAATCCCTTGATTTCTGTTGCTAGTGACCATATCCCTGATAGTTTAATTAAGGAGACGGTGGATAAATATTGGGACAACTCAGAAGGTTGGAAATGGAATAGGTTTATGCATCTAATACCTAGTAATCTGCAGGTACAATTTGAGAAATTGAGAGTCTTTCCTGATGCCGAAAATGATTTTGTTTCTTGGAAATATAGCACCTCTGGGGATTATTCTGTTAAATCTGCCTATAAATTGTTTGATAATACTAGTTTATTTAACTGTTCTGCTCAGTTTGATATGCAGGATTACAAGGCCCTCTGGAAAGCTAAGGTGCAGGAATGTATGAAAGTCCATATGTGGAGAGTTATGAACAATGGTTTAATGACTAATTTATTGCGGTGGAGAAGAGGATTCGCTGAAATTTCTTCTTGTGGTTTCTGTGGACAGGAGGAATCGTTGGTACATGTGTTTAGAGACTGTGCGGTTGCGAGGAAAATTTGGAAAAGAATCGTTATAGCTGCTGATCAGTATCGGTTTTTTAGTTCAAGTTTTCGTGATTGGATCCATTTGAATCTTTCCCAGTCTTTTATATTAAACATTAACTATAATCGTGTGAATGTTTTTTTGACTGTGTGTTTTCACCTTTGGAAATGGAGAAACAGGAGGGTTTTTACTGACATTAATGCTGATTTCTTACCGTTTCAGGCTGTTACTAAAGCACTGATCTATAACAAAAGAGCATGGATGAACTCTGAGCTGTGTCCCTGCGAAGGTTGGCCGGTGTTAAACAGAGAACCAAGCAGCAACGTTGAGGTCCTTGTGCAGAACCATGGGCCTAGCAGCAACGATGAGAATTCAGCACAACATCTCTCTTTTTCTGAAGACTGCAGCTGCTTCTATGTTGATGGAGCAGTAGAGCCTGTTTCAAGCAAAGCTGGGATTGGAGGAGTTTGCAGGAGCGCAGAGGGAAGATGGGTTATTGGGTTTGCGGGTGCCTTAGGAGGTTCTGATGTGATCACTGCAGAAACCAAGGCGCTTTTGTTTGCACTCGAATTGGCGATTAACCAGAACATTCGAAAGGTTTGCTTCCTTTCAGATTCTCTTTCAGTGGTGTCACTAGTTTAAGACTTCCCAAAGACCCACCCTCTTAGGCCTCTTATTCTCAAATGTAAATAGTTGATTGAGGGAGGGAGAAGTTACAAGCTTAGACATATCCCTAGATCTCTAAATGTTTTAGCTGATGCTATGGCAAAGTTTGGCCTTCATAGGAACATACAGTCTGTTTTATTTGATAACCCTCCTGGATGGGCAGTGCCTTTCTGGAGGAACGGTGCTTTGTAATCTTATATCTTCAATAAAATAGGTTTAACCCTCTGTGTTTCGACCAAAAAAAAAAGAACAATGACAACAGCCGAAGCAGACAAACTTGTATAGAATTTGATAATAAACAAATCTGCAAGAAACCATCAGCCATATTTTTCAAATTGAAATCAAGGAAAAATAATGGTCAAATATTAGGTATCAAAACTGAAATCACAACGATAGGAATCATAACCCAAGTTTTTGTAGAGATCTAGAAGAAACGATCAAGAAGTCCAAAGAAATAAGAAATTTGGTGAGGGGTGAAAGAAGCCAGATAGTAATTTCATAAGGATTTAGTAAAAAAGAAGTAAGCTCAAGCAAAGTAGTCATATGAATATTGGCAAACCACAATCCATGGCAAGAAGAATCGAAGTATCATGAGACAAAATATTAGAAACTTAAAGAAAGGAAGTATACATGACTCCATTACAAGAAAAAGAACCTCGTGCATAATAAAACTAATAATTCATAAACATCGCATTGTCATTTTAATAGACTCCTCTATTTATCTTTGTGAGAAAAGTAGGTTACCTATGGTAGCTGGTGTTCTTCACTACATTAGCACTTCAACGAAAGTTGGTCCCTTCATATATACCAGTACATGGGGAAAATCCTAATTACATAAGTAAAGACTATATAAGTTACTAGATAAGATTTAAAGTTTTAGGCGGAATGCCCTCCTTAGACATTCTTTAAGATGTTATAAATGATTCTACATGTATCATTTCATGACATCACTTCATGTCAAAATCAAAGGCTTTCCGGCACAATGCATTTATTTCCTTAAATAATATCAAAAATTAAATTTCACACGCGCAATGCCCTATATATTGGGGTAAATATTATAAAAATAAATAATTATAAAAATGCATTATATATCACTAAAAAAATTAATCAAATAACACAAAAAATAGTGCAATAAATAAAAGTTGTCACAATGTCTCACGTGATATTTATTTCTAGCACGATGCCTCACATGATAATTATATCTAGCACAATGTCTTACGTGAAAATTTACATCTGGCATGATTTCTCACGTGAAAATGACACGATATCACGTGATACTAATATTGGGCACGATGTCTCACGTGATACATAATAAGTAAATAAATAAATATAGCAAAACTGGATAAATCAACCGACACAAAATAAATGAAAGAAATAAGAGTACAATATCTGGCACAATGCCTCACGTGATATTGAATTATGGCATGATGCCTCAAGTGATATTAGTTTCTGGCACGATGCCTCATGTGGTATTAATTCGTGGCACAATGTCTAACGTGATATGAAGTTTTGACGCAATGTCTTACATGATATTAATTTCTTGCATAATGTCTCATGTGATACTAATCTAACATTATAATAAAATCAATCATTATTGAAAAACAATTATAAAGATGTGTTGTCGATCATTTCTTCCTTATTTTTCAACTTAAATTCATAAGCCCATAAAATTCAATAAACAGAAGAACACAAAATATCGTTTCTTCATTGTCAATCTCAACAGAAGAGGGATCTACCACAGAAGGATCCGTAAATCCGTTTTCTCTGTTCTGGACGCGTTGACGAGTTTGGGGCGTAACCTAGAAATTCGAACAAGCTCCTCTTTTAACCTATTGTTGTCAATCTCTATGGTCATCAAACATGAAAAGTGAGTGTATCTTTTTCTTTTTAGGTTTTTCAATATGCGCGTAGAGAATAAAACTGAGTTGGTTGATTCATTGATAAGTGGAGATGAGGTGGATGTTTGTGTACTGATAAGTGGAGACTCATGATGATAACATGTTGTAAATGAGAAGAAGAGAGATTACAGAGAAATGTAGAGAGATTACAGAGAGATAGAATAGAGAGGCAACAAATCTTCTAATCTCAATATGAGTATACAAGGTCTCATTGATTGAGGGTAGGATACATGGGGAAAACCCTAATTACATAAGTAAAGACTCTCCAAGTTACTAGATAAAATGTAAATATCACCATAAATATATCTATTTATAACAATACGAATGTTCTTGATTTGTGGTATTTATGAAAATTTATTGTTGAGTTATTATTTTACTTTTTAAATCAGTCTTTAAGCAGAATTGAATAACAAGGGCGTTATTAATTACCAATTCCATCCGTAATAGACTGGTAGAAACGATATTAATAATATGTGAAACCTCCGTATTTTCTTTTAATAAAAAACATAATATTGTAATTATTTAGCTTAATGGGGCAAAAAAGTTATGTTTCGTAGTTGTTCTTGGTTACATTTAGAGTCAGTTTAATATAGATTCCCTTCATTCCCCATCCCAAAATAATAATAATAATAAATAATAATAAATAAATATAGGTTCCCTCGAAAGACTAATGAGAGCTAGAGTAGTGACATGCTACATTCTTTGTTAAGCCAGAAAGTTGTATGAAAGTTTTTTTGTTTTTATTTGTCTTTGAATTGAATAATAATAGTCTTATTAATTATCTTAAAGGGAAAAAGTTAAATCATGTATCGTTAGAAGAAAGTAAATTGACATTAGTTATGCTTTGGGAGACATTTAAATGGATTACCTGGGCTTTACATTCACTAGTGGTAGAGAGTGAAACGGTAAAATCAACTTATTACTACAATGGTCTAATCTGGTTGACAACATTGAATCTTTAGACATTAGTAATACATGGAAGAAGCCAGAAGGGTTGAATTTCAAAGAAAATGCTTAGCGTTGTGAGCATCCCGTATAGTGCTTGAATGTCCTTGATCTTCCGAGATATCGATAATTCCAATATTTTATGGACTTTGCTCAGCTTGGCTTCGATGCCTTGCTGGTCAATGATGAAGCCTAGAAATTTTCCCCGGGTCGTACCAAAGATACATTTTTCTGAGTTGAGTTTCATGTTGAGTTTGTCAAGATTTGTGAATGTTTCTTTCAGGTGTTCGAGATGCTACTCGACTGAACTTCTCTGAACAACGATGTCGTTAACGTAAGCCTTTACATTCCGGTTGAGCTACAAGCTGAAATCTTTGTTGACTAGGAGTTGAAAGGTTGCCCCAACATTTCACAGCTCGAAGAGTAGGACTTAGTAATAATATGTGCCATAGACCGTTATAAAGGTTGCTTTCAACTCGTCTGTCGGGTTCATCTTTATTTGGGTGTAGGCAAAGAACACGTCAAGAAAGCTACAACGGAGCTTTGGGCTGTGGAAGTGCCCAATTTGTCTATAGATGGCAAAGAATAAAAGTCTCAAGGGTAACTTTCATTTAAGTTTTTGAAGTCAGTACACATCTGCCATTTTTATTGGTCTTTCTAACTAAGACTACATTAGATAACCAATAGTTGTATGTGATGTAGTGGGGTCCATACGGACCGAATCAACCAAAATTTAATTCAATAAATAAATTAACCAAAAACCAAATTAACTGAAAATCAGAAAAAATTCCCACTTAATAACCAAACCGAAAGTCAAACCAAAAACCGAATTACTTGCGGTTAACCGTAATAAATTTGGTTAACCAATTTTAAAAGAAAAATTATGATTTTCATTAATATTTATATATATTTAGATTTAATTTTCTAAAAGTATTTTGGTTATTCAGTTAACCAAAATATTTTCTTCAATAACCGAACTGAAATAAAACTCAATTAACTTAAAGCTAATAAAAAAACAGTTTTCGGCTATAACCAAATTAACCGAATTGTATAAACAAGCCTAATGTGATGGGCCTAATAAAATAGGTTTCCAAAAGTTTGGTCACTTCCTCCGTGACTATAGCGTCCCGCTCCGGCCCCAGTTGGCATTGCTTATGGTGAATCAGTAATTGACCCGGGTCCTTTGCGAGGTTATGCTGCATTACAGACCGGTCAATCCCAGGCATGTTTGCCGATGTCCAGGAAAAGGTTTTTATTGTTGAGACAATAAAATTTATTAGCAGGGTGTAAGTTGTGTCGTACAATGCATGGCTGATATTCAAAAAAATTCTTGGAGAGTCAATGAAGGGGTATACCTAGTGAGAAATTTCATGGCTACCTGACTTTGGCAAAGGAGGAGGCGGGAAACTGGCCAGTCCGGGGGTTGGATAAGGTTTCCTTACCTTGGATGCCTTTACATTACAAATTTGGGTTGTCTTGTGATGGCCTTTCACAGTGGCTACTTTCCTCGAGCGGGCCAGGAACTTCAGCTTTAAGCACATCGTGCTTGGGAAGAAGCGGAAGACGTGGATGCCAGGGCATCCCAAGAAGGTGTTGTAACCGGAGAGGTCGTCCATTAGAAGGAATTCAATTCTCTCTATGCGGTAGAGATCAGCGGCTTTGAGCACATCCGTAATTCGATCGTGCCCTTTGAACTGAACTCTGCCCTCGAGAAGCTGATGAGATTGCGGCTGTAGTCATCCACCCATTTTTTTAGGGTGCCCAACTTCTTGTACGCATTTGCGGTGATCAAGTTGAAAATCCATTGCCGTCATCCACCAATCTGGTGCACGTTAAACTTTATGACGGCTTTGCAAAAAACCATTTGGTGTACTCCTTGACATCTTTGTCTGGGAGTTGTCGCATGCCTATGAGGTTGAAGGACCTCCTGCTTAGTCCATCATTCGGCCGTGAAGTGCGCTAGAAACAACTGCTTGAGTTCTTCAAAACTATTTATTCGGTCAACGCGTGAACCATGTGAACGCCCATCCCGATAGAGAAGATGGGAAGAGATGACATCAAGCGTGGCCATCGATGTGAGCCGTGACCATGGCATATATGAAGTGTGCCAAATGTTCCATGAGATCCCCCAAGCCATCGTATGTGGGGATGTTCTTGGCAAAGTTGACAGGGAGTAGAGTTTGGTTCACCTCATTGGAAAGAGATTGTGGTCCTCTACTTTTCCCCCGTCTGCATCCGTTGCTACTTGCTGGTGGGTGAAACTCTCGACTGGATCGGCCATTTGTTATTGTAAGGCCAAAAAAATTTCTATCGAAACTGCTTGCTGGCTGGTGTTGTTGGTATCATCGGTTGACGCTCCTTGATCCATAGAGGGTGTTTCTTCCTCTGTGAGGTTCTCGCTTGGAGGGTGATCCTCCCGGGCTTTTTGCCTTGAGGTGGTGCCATTTGAAGATTTTTCTTTGTGGTAAGTAGAGAAAGCACTTTGTAGTGATGGTGAGGAGGTTCCCACGGATGACACCAAACGTTAGAGTATAATCTGTATTGTAGGTTTAGATTTACTCTTTAGAGGTGAGATAATATGAGATTTTTGAGTCATGATCAATGATAATGAAAGAGACATAGAGATTTATGTGGTTCGATCACCGGGGTTGACAAAAGTTTATAGTAGAATTGGGAGGTGCATGAGGAGAGAGAGTACGTGTGTGAGCGTGTGTAATAAATGAGACACTGATTGCTACTGTTAGAGAAGAAGACAAGTAGGCCGACTCGCTTTCCAGGTTCACCACCCGTCTTTTGGTCGGGCTGGTGACGTAGGCTGCTTCCAAGTAGGGATAGGGCTGATGTCACCCAGGATGGCATCTGTTAGGGGTGAAGTTTCCCTTCCTTGTTAGGTTGCCCCTTAATTATGGAAAAGACGCATCAATCTTAGGGTATTTAATGATATGATAGAGGGTGTCCAAGTAGGTAATGACGAGGTGACAAATGTAATTGACGGGACAGGATGTCAGTGAAGTGCGTGCTAGGTCATGAGTTCTTCTATGGTGCTAGAGCTGGGATGTGGTGACAAAGTTGAATCCGCCTGAGGCTTCAGCTAGTGTGTTCCGATTGAATTTGATCAGCTGACAAAGAACTTGGTCTTCTTGGGGTCAAGGTCTTGATTGGGGAGACCCAATTCTTTATGTGCTGGTTGCCGGGTCACGGGGTATATGTGGCCGGGGAGATAGAAATATGATTAGTTTTCTTAATGGCAAGGTTAAGGTGAAATTATTTACACCGTTCCAACACTCATGGTAGAAGAAGGTTAGGGTTTTCTTACCTAACTTACCATATTTATAGCATTCACAGGGGGAGAGGACAAAGATGGGGCAACGCAATGCATCACCAGCTTGGATCTTGCCTCATCAAAGAAAAACAAACCCTAGCGCCAACAATGAATTTTTATGAATGTAGAGAAAAGTCTAATAAAACAGTAGAGATTCACTGGGTAAAAGTGAAAGTGAGGTAAGTAGAACATGTTTAAAGCTGAACAAAGAAGATAACAAAGACGCAAGAGAAGAAAATAAGAGCGGGAAGAAAAGAATCAGAGAGAATGGAGCAATCTGCTCCCAAGAGAAGAAGACACTACTGTGTTTGATAATGAAACACACAAGGTTTCAAAAACAAGCGCTCCAAATATGAAGATGAAACGCAACTTAAAAAATGTAGCTCAAAGGGTTTACCACAAACCAGCCCTTTTTTAGTAGTTAGTATGCACCTACATTTTTACAAAATCTATCACTTTACTTAAAAATGTACACTTTTACTTAAATAAGAAATTACTAAAAATCTACACTTCTATCAAACTAATATGCATTTACATTTATAAAATTCTATCATTTTACTTAAATATCTAATTTCAAAAGAAAACCTTACACCATAAGTTCTAATATAGATCCCACATTTTAAGCAAATTATTTTTTTTAATTAAAAAAAGATTGGATTAATATCTCACCTACATTAACTTTACTTAAAAAAATCTAACCGTGTAACTCCTTCATATGCATAAAAGGATTGGATTTTGCCACTTTACGGTGTGAGGTGCTAGATTTTCTTAACTTACATGGAAGCAACAAAGAACTTAAACTCAATTGTTTAAAAAAAACTTCCGTAAACTCCTATTTAAAAAAAACTTTTGTAAACTCCATATCTGAAATTCCCCAAAGATTTATTACCTGAATTAATAAAGATTAAACTAAATCATGAGCAATAATTGCTATAAATATTATGGTATAAATATATAGTCCAAGTGGAAATTAAACTATACACTAATCTCTAATCAAAGAGGAAATATTATTAAGGAGGAATCAACTCCTAAATTTGATATCACATGTAACATATTAGTACATGTGTTAAATACCGCTAATATCACTCTATAAATTATATAAATACATTATATACTCTAAACAAATCATAGAGGCAAATATGTACTCATATACACACCTCTAAACCAAAATACTATAAGTAACAATGTAACACATAACATAGTCACTTACTATACATATATATAGATAATTAGTGTTACAATATTAGCTAAGGGGAAAATTCAAATTCCCTCCAAAAGCTGTCCTAGCCGGCTGCCTAAGGAGACCAAAAAGCCAAGGAAAAGACAATAAACAAACTAACAAAGTACACAACAAGTACAACTCACCTCTCTAATATCATTTCCTTCCCAGCTCCCCATGCTTCTTGGTTGTCTTACTGCAGCCAGCAGCCCAAAAATATTTTCCTTCCTTCCCCTCATCACGACAGTATGGTACTTCTTCATCATTGTTTCTTTTTCTTCCAGCCTTTACGAATCCTCCATCACCTCAGCCTTCTTTCCTTCCCTGCACACTCTCGGACGGCAGCAACAGGTAAACTCTCCTCCCCTTCTTTTTTCTTTTGCTCACAGTTTCATAAGGGAACACTACAGAAACTCCTGCTAATTCCTTCTCCATAAGGCAGTAAAACCACTAGCTAATTCCTTGCTTCATTATCGGTAACAACAGAGAAGAAACAGCAAGGAAAACCAACAGCAAAAACTGGTAAGAGCAGCTCCCTTCTCCTTCCTTTTCCTACGGTTCCAGCCTTTGTTTTTCTCATCAGATTCCTGCTCCATCTTTGCTAGAATACTACTACTTCTCTCTTCTACCTAAGGCAGCAACATCACCCTGAACTCCCCACCCCAGTCTCGGTTTACAACAGCAAACAGCAAGACAAAGTCAAGGTAAAAGCTTCCCTTCCTTCCTCCTTTTCTTTCACGGTTCCACCAACAATTTGTTGCATTTATCTACACCAATACTAGCCTTTCTCTTCTCTTTTACAGTAGCAACAACACACAAAATCTTTCCTTGCATCACTCTCGGTACAGCAAAGGAAAACAGTTAAAAAACAAGGTATAAAACCTCTTTCTTGCTCCTTCTTTACGGTCTCTACAGCAGCATTTTCTCAGCAGTTTTCCTCCGCTTTCTAAGGCATGAAACCCACACATGATGACTCCAAAAACAGCTGGGAATAGCCAAGTTACTAGGAGAGTCATTTGAGTTCTAAAGGTAAGAAAAATCCACTCTAAAACACCACCTCCGTCTACCCTTTTTGTATGTCCGAAAATGTGGAGTTTGACACCCTTCTTTATACTCCTATATGCTCATGCATGGTGCTCTCTCTCAGTCATCTTCTGGAGCAAAAACCGCCACAAGGCTCCACCATGGGAGGACAAGCAAGGTAGAAAACTGAGAAAGAAACATGGCTTTTTAAGCCTTCACTCTTCTCCATTTTTCCATGCACAAACTGAACTCATTCTCTTTGTTCTAGATGTCCGAAGTTGTAGTAAAATTCCCTCCAAAACCAAGGTAAAAACCACTCCTCTTAGTGCTTAAAAAATCATGCTTTAAAGCTACCTAAACTAGCTATGTAATTATGTCACTAACTTAACTTGTTTTTCATGCTGTATATGGTCACCGAATGGGATTTAATTAACCCAAACTGCCGTGAACAGTGGCGGAGCTACATGTAACATTAGGGGGTTGGCCCCCAACCTTTTGACAAAAAAATTGAAAGTATATATGTTAGATTACTCATGTGAATGACAATAAATAATGACATTTTAGATAAAAAAAGTATCATGTAAAGTAAATATATTAGGTGTCAGTTATCCGTCATTAACAGTAATACTCAATCATATTTTATGTTGTTTCTAATCTAATCACTTCCAATCAAATGTCACCTTACTATAAATGCAAATCCTTAATTTTTGGTTTATTCCAATTACCTTACTGAGAAGATTGTTTAAGGACTTTCATATCAATGGTTGATTTCATTTACAAAATTCTTTTTGGGCTATCTCCTTGATGATTATATTTCTGATTTTTTTTAAATACAATTTTTTACAGTATATTAGTAACTTATTTTCATTGTTTCCACTTGACTCCTTAATAATTTGATCATTACCATAAATGCTTGTTTACTAATTTGAAAAATATACTGAATTTCTTATCAATTAATTAGAGAGCCATTTTAGTATATGTTATATTTTTTATGGTGTTTATTACTCCATTCTATTCTCAATAGATAGATCTTTTCATTATTTTAAAAATGATAAACATGTTTAAATCCTATAATTTCTATCTCTACCCCTCGTCTTTTCTATCACATTCTACCTATTAATATATATCAATTTATAATGCAAAAAAGTAAGAGCAAAAATGTCAACAGCTAAAAAATCAATATTTAAACAAGATGAAGTATTTCTCTTGGATTAGTGTATATGTTTTGAAGACTTGCTAAGTTATTAGTACCATCATTTAATGGTTTACTTCGTTGTTCTTTGACATTTATGTTATATAATAGTGATTTTTTATTTCTTAATGTACTATTCCTTCTATGATACTGAATTCTTAGACAATTTACATAGTTTACATATAAAACAAAATATATATTTAAATAGTTAAACATTTTGTTACATAGCATTAATATATATAGCTAAAAATAATGTTTGTTAACATATTTTTGCCCCCCTAACATTTAATTTCTGCCTCCGCCCCTGGCCGTGAACTTAGGGGCTCACTCCAAAGAGAAAAATCAAATATTGAAGGTAATTACCTCCTTAGGTATTTAAGAGCCTTATTAATGGTTTAAGAATTTTCTGCACAAAAATCTAAACTATACTATGTATATATATACAGCCGTGAAGGATATAGGGTGGTTGAGGAATCTTGGTGATTTAATTAAGGTAAGAGTGTTTAAAAGACTTTCTTTAAGGCCTTAAATTTACTAAATTGCAAACTAATGTAAGGCTATAAATATATGTTTATTTATACGCGGTTACATCCTAAAAATGTGCAGAAAATTGAGAGCTAAATATTTGATTAGTGAGACTAAATGCTAACAGCTTATTTAAGTTTATTTTATAAGTGATTAATGAAGGAAAATGGAAGAAAATGATTTAGAGAAGTTAATTATAAATCCTGTAGCAAACCGTGAGTTATGATGTTATTTTGGAACATTTTTATGTCACCTAATAGTTAATGAAGTGCTATGTTTAAGGCCATGTAATTAGGCTATGCTATTAAGTGTATTTTGAGCTCTAAATAGTTATAAAAAAATTTTAGGTTGATTTAAAAAGTTGTACAAGTTCTGGTGCAAAACTATGATTCTAGCAAATATAGCTACTTAGGAATACTTTAGAAAAATATTGGTATATTTATAAGCTTATAACATGGGTTAAATGAATTTAAAACCGTATAAAATGTCTAAGTAAAATAAATGTATCATATATGGGGCCAAAATATAATTACATGAAATATAAAGCACCAAGTGTAATTAATACCGAGAGGGATTAATTTTAGGAAGTCTAGGAGTATAAAATGTGAATTTTATGAAATTAAAGGTTAATTGTGAAAATAGAGAATCAATTGGGGTATTTTCGTAAATAAAAACAAATATGGTCAAAGGGATCATTTAGGTGGTCAATCTTGACCACATGTGATGGTTGACCAAATTAAAATGATGAAAATAATTATTTTGGATATTTAAAGAAATATTAAGTCAAAAATAACATTTATAAAAAGAAATTGTGGTGTTTATGTAATTACCAAAAAATAGTGTTGGAAAATAAATATTAAGACCCGAGGGGTCTGTTTGGAAATTAAAAGAATTTTTGGGTTAGTTTTAATCAATTAATTAATTAAGGGTTATAATATATGGTTTAAGTGCTAAGGTGTAACAATTTTAAAATCTATGGATATATGATGTAATTTCCGAAAGGTTAAGGGCTAGAATGAAATTTAAATGACCCTAAGGGTCTGTACGTAATTTTGGGTAAATTATGAGTTGGTTTTGTAATTGGTTTAATTAAGGAGTATAACGTATAGTTTAAGTATTAAAATGTAACATTTTATAAAACTTATGGACCACTTTGTAAATAACCGAAAATATAGGTGGAAATGGGAATTAGAACAACCCTTGGGGTTGTTCGGTAATTTGGAGAAAGATATTGGGTGGTTTTGGAATTAAATAAATTAATGTGTGTAATACTCCCTCCGTTCAACAATAACTGTCATTTTAGAAACTTGCACACTTATTAAGAAAAGTAGGACAATGACGCATGTGCCCCTACTTTTTACTTTTCCATTTAGATAATAATTACTTTTATATTGAATAGTAGGGGTAAAAGTGGAAAGAAGTGTGTCAAAAAGCTAGAATGACAGATATTTTTGAACAAGAATCACATCCTAAAACGACAGATATTAATGAACGGAGGGAGTATAAAGTTTTGAAATTAAATTGTAAGCTTATAAAATATATGTGGGCCAAAGTATAAATAATGAAAGTTAAGGGTTAAGATACATTAAAACCGAACAGTAGGGGATCTGTTGAGAATTAAGAAAACTATTAGGTTAGTTTTGGTATTTAAAATAATTAAAGTGCATATTATAAGGTTTTAAGTATTAGAATTAAAGTTTACAAAATAAAGGGGGTTATAGTGTAATTAAGAGAAATATGAGGGTGAACAAATAAATTTGAATAAATAGTGGTGATGTTCGTAAATATATATATATATATATGTATGTATATTATAATGTTGGAATATCTTAGGTTATAAGTTAATAAGGTTAATAATGTAACAAATATATATATGGGATAGTTTTGTAAATAATCAAAACATGTGGGGAAGAGAAGAGAATTTCTGAAAACAGTAGGTACTGTTCGGAATTATGTACATGTATATATAGGTATAATAATGTTGAAAACCTTAGGATATAAATTAATAAGGTTAGAAATATAGTAAATAAGATATATGGATTGATTTTATAAAAAAAAAAACAAAATGAATGGGCAGGTAATGAGATTACCAAAAAGTTCATGGGCTGCTTGGGAATTTTTAAAACATGGTAGAATATAATATAAGGGGATATATTATAAGGAAGTTATTAAGGAATAAATATGTATTATAAACATTTACATATAATGATGGGTTTAAGTTGGAAATTTTGAAAGTATAATGTATAAGTAGAAACCTTATGATATGAGGAATATGATAATGTATATAGTACTTTGCATGGTATTAAGATAAGTTCTTGATGAAGGATTTTATAAATAGAAGTCACAACTAAATAAGGTGAACTTCAAATAAATGAGGGATAAATTTATTATGGGAAAAACCTTATAATTCATATCATATGAATTCATAATGTGGAGTAAAAGATATAATATGGATAATAAGTCAAATAAGGAATTATATAAATACAAAGGGGAGCGTGACTATAGTAACGACTATAGTATATGCACGCACAAGTATATAGTATTTATACAAGCACGTATGAAAGGTTACGTAAACGATAACATATATTAGCAACTATAATGCATGCGTACGTAAGTATATATAACCGTCCATGCATGCTCGTAATTATAATTACGTAAGGTATCCCGTATAACAAAAAAGGTTTAGAATATATGCATGCGCGCACGTGAACGTTATTCTCGCATGCATGCACCCCGACAAATACGTGAACAATTCGAGAACGTAACTTCCACGTAATAAGTATTATTATCGTAGCAACTATTACATACTCGTGAACTATAACAAGTAATTAAATCTAAAACCCTAGGATTAATGAACATTGAGTTGAACAAGAAATCAACTAAGGGGTTAGCTACGGGGTGGAAGTTAGAGTTTGGTCTATGATGATTAAGTGAGTTCGGGATTATAGACGCTGATATTAGAATAATGGATATTCCAGAGTTACAGGTTGGTAGATACAAGCTTCACGAGCGCTAGGGGATACGCGAGGGCTGCCACGCTAGCGTTTCGACGGTGTATGGTATGTTCATTGTGTGGTCTGAACCCATGAGGGAAGCCTCGGGTTCAGGTTTTGCTTGGCTATATGATAAGAACGATATATGTGATGTGCATGTTGTGTGGATTAATTCCTTGATTTGTTAAGCGGTTATTATTGTGCTCGACGTCTTCGGACAGTATTACTATGATTCTCATTCGATTGGAATACTAATAATCGAGAAACTTTATAATTCCTAATTAACCTAAGTAAGACACTTAGGAACGAGACTCGGGATCCCCAGTCTCTGGAGCTTGGTACTCGAACATGGATATAACCTAGATTATTTCTAGGGAAGTATACAAGACTTCAAAGGCAATTATAATGGTAATTAATTCTCCATGACCTAAGACTTTACTTAGGGTAGTTGATTAAGATTTAATCACATATGGAGAGTGTTAGTATATGGTATGGAAATCCAATTAGTCTTCGACTAGTTGGTTGCGCATTAGTGATCACTGGAGTATAACGTCCGGATCGAACTGACTCCCTCTAAATCCCAATGGGCCTAGATAGACTGTTGGTCAAAAGGTGCCGCTGTTGGCACACGGCTTTGGCCTTTCATGGACGCCTTTATTAGGCAAGTGGAAGTCCCGGGATCGATTGATCCTTGGCAAAGAGCACCTTGTGTGTACGGATGGACTAATGTCCAGTGAGGTTAACTACGGGTTGTCCTAACATGACACTCACTGATGCTGAGAGTAAGACTTAATGGTGACTAACATAACTTAAAGGAAAACTACGCATACCCTGGTGGAAGTAACTATGCATTCGTATGGTTGTTTATAGTATATTGTGTGTTATATGATTGTGTATCTGTAACACCCCTATTTAACATATTTATAGCGAAAATAAAATACTAAAGGCGTAACAGACCATCGGGTTCCAAACACCCGGCACCAAACCTCACCAATTACAACTTAAAAGATTACAAAAGCCACGGTCTAAACCTCGAGAAAACTTAACATAAACATAACAGTAAATAAATACATTAACTCTCCACACAATCTAATCCCATCCCAATCACTCGTTCTCTTCGTGGCCACCTTTATAATACTTCGTACCTGCAAGATAAAACCAAGCAACCCACCCCGAGAGGGGTGGGTCAGTTCCCTGGAATGGAACTGGTACGATCCTCTAAAACAAACTTATAATACAACTCTTAAATAAATAATAGCTTGAATACAACCACTTAAAACCACACAGAGGCACAAGGCATTTCAAAAATCACCAAGTCAAGATAACAAGTTGCGAAAGTAATACATAACAGAAAGTTAAAGTTAGTCACTCAGAAGAATCACACCATAAGTTAGTGTACATCCATTGTTTGTGTTAGATTCAGTTTCAGTTAGGAATAGGAAGACCCAAGTAGTCACAAGGACTAGGAATGAAAGAAGAGATCCAATAACCCATAACTCAAGAGTGGAATCAAATCAACTGGGAGAGATGGCCCCCACCGCCAAGTACGTTCTTTTAGGACAGGGGATATACAGCCCTCACTGTTTACTACGTCCCTTTTTGGGACAGGGGATATACAACCCCTCACTGTTACCATTGAAGACGCGCGCACGTCACAACAAGAGACTCAGCTCATGGATGAAACAATATCCAGAGTCAAAAGAAGAATTACCAAGATTGACCTTTTCCATATTCCCACTAGAAAACTAACTGCACCAGAGCAATACCAAAACACTTAGTCCTACAGAGTGCAGAAGCGTAAACCCTAGGCAGTTAATGTCTAGTGAGACAACCAAATAGAAGGAACCAATAACCAAGGAAGTTATATGAAATACCCCAAACCTAAGTATGCTAAGTAAACATCAATTTATGATGTAGTAAGGCTAAAACATGCCTTAGAAAGATTGGTAGACAATTTAAACCAAGGAAAACACAAGAAAATGCCTTAAGGGCAATTAGGGCAAAAATGTGCCCTAAGCTTGGAGAGACTTGGGTGAGTACCCAAATATCATGATAAGACCTTAGTAATATTCTAATGGTCATTTTAAACCAATTACCAAAGAAAATCAAGCTTGAAAACAAGTTAAAACACAAAATGTGCTTTAAGAAGTCTTAAAGCACATTTTTGAGAAATTGTCTTGGAATTGAGTTTTGAGTGGCTAAATGCCCATCATTACTCTTTAATCAACATGTGTACTAATTAGTATCACATTAGGAAGCCTAAATCAATGGGAAATCAAAAATTTCAGAAATATGTGCACTAATTTGTGAATAGTGCCAAATAGTGACTAGTTTATTCTTTAATCACTTAAGTCTAATTAGTTGGTCAAACAAGACCATGACTTGCCTTAATTAATAGGGGGCCGGTTTTCTAAGGGAGGATGAGTCACCATGAGTAGTCAAATAATGTTACAAAGAAGAGGAAAAAGTAAGAAGTTACTATTTGCTTTTAAAAGCAAAATATCTCTTATAAGCTACCTTTCTTCTTCTCTCTCTTCATTTCTTCTTACCGGTTTCACCATCTTCTTCCTCCCTTCATTCACGTAGGAGCAGCACCCATGGCACCACCACCTTGCTTTGTCAACAACTTACTCATTTTAGCTCCAAATCAAAAACTAAACACATATTATTCTTAGTTAGCTCAAGCTCTAGCTTTCTATCTTTTCAAATCCTTCAAAGCTCCATTTCGGTGCCAATAGAAAACTCCATTGATGGAGGAAATTCAAGCTTGGAGAGTTCATTGGCTTCTCCATTCTTTTAAGGTAAGGAATATGTAAGAAAAATCATGTTTCCATCACTTCCTCACCATGACCGGAAACTACCTTCTCATGGAGCCTTGTTTTATCCATTGTTCTAGCTTGATTCTATTCTCCAAGGGCTAGAGGAGGTCCTACTTGATTCATATCCAAGCTTGTTTTGAGAATCCAAGGTAAAACATTCAATTTAATACCTTAAAACACATTTTCAACCTAGGGTTTACTCCTTAAGGTTAGTGAATTATTTAGCACTCATGAGAATCATTGTGTATTGATTAGAACATTGGCAAGGGAAGTTAAGATGGTGGCCGAGATTCCCAAGGGAAAAGGTCTAAGGAGGAGAAGTTAAGATAAGCTTGAGAAAACAAGGTAAAATGCTTACCTAATGGTGGTTTAAGTTTTGAGGGATGAGTTTAGGTGGGTACCAATGTGGCTTAGAGCTTACATTGTGTATTGAGTTATATAACCTAAGAAAAAAAAGAACTTAAACAAGCTTGTGAACTTGTGACTAAGGAGCCAATCGGAATGAGTTGATAATATAAGTTTAAGATGAGTTTTAAGAGCATTATAACTACTATGAGATTGATGGGTGTATTTGCAGGTTGAAGGCTTTTATATGTGGGAAATTCAGTGTTTAAGTTTAAGTTATTTAAGGGCCTAAGAGCCATGTCATTTAAGAGCCTTAGTGCTATGCAATTTAAGATTATTGCAATATATTGAGTTTGTTGTGAATGAGTTGATTGGGTGAGGAAATATCATGAGAAAGAACTTGATGTGTATGAGATGGTTGAATGTGGAAAACAATGCTTATGGGCATGATAATATACTAGAGGAGCTATGACGAAATTTGAGTAAGATGAGTGTTTAGGTGATGGTGGTGAATTAATATGACCTAGGATTTACTAGGAGTCATACAAAGGAATTTGAGTGGAAATGAGTTAACTAAGGAGTTCTTGAGGGTTAGAATGACCTAAAAGGGTCTATGGGGAAATTAGAGTTTAGATGGGTGTATTGAACACACCAAAGTCATGGTATGAGGAATGGTAAGACTTATACAAATTTGGAGGAGAAGATGTACAATGCTTTAAGATAATTTAGATATGAACTAGGGAGTATAACAATGAGAGTGTCGGGGAGTTTGTGTAAGAGGTGGTGATGTTAGTGATGGACTAGTAAGGTTTAGTAAATGGTGATGTGTGGACTTGGGTGATGGAAGTGAAAGTTGTAGGGGAAGGTTGTAAGTCGTCAAGGAAAATGACTAGAACGTATAAGAGGGTATGATCATGAGAATGGTGAGTAAGTTGCATAAAAGAAGTGGAAATGTCTAAGGAGGGATTTGCATGGTCAAGGTAAATGAAGAACAATGTCAAGGTGATAAGGTAATGGAAAGAAATGTACGGGTAAGCTCAAGAGCTTAGAAGAGATGAGTAACCAAAGGAAAGGAGAGGAATTAGTGCATGGAAATGCAAGATAACCTTGGAAGGTTTAGCAAAGGAAAGATGGATGAATCAAAGATGGAAAAATGATGTTTATGAAGTGGTCAAACTGTTAAGGAGGGGGCACTAGGGTTGGTTGAAGTTTTGGTGAGGTTGCAAGTTGGGAATATAAGGAACTATATGATAAGTGTTAGGAGTTTTTGCAAGAATTTAGTAAATGTTTAAGAAGATCTTTGGAGGTTATTTTAATGAGTTTGGAGGATGATTAAAGGCGGGTTTAAGGGTCTAAATGATGTTAGAACACATTAGGAGGCTTTAGGAGAAGTTTGGTGAAGATTTAACAATTTTTGGACTTGTTCTGGTGGCGTCCGACCCAGGGGTCCGACCCAAGTTTGGGTCGGACGGCCTCTGTTAGACGCCAGTGAAGGGTTCTGGAACGGTCCAACCCAGAGGACTTGGGTCAGACATGGGTCGGACGGAGGAGTTTTAAAAGACAGAAGGGTTTATGGAATGGTCCGACCCAGATGGTTGGGTCAGACATGGGTCGGACAAGTGGAGTTTTCAAACCCGAGGGTCTCTGGAAGGGTCCGACCCAGAGGGTGGGTCGGACGGTGGGTCGGATGACCCTTAAGACTTAAAAAAAAAGAAACCCTAAGAGAGTTTAGTGGTATTAAGGGTACCCCATTGAGGAGGCAAAGATTACTAGAGGTATAAAGACCTAGGGGATTAGGTTAAGTATAAGCTTAAAAGTTTAAGGTTAAGTTTGTAAGATTAAGTTTGTAAGATTAAGTTATAAGACTTAAGAGGTGTTAGGTGGGGATCATTAAGGGTTAAGTAAGTTAAGTAAGATAAGTAAGTTGAATTGAGTTAAGTGATTAACAACCTAAAACTGAATGAATGTTTTAGGACTTGGAAATTGGACTCCGGAAGAGATTAAGCAACCAAACGACCAACGGTGAACGGTACAGTTCTTCTTGTGACCTGCTTGCTAACGAGGTGTCCCTCGGCTTGTGTGCTATTTGTTTTTGTGTGCTCACTAAACAAGATAAAACATGCAACCGAATATTATGTTTATTGTATTGTTGTGTGATGTTTGAAAAAACACAACATACCGTGAGAACTTACTAACCAACGCTTAGTAAGGAATTGAGTGAGACTAAGGAACACTCCCTAATATGAGTTTGATATAAACCGAAAAGGTTAACCAACAAACATGGTCTTGACACTACTCTAAACTGGAACTTGAGAGTGAAGAGGAAACCGGGACTGACTCCCGGTCATGCATGCTAAGGAAAGGGGGTCGGTATCTATTGCGATTCGACTTCCGCTTAAGAACTTGTCTTCGGACTTGTAGCCTAGGGCCGGTTGCCGGCTCAGCTACGCTGGACCTCGTCCAGGGTAGGCCTGACACTAAGATTGTGCGGTGGGATCACCTAAATCCAGGTTTGAAATTAAGCTACAACCATTCCCTTCCAGGAACGGTTTGTATACTGAGAATAAGTGAAGGTTAAGATTAAGGTAAGGTCAAGATTAAGAGTAAGGTAATAAGATAAGTTGCAACCATTCCTCTGTAAAGGATGGTTTGTATTATTAAGACTAAGATAAGCTACATCCACTCCTTTTTAAAGGTTGGTTGTTTCTAAGATTAAGATAAGACTAAGATTGAGGTGAGATAAGGATGGACTAAGATTAAGAGGAAATATAACTTAGGGAGTTAAATAATTAACTCTCTAATTAAGGGAACGCATTTAAGTCGTTCGTTATGTTTGAACTTGATTGTTCATATTTGGTTTGTTGTTTACTGCACTTTCTATTATGTTGTGCATCTAATCAACCTCCATGCTATCGACAATTAGTCGTCGTAGCCACGTTAGCTTGGGGGCCATGAGAGGATCGTACCAGCATTCGTGCTGACCCCCTTTGGGGGCTTTTACTACACAGGTGAACATCAGGAGGCGGTCTTCGCGAGAGTAAGAAGGGGTACAAGTGTTGCAGGTTAAGTGTGGCCTACGAGTTGTGCATGTACACTCGTATGGCAATTGAGTTAGTAAGATGTATAGGGTGTGAGGGGATTGTAAGAAGGTAATGTATTTGGTTAAGGTTGTTATGTACTAATGTTCGGTATATTCTGTAGTCAGACCGTGGCGAGGTCCTGGAGTGTAAAGAATTCCGCTATGACATGTATATATATGTTGTTAAGTTGCGAGATCACATTTGGATTGAGTTGGGGTGTTACATTATACATTCAAGGCTCAGTTAGTCACACAAGCTGAGTTAGTCACACAACCATTCCCTTTTAGAAATCCATTTTAGCTCAATTAGCGTTTGTCAAAAACATCCCTTAAGTCTTGTTAGCAAAGCATAAGAGTACGAGAAACCGTACCTGATTAACGCTGTAGCAGTTCTAGTAGATTCGTGCAAACAATCAACAACACTCTGAGGAACATTAAAGATAGTCTATTATCAATAACCTATACCCTAAGTTAAACTTAAATAAATTCCTCACTCTTATTTCTAAATCTCGATTATCTTGTAAGCCCTTGCTTAAATGTTATGTATAACCTTTGACCTAGCAGAATGTTGTATAACTCAAGGTTGTAAGACTAGGGAATGTATGTTATTAACACTTGTTAATTGTTACACTCTTATCCACTTTACTCATACTTAACCCTAATTCTCAATTCAAGACTCTTGAGACCCTTATGCCATAAATGCATTTTATGTTATTCAATAAACCTTAGAATTTCAAAAACAATTCTTAAGCTCAATACTTTTATTCTTAATTTAGAATAAACATCGTATTATGACCTATGATAGGTTTATCTTAGAATACTATACTATTACTTCACAATGTAATGATTATGTATTTTACCAATATCTACTAGATAATCCATTATGATTAAGTTTTCCCCTCAACTTAATTAAGATCTACATCCTGTATATTAGAATCATGGTGTTGTAGATGCATTTTATTATAACCTAATTGAGTTACTAAACTCATTTATCTTATGTTTAGTTTAGAATGACTTTTATTACAACCATCTAATAATCTTATCATAAGATGTTAAATTGCTTCTCATCTTGAATAACTATATTATAGTTAACTTAGATTTATCGAACTTACATTTAGTATTCCCAAGGTATATTATTTACTTATCATTAACTATATAATAAGGCGTTTTAAGATAACCTTTATGTATCCTTGCTTACATTTAATTTCCTAAATGTTTTATTTTAACATACATTCCCTCCATAGACTATGTATAATCCTTTTATACTAAACTTCAATAAAGTTAAGTCGTAAATACGTCTTAAGTTGTTTACAAAACCTAAGGTTTCAAAGGAATAACTTAATAAATTAATTTTCTTTATTGTATTTAGGATAAGCACCATATCTTAACACAAGGTAAAATTTATCTAAGAATTAAATTCTCATTCACAAGTGAAATTGTCAATCACTTAATAAGATAATATATTCTGAAAATCCTCATACCTATACTCAAATGACATATTAATATTTTCAGTGTCGTAAAGTAGATCAATATAATCTCTTATGTAACTTAGTTTTATCTAATAAAAGGTTCAAAGGTTTTAAGTATCAAATTCCTATTTATAAACGTTTTTATAAATTCTAACTACTAAATACCTCACTTAATTGTAAACTCACATCCTAAGTATTGGTAATTAATGTTATAAATGTATTTCATATGGCTTATCTAATGCCAAGAAACTTAAGGATTATTATTTAGATAAATTTCCAAATCATAGTTTAATATAGTTTTATATCATAATCCTTTTAATGATTTATCTTAAAACATTAAGTTATATTTCAGTACCATAAATGTTAAGAAATGACTAAATCTAGACTTACTAATCCACCTCACATTTAGATGTAAAAGTATTTTATTATTGTTTATATATTAATAACATTTAGATGTAAAAGTATTACATTTATTTATCATTAATTATAGAATAAGATCTATTTGTGTAACATTTTATGTAATCTAATCACAATTTTTCCTAAGTTTTAACTTATTAATTACTTAACCCAATTTTAGATTTACATTCTGGTCATTGACAAATAATACTATACTTGTATTTAAATAGGATTTATATAATTCTTAGAAATTTAAAGGTAACTCAAAACTCAATTTCATAACCATAAATTAATACCACCCCATATAATATTCTTTTATTAGTATTATGTAGAGGTTTAGTTTATCTCATTAATTCCTTCATATTATATTTTCTATAAGGTATTTTATTTCTTTTATTTATGTTTAGTGTATATATATATATACTAGGATTTATTCAAGACATTCTTTAAGTAGTTTTATTGCATTTAATTATTTATATTAACTTTTACACATATCTATATCCAATATATGGTTTATAAAATAAAGTATTTTCCTTAGTTAAAATTAAGTATATTAACTTCAATTCTATATAATTAATATAAATGAAGATTAATTTAATCCCTTGATTTAACCTAACTTACTATTTTATTTATCTCATATAAGTATATATATATATATATATATATATATATATATATATATATATATATATATATAGTAAACAATTGTTACTTCACTTAAAAGTTAATACCCAAAATAAACATACTGTTATTAGATGTTAATTTAGTCTTCTCATATTTTCCCAGCCTAAAAAGTTTATTAATAAACTATACTTTAATTTTTGTTACATTAAAAACCTTATATTATAAGATAACTTATGAAAAACCTTAGAAATACAATTTTTAAACCTATTTCCCCTTGTCCAAAAATTCCCAAATTAAGTATATAGTAACTATAACATTTTAGACGTATTATAAAATTTTTATTTCACAAAAATATCTTTTTAAATTATCCAAATAATTCCATAATACTCATAACTTGCAAAACTTATAACTTACGTTTAAAAACTCAAAACCCATATTAATTTACATCAAAATAAACTAGATTTAATAAGGAATCTATGGTTAAAATTTCAAGTCAAAATACATTCGGGAAGGCCATTAAATAAATTCAACAAGTTAGGATATTATTCTGGAATTATAATAACTTATTATACTTTAATTACCCACGATACAATCTGGGCCGTCCGTTTCTTTAAATCACGATCGGACGGCTGCTGAAACTCAAGTTCTTCAGCAACCTTAACCTGACACCCGAGTACTAAATTGTCGATTTCTCTCAACTCACAGAACCAAATCGACTGATTTTTGTTCCATTGAACTCGAAATTTCCTTGCGGTTCTATTGATACCAATTTCGCTAGCTAACATACAATATACAGCAAATATGACTCTGGGTTACGAAAGTAAGGGTTTATGTTGTACCCGGTTCGATTTTAACAAAATTCTCTCAATACAAGGCTTAATTGATCAAATTAGCAGTTGGGCTAGGTAGATAATGCAAAATCGAGTGACAAAATAGGAGGAATTGAACGGAGACTTACCGGAGAAGCTCCAACGAAGGAAATTGTAATCACGTTTCTGGTAAAACATTCGAACTTGGCTGTTTCGAGGAGCCAACTTTGGAGATCTATAAAATAAGTTCTAGTATGAATTAGGCCATGTTCTTGGGCTTAATCTAAAGAGGAAACATAGCTCTACACATTGATAGCAAGAACTCACTCTAATTTTCAATACACAGAAAGAAATCTAAGCTGAAGGTTACGAGTTTATACCTTACGTTTTCTAGAAAAATCTATGATTTTATGTGATGACAAATCTGAAACTTTAGACATCTCTTTCTTCCAAACGGTTGGGAATTGCTTTGGTCATCAACATGAACGTTGTAGAGGGATTATAGATCTTCAAAACAAGCTAAAGAACACGAAATTTGACTGAGAAACGAAGAAGTTATGGGGAGACGAAGTTTACCTGATTTCAGAAAAATCTGGAATTCTGGGTTACGAATTCGCAAGGAGGCAACTTTAGATCGATTTTCCCGTCGATGTAAAATGAGTTAGGTTATGTATGAGTTATGGTTGGAAAGAGGAGATTAAGGAGAAAGAATAAAGAAGACGGCACTGGAAAATTCGAAAGGATGAGTGAGATACGGCCGTCACAAGTTAGGGCAAAATACTGGTGAAAATGAGAATACTTAGCCGATTTTTGTGCTAAGTACCGGCGACCCGTGTGGTCTTGACACGTGGCACTTTTCAAAATTTTGGCTCTAAACTTCATTCTATCATAACTTTGGCTAGGATGATCCGTTTTCGACTTTCTTTTTATCGATCTTCATGGTTTTCCATAACCTATTTATTGGTATAGGTTTGATGGGATGGTTTGACCATTCTCAAAAAGTTAACCCTAGCAAGGCTTAAGAAGCTTTAGGGTTTCTAGAATTTTATATTGACTTTTATGCTTCAAATCAATGCTCCAAATATTTCTAAAATCTTTATAATATAATTGGAGTGTCTAAGAATTTTTCCAAGATTTATTGACTTATAAATCTTGTTATTTAATTCATAATACCATATAATAAAGTAAATTAAATTGTATTATTATTTAGAATTTAATATAAGAAGTCCCCTAAATAATTTTTAAATAATACCATATACTAATTTAGTGTTTAATAATATTATTTAGGGTTTTTATAAAAGAAATCCCCTAAATTAATTTAAATTAATTTTGGGGTATTTCAGTATCATATGTGGTGTATGGATTATTACATTGATGGATTGTTATATGTTTATTTATGTTATTTACTGTTGTTTATATAAACTGTAAAATGAACCAGCATGTAATCAACCTCATGTTTAGACGGCTAATTGACCTAAGTGACCTAAAGGGTCGAGGATTACACTTTAGCAAATTTAGCGTTTCGCTGAGCCTATACGACACCCCATTACAGGTACCCGATCGTGTTGCGAGCCGAAGTGCGGGATCGTGGGTAGATGACCTCTGGAACGGGATCGATTACGCTCTCCCCCGTACTTGTTTCAACACCAGGATGTATAGTGGTTTAGCCAATAATTCGGCCTACGTCCACTTCTAGACAGAGCTCTTATTCATTTCCATGGTTACAACTCTAGAGAGATTTTTGGGGAGAGTCCTCCCTTTTTCTATTTGCCACCTACATGAGCCCCCATCTTCTATTTATAGACTTTCTATGGCCAAGTTTACTTTTTAGCCCCTATACATGTGGTACCATTGTGCTAATATAATTGTTAGTCTCTCTGTGGATAATCCTTCCGGACTGGGACACCGCTTCCGCACTAGACCAATTCTTTTGGGTCATCTCTTCAGGTAACAATCCTACCGGTAGCGGGTCTCCCGGTAGCAGGTTTCCCGATAACAGGCCTTCCGGTAGCGGGTCTTTTCAGTTGCAGGCCTTCCGGTAATAAGCCTTCCGATAGAGGGTCATTCGGTAGCAGGCCTTCCGGTAATAGTCATTTTAGTCATGGTATATTCTATACCATTACATCAGTCCCACAAGTTCTACTTTTTAACACTAAAAAGTGGAACTTATAAAAAGAAGATAAAATTTACACTTCGTACTTTTTTCGTCCCACAAGTTCTTTTTCTTTTGCCTAAAAAAAGGAAATGAACTTACAAACTTTGGACTACATAAGAGTTTTTCCAACAAGAAAAATACCATGTCTTCCGGTTACAAAGAAGTCCCACAAGTTTCGGGAGCACCGAAGTCCCACTTGTACTCCAGACAAAAGGTCTCTATTCCTCGACCGTGCCATAGTAAGAAATCCAAAGATCTGGAATTCCGAATGAAATACCCCGTAATTAAAAATAGTGATTAATTAGGCTAATAAGTAATTTAGAAGCTTAATTATGTCAAAATAATCGTGAGGGAACAAATCCCGAAGAAAACGGATTAAAAACACAAACAACCTTAAAGCGCGTTTTTCGAGGAAACCAGGAAAACGTGACTTTAAGCGGGTCAAATAGACTCGTAACAATTTTAGTCAACTAAATAGTCATTAATAGACATTAGTGAAGGTCTAGAGCCAATAAAAACAATAAAACGAGAAAATAGTAAAAACTGTCAAAACGTGAAGTTGTGGGGTAAAAGTGTAAATAAAATAAATTAGTGTGTCCACTATTGAAAATAAAAATGTAAGTGTGTGTGTGTGTGCTGTATGGGCCAATTTATTTGCCCTCTCTCACACTCTCTTACTCTCTTCTTATGTACAAAAGACAAACAAAATTAAAAAGGCAAAAGTAACTACTTACTTATTCTCTCTCCCATCCCTCACAAACCCACGTACTGCACTCTCTCTTCTTCCTCTCTAGTTCCAACCATGGCTATTTGAGAACCCACATACAGAGCCCTCTTCTTCTTCATTTTTGAAACCTCAAATCACCACCAAATGCTACAAAGATTATACCGTTGAATTCGTATCGCTTCGAAGAACATTTTACACCCTTCAAAAATCTAAAACCTCCAACTTTATTTTTGAGGGTATAATCGTTTTAGAGCTTGAGGAGCACCATTTGAAGATCTATCTTCTTCTTCATGTTCTAAGATAAGAAAAAGACCAAAGCTCTCTTCTTTTCATTTTTCCTTGCAAAAACCAAACTCACGTGAACACCATTATTTTCCCTCACCCAGCCGGCTTTGTGTTCCTCCTTGAGAGCTGAAGCATTGTCACTCAAAACTCCATTAGAGACTCAAGGTAAGACTTCTTAAGGGTTTAAGTGGTTTCTCATAATCTAGGGTTTAATACGTGAGTTAGAAATTTACTAGTTTTGTGTATGTGTGTG
Organism: Limonium bicolor; assembly: GCA_023374045.1. NCBI lineage: Eukaryota > Viridiplantae > Streptophyta > Magnoliopsida > Caryophyllales > Plumbaginaceae > Limonium > Limonium bicolor. Next base: position 191,488,581 of record CM041777.1, on the reverse strand, counting down.
TGTGTGTCTTGTATGTGGCTGTAGTTTGGCCTAAATAAACCAAGAAAACAAAGAAGGAAGAGGAGCAAGAAAGGAGAAAGGAAAAGAAACAAGGAAACCAAGGTAATGAGAAGCCTCTGTACAATTGTTAATGTTTGTGTATGTGTAGGTATATTACTGTAACAATGTTTAAACCACTGTAACCGTAGGAAAGGGATGGAGTATGTTAATGCTAATTGTATTTGTAGTTTGAAACCTTTGAAAAACAAATAAACAAGTGCTAAGTGTAAATTGTTAAGTGTGCAGTAAGTATTTAGAATGTGATGTGAGTAATTTGTATATTGAGCAGGTCATGAACTAGGTTGAGTGTGCAAAATTATGTGGTGAGAACACTTATAAATGTAGTGAACCTCTGTCTAAATTTGGTTAGAAATATAGAGACTTGTGAGCTGTTAGAAAAGAAAGAACAGAGAGGTTGTGCAGAGAAGAAAAATGAGATTGTTCACTTTAGTTTGTAACAGGAAGAAAAGATGTAGTTGAGTGGAGTAGTAAATGGTAAAACGTGAGTTGTCAAACTAAGTTAGGCTAGTTTAAGAGTCATTTAGTTAGTGGGAAGAAGAATGGGAAAGTCTGTAGTATTAGTTGGAGAAGGAAAAATGTAACAGGAAGAGAGAAACTTACAGTGAGTGTGATAATGTAACAAATTTTTATAGAGTTGGATTAGGTTAGTTTAAAATGCTTAATCAAGGTAAAAACATGCTAGATTATATGTGGGAATATTAGGGAAGAGGTTAGTAGAAGTTTAGAGTTGAAACGAGTTTAAAAACTTATATAAAACTGCAACTGGTCCGGGTTTGTAAACCGGTACAGAAACCTGGACCAGCATAAAAACTCGACAGAAAGTTATGCAAAAGGAGTGGTCCGGGTTTACAAACTAGGACACTAACCCGGACCACCCCAAAATCATACCCGTAACTTCCTAAAACAAGTGGTCCGGGTTTGCAAAGGAGTACACAAACCCGGACCATACGAAAAACACACCCGTAACATGACCAAACATGTGGTCCGGGTTTGTAAAGCAGGACACAAACCCGGACCATACAATAAACTCACCCGAGGACTTTTCCAATGTGTTGGTCCGGGTATGTAAACCCGAACCACAACCCGGACCAACCTAAAATTTGTACAGAACGTGTTTTAAAGCTAAAATAAGGATGGGTAATGATGGGTAATGATATTATAAGATAATTAAGACATAATTAATGATGTTTAAAGGTAATTAAGGCCATAAACAAGCTTAGAAAATAATCTTAAGTAAATAACCTAAGTACATGTATTTGAACAACACTGAATTAGTAAGTATAAACCAGGAAATGTTAGTAAAGTAATTAGTAAGGTTAAGTAAGGGTAATTAACCACCCAATTGCATGTATATGATAGGACTTGGATTGTGAACACCGGAGGAACGTCGGATACAAGTACAACGGTGAACGGTATGAACTCCTCATGCCCCGTATGCTACCTTGGTTACTCTTATTTGTGTGTTGTGTGCTAGTTGATCACTAATTAAGATAAACGCACGAATCGGACATATTACGCTTGCTTGTGAATATCATGAGATTGTTCCTTGTTTGTATATTTTCTTTTAAATCATAGTTTGTATAATTCATGAAATGTATGGATGAATATGAGTGTGAGTATGTATGATATATTGTATTGTGGCCGAATGTGATTGTGATTGGACTTCTAACTGATTCCTAACAAGCTAACCAATCTAACTTAAATTGGTAATTAAATTGGAATGAGTAGAAGTCCGATATAGTTTCGGCCACGCGTGAGGATGCGGAGTCACAAGAGGTTGGCTCCAATTCCTGACTCTTTAACTGGTCCACGGCCCAAACCCCTTAAATGGGTAGCATCCTGGATTGGTGAGTCAAGTAAATCCCGGTGGTGGGACGGTGTAGTCCCCGGGCTGGAGGTCATACCGACTTAACATGAGTAAAAGTAAGTAAGTAAGAATGAGTAAATAAGTATGGAAAAGTAAGTAAGTAAAGTAAGAGCAAGTAATGTGTAATGAGTAAAAGAGTAAAAAGCATTCCGATTAACCCGGATGCATAATTTGGCTAACCCTTGTGAAGGTAAGTATTGTGTATGCTATTGTACGGTTGTTTTGGGTTGTGTACTGTATTGAGCATGATTGTATGATGTATGTAAAGCATGTATGTATGAAATTAATGAACCACATGTACAGTCAACCTTAAATAGTCTGCGTACCCTAGTTAGCACGCGGTATATGCGGAGTTTATGCGCAGCTTTTGCTGAGCCCCTTGGGGCGATGTTTTTACTCTAATGCAGGTCCTCGTGAAGGGTGAAGATGATGAAGAGATTAAGTTTGTTCTTCTTTTTGTCTGTAATTGGTGAATTGTGAATGGTGTACTATGTTGTACACTGCTGTAGGTTTTGTTAGCCGGTGTACCATAGGGTACACCCCTTTTGGATAATGAAAGAATGGTGGATTGGTATAGATGAGTAGCTTGTAGAAACTCATAGTTTTTGGAGATTGGAAAGGAATGTAATTAAATACTTTAAATACTCGGTAATCCAGCAATGTAAGTATATTATCTTTTGTATTCGGCATGGAATGTAGTAGCTCGGTATACTTAGGCATCAGACCGTCATGGTAAGTAGTAATAGCCTAGCTAGCCGTATGGGTGGTTAGCGGCGTTGTATCACCCGCCGTAGTAGTAGTATTTCCGCTGCGATGTAGTAGGATTATCAGAACGATTAGACGGTAAACATAGGATTACGGTAGGGGTTTACAAAAGTGGTATCAGAGCGAAGTGTCGCTTTGATGTCCTAGAATTACCGAGCATAGGGATTACCGATTTAGGATTTCAACCGTTTTAAAACGGATACTTAGGAACCTAACTAGGAATTACTGTTGTTAACAACGGATACCCTTGACGTTCTTAGGAATGATACCTTTGCTTAAATTTGTGACCAAGGGTCTCATGTCATGGTGTTACAACCGTCTAATGTCATATGTACGAAGCCTAATGTAAATGCTAAATGTTCAGATGTCAGGACGAGGCCGAGGCCGAGCTAGAGGTGAAGCCTCAGATGGACCTGGCGCGCAGATGCTACCGCAAGTAATCACTGCTATGCAACAAACACAACAAAACCAACAGAACCAAATGGGACCAATCCCGCCCCCTCCACCCAGAGAAGTAAACTGGGTAAAAGCTATCGCAGATCTCCGATCTCCGTGCTTTAGAGGCGAGAGCGACCCTGCTAAACTTGAAGCTTACATCTCCGAAATGGAGACTGCATTTGAGACTCTCGAATGTCCTGCTGGAGTTCGAGTGAGATTAGCCGCCTACTACCTTAAGGATGCAGCCATGGATTGGTGGAAACTAATCAAGAACGATCATGCTGATGACCCCACCTTCGATTGAGAATCCTTCACAGCCCTCCTCCGATCCAAATACTACCCTGAACACGTCAAAACCAGAAAGAGACTTGAGTTGGATGCTTTGAAAATGACAGAGAAGATGTCTGTCGATGAGTACTACCGCACCTTCACCTCTCTTCTCCGTCTTCTTCCCGACCTTGGGTATACCGGCCAGGTGTTGGTCGATCGCTTCTATGGCGGTCTGAGCCATCGCCTTCGGTACGGCATGGGCTACACCAGATTTACCTCCCTTCAGGTAAATATCGGTTTAACCCTTAGTACCATTGTAAATCCTTGAATCTTTACCTCTATCTTTTTTAACAAAGAATCCCGGCTAATACCTGAAACTTCAGGAGTGTTATCACGCGGCATCTCGCGTTGAGATCACTTGTCAATTACGGGATGAAGAAACCGCGCTTAAGCGCAAGGCCAACAACAAGAACACAAGTGCCGAGGAGCAGAACCAGGGTAAGAGCTGGAAAAAGAAGAAAGGGAAATTCTTCCAGCAAACCCAAAAGAACTTCCCGAGTGAGAGCAGTGCTCAGGAAAAGGGCAAACCAGTTGAGCTTCTTCAACTTGGTTCTTCTGCACCGGTGGCTGCGAAGCCACTGAGATCACACCCACCAAAGGGTAAACTTCTAATTAAATTCGTATCTGTATAAGTATCACATCTAGTATATCCGCACAAATGTGCTAACACTCTAAACCTTAGGTTCTGGCTCCGGTTTCACTAAGAACTACTCAGACAGCCGCACATATGTGTGTAGAAAGTGCAACCAAGACCATCCCGACCTAGATTGCCAAGGGAGAGAAATCCGGTGCTATAACTGTCAGAAGCCCGGACACCGAGCCAACTTTTGCCCAGAAAATGCCAAACCAAGAGGGAACTTCCAAAGCTACAAGCAGAGGGAAGGCAAGGAGGTTGCATCTGGCGATGCACCGGCCCAGCAGGCGCCACAGGGACAGGGGTCCCGAGGTCCTCAGAAGGGCACACCCCAGAGGCATCCTGCCTTGCACATTATCGACAGAGATGGGACCGGTTCTAAACCCGGCCTAGGTAATTAACTGAACCTTTAATCCTTGAGGAGCATGACTAAGTATTGAAGTAATTGTTTGAGTGAATGCATGAGTAAATGAATAGAAGTGTGAATTGAGCATGAAATGAAGTAGTTGAAAATAGTACTCACCTAGATGAAATTCATAACCATAGGAAGCTTTAGTATCTGCTATCCGATACCTTCGAAACCGAATCAAGAAGAGATCGACATCACCACACACCACTACACCTACGAATAGTGTCAGTCATCCGACCAGGTATGATCTTATTAAAGGAATACCTGACACCCGAAGCCCAAATTTCAATCATCCGACGATGCAACAAACTAGGAGCAGGTCAAGGAGGATTTTACACACCCAAGTTCCCCGGTGGAGCGAAGATGAAGCTGAAGATGATGTGCTTGGGAAAGGACTGGAATCCTTATACCAAGACATACCAAGAGACACGAATACAAGACGGAGCGACGCCACCGACAATACCCCCGGAATTTCTAACACTTGTCACACAAGCAGTAGAACTTGCACGACAATGCGAATATGATCGATCCCCACACTTGAAGCGGACCTTTGTATTGTCAACTTCTATGAGAAAGAAGGACGTCTTGGGTTACACCAAGACAAGGACGAGACAACGGTATCTCTCGAACAAGGAGTGCCCGTAGTGTCTTGGTCCATTGGTGATGATGCCGTATTTATGTATAGCGAGTAGAAGCGTGTGGACCTCGCACAGAAATTGGTATTGAGATCAGGAGATGTCCTAATCATGGGGGGGGGGAATCTAGGATGCTGTATCACGGGATCAACAAGATCAAGTTGAATATGGCACCGCCGGCAATAATCAATGTCACATAAATGAAACCTGGATGTCTGAACCTTACCTTTAGGAAGTATTAAATTCATAGTATCATGTAATGTATTAGTAACGTGTATTAGAGACACGGTATGTATGATGGTTGGTTTATCAATAAAGAGCAGTGTTAATTTCAATTCCACTTGTGTCCACCATCAATACTTATGAAATTGTGACTTCAATAGGTTGTCGACTCGGTACCGAAGGTAACCTGAGTATCCTCACCGAAGCACAAGCCAGTAAAAGTGGCACCATCTTAACGGGAACATTCCCAGTGAATGGCAGTGAAGCCAATGTGTTATTCGACTCCGGCGCCTCTCACACCTTCGTATCACCATCTTTTGTGAAGAGGTTGAAGCTAGATGCGGATGAGCTACCTAATTTTCTGGTTACTCTCCCATCGAAGGAGCGGATACGGTGTACCAAGTATTATCAATCAGCCACCATCGACATCAAAGGCGAATCGTTTCCCATCTCCTTCATCGAGTTTAATGGGTTGGGATTCGATGTAATAGTCGGAATGAATTGGTTGGAGCGGCACAAGGGTAGAATCCTCTGCGTCGAGCATCGATTGCTGCTCAAGAGTCCTTCTGGGGTTACAGTATCTTACCGCCAGAGACCGAGAGAGCCTTCGACCACAGTCATCTCCGCTATGGCCATGTACCGAGAGCTCAGAAAGGGCCATGAAGTATATTTGTGTTATGTACAAGACCTGGAGAGAGATCCAGAGTTCAACCCTGAAGTACCCATTGTATCTGAATTTCCTGATGTATTCCCTAAGGAGCTACCCGGTATGCCACCTCGACGAGCAGTAGAGTTTGAAATCGACCTTTTGCCAGGTACTGGTCCCATTGCTAGGGCACCGTACCGTATGGCACCTGTGAAATGACAGAACTGAAAGAGCAGTTACGTGACCTTCTCGACAAAGGGTTTATACGCCCGAGCGTATCACCCTAGGGAGCACCGGTCCTCTTTGTGAAGAAGAAGGACGGTAGCCTCCGACTTTGTATTGACTACCGCGAGTGAATGCGGTTACAGTCAAGAATAAATACCCATTGCCACGCATCGACGACCTATTCGACCAGCTGAAAGGAGCCTCAGTCTTCTCCAAGATCGACCTCCGTTCTGGGTATCATCAGATTGCTATCAGAGCGTAAGACATCGAGAAAACAGCATTCCGCACCAGATATGGCCACTACGAATTCACCGTCATGCCATTCGGTTTGTCAAATGCACCACCAAAATTCATGGATCTTATGAATCGACTTTTCAGTGAGCAGTTGGACACTTCAGTAGTAGTATTCATTGATGACATCCTTGTGTACTCCAAATCAGCAGAAGAACATGAAATCCATTTGAGGAAAGTACTTGAGACACTGCGCGAGAACCAGCTGTATGCGAAGTTCTCCAAATGCGAGTTCTGGCTAGATCAGGTATCATTCCTTGGTCATGTCATCTCGAGCGCAGGTATCTCAGTTGACCCTTCTAAGATAGAAGCTGTGTGATCATGGCCTAGACCCAAGACTGTTACCGACATTAGGAGCTTTCTTGGTCTAGCCGGTTACTACAGGAGATTCGTAAAGGACTTCTCGAAAGTCGCTAAGCCCATGACTACATTGATGAAGAAAGATGCACCGTTTGTGTGGACAGACGAGTGCGAAGTAGCATTTCAGAGCCTAAAAGACTCATTGACCTCAGCGCCCATCCTCACACTTCCAGAGGGCACAGAGGGATTTGAGGTATATTGCGACGCATCAGGAAAGGGAATGGGATGCGTACTCATGCAGCATGGCAAGGTTGTAGCTTATGCCTCCCGCCAGCTGAAAAAGCATGAGGAGAATTACCTGACTCACGACTTAGAGTTAGGAGCCATTGTCTTCGCTTTGAAGATATGGCGACACTATCTCTATGGGGTAAGCATCACACTCTACTCCGACCATAAGAGCTTACAGTATGTATATACACAGAAAGAATTGAATTTGAGACAGAGAAGGTGGATGGAGTTTCTCTCAGACTACGACATCAACCTGCAGTATAAGGAAGGGAAGGAAAACGTGGTAGCCGACGCCCTGAGCCGTCGAGCACACTCGCTCCATTCACTACTCGCTTCTTCTAGCTTGGTTGACGAGGTGCGAGACGCTCAGTTCAGTGACCCTTACTAACCGAAATCAGACAGAAGATCACAGATGGTACATTTGAAAAGAAGTAATATGATTTTAAGTTGCATGAGGATGGTTTGATTCGGCTGAATGGCAGGCTATGCATCCCCCGAAGCAATGCTGAGCTAAGGGATCGCATCCTGCGAGAGTCACACAGTTCCACATTGTCAGTCCATCCAGGAGCCTCCAAGATGTACAAAGACATGAAGAGGTACTTTTGGTGGTCTTGAATGAAATCAGATGTGACAGAGTATGTACTGAGATGCTTGACATGCCAGAAAGTAAAATTCGAACATCGTAGACCGAGCGGAATGGTACAATCGATGCCAATTCCGGAGTGGAAATTTCACGATATCTCCATGGATTTTGTTGTAGGACTCCCACCTACTAGGGAGGACTCAACATGATCTGGGTTGTAGTCGATCGCCTTACCAAGGTTGCCAGGTTCATACTGATGAAGGACACCTGGAAGGTAGTGAAGCTCGCAGAGCTATTCGACAAGGAGATTATCAGACATCACGGAGTCCCGAAAACCATAGTATCTGACCGCGACACCAGATTTCTTTCGAGATACTGGAGAGCTACACGGGAAGCGCTGGTACAGAATTGAAACTGAGTACCGCCTTCCATCCTCAGATTGACGGTTAGACAGAAAGGACCATCCAGACACTGGAGGACATGCTTAGAGCATGTGCCTTAGACTTTCAGGGGAGTTGGTTAGATAAGCTTCATCTTATCGAGTTTTCATACAATAATAGCTATCACGCTTCGATTAAGATGTCGCCTTTCCAAGCCCTATACGGTAGACCTTGCCGTACACCTTTGTGTTAGGATGAGTCAAGTGAAGCGGTCATTATAGGACCAGAGTAGCTAGAACAAGTCCAAGCGGACGTACAACAAATCCGAGCCAATATGAAGGCAGCTGATGATAGACAGAAATCCTATGCGGATGTGAGACGACACGACCTTGAGTTCGCCGTGGACGACCAAGTGTTCTTGCGAGTTTCACCTATGAAGGGCGTATTCCGTTTTGGTCAGAAGGGCAAGCTAAGCCCAAAATTTGTAGGGCCGTACACTATCACCGAAAGAGTTGGATCCGTAGCCTATAGGTTAGCATTACCTGAGGACTTGGGGCGTGTCCATGATGTTTTTCATGTGTCACAACTCAAGAAGTACATTTCTGATCCTTCTCATGTCTTAGAGCCCGAGAGACTATCCATTGAGCCGACAATGAGATATGTCAAAACCCCGGTAAGAATCCTTGATAGGAAGACCAAAGACACTCGCCGTAAGTCTATACAAATGGTGAAGGTCCTATGGTCAAACCATGATGTCGAAGAAGCGACATGGGAGTTGGAAGATGCCATGAAGGCGAAGTACCCACAGTTATTCATAGACTAGATAGTCTAGTGTTTTAGATACGGGTACGGGGTGTACCCCTTTTAAGGGGGGTAGAGCCTTTTTTCTTTTGCATTGCTTCGGGTGAGCATTGCATAGTGTGTATGTATTGTAGTATATTTCGATGGCACATGTAGTGCGGAGTGTAGTTGGTATGTATGTGTAATGTGTAATGTATGAATGTGTATGTGCAATGTGTAATGTGTTTGAAATACCCCAAACCTTGGTATGTTGTTTTTTTATGGTTATAAGGCTAAAAAGTGCCTTATAAACATTAGTGAACAATTTAAACCACGGGAAACACAAATAAATACCTTAAAGCCAATATGGGCGAAAATGTGCTCTAAGCTTGAGATAAGTTTGGTTAAGACCTAATAAGCTTACAAAGACTTTATTTATATGTTAATGAACATATTAAACCAATTACCAAAGAAAACCAAGCTTGAAAATAAGTTAAAATACAAAATGTGCTTTAAGGAGTCTTAAAGCACATTTTGAAAAAAATTGTCTTGTAAATGAGTTTGAATGGCTAAATGTCCATCATTACTCTTTAATTAACATGTGTACTACTTAGTATCACATTAGGAGGTCTAAATCAATGGGAAATAAAAAATTTCACAATTATGTGCCTTGTTTTGTGAATAGTAACTAAATTAAGCAAGTTTATAACATAAGTCAATATAAGTGAGTTAATTGGTCAACAAAGACTAAAAAACCCCTTATTACTTAATGGGGGCCGGTTTTTATAAGGTTGAGTCACCACTCTTATTAGCTAATAAGTAAATAAAGAATGATAAAGCAAGTTACTATTTACTTTAAACATAAATATCTCTTAAAACCTTACCTTTTACTTACCTTCTTCACTTTCTTCATTTCCTTCATGTTCCCACCGTCTCCAACTCTCTCTCTTCTTCCTTCTCATTCATGGTTTGCTACAGCCCACACAAGAACTCCATCTTTGACTACCTATATTTCTTAGCTCCATTTACCAAATCAAATTCTAAGACCACCATTCTTCTAGTCTCATCAAGCTCTTCAACCTTGTCTTCTCAAATCTTCAAGACCACCATTTCGGTGCCATGGAGATCCACCATTTAAGGAGCTTGAGCTTATATTTTTATGCCTTGTTGATCACCTTTGCTTCAAGGTAAGGAAAAACCAAAGAAAACAACATTTCCTTTATGTTTTAGTATTGACCGAAAATCACCTCTTCATTGTTTTCTCTTGCTTTTTCTAGCTTCATTTCAATCTTTCAAGGACTAGGTGGAGTCCTCTCTTGCTACTTATTCAAACTCTCTTCCAATTCCAAGGTAAAACAACTATCTTAATGTTTTAAGACAATATATAACCTAGGGTTTACAAATGAGTTTAAGCATGAAGCTTGAATACTCATTACATTGCTTGTATATTGATTAGAATTTGACAAGCAATCAAAAGTCCTTGCCGATTTTAATCAAGGAAGGAACAAGGAGAAATAAGTGAAAAACTTGTGAAGGAAAAGAGGTAAATGACTAACCTAATGTAGTTTGATGCCTTAGGAAAAATGAGCTTATGTTGCTTAATAAAACTACCTAAAGAGCCAATGGTGAATGAGTTAGTAAAAGCTCTCAAAGAGGTTATTAAGGGCATATTGTTATGTTGAGTGTATTTGCAGGTCAAAGGCAAATATGATGTGGAAATTCAGTGTTTAAGATTTATGTTATTTAAGGGCCTAAGAGCCATGTTACTTAAGGGCCTAAGTGCCAAGCAATTTAAATTAAGCACTATATTGTGATGTAGTGTTAAAGGGTTGAAGTTTTGTGTGTGAGAATGTTTTTGATGAATTTAGGTATTCTTGGATGTTGAATGGTGAAAACAATGTGTTTTGGTATAACAATGTGCTAGGGGAACCCATGTCAAAATTTGGGTAATGTATAAGAAGTTTGAGTGTTTAAAATGAGTCTTGTGAACTAGGAAGTGCTAGGATTGAATAAGTGCTTTACTAAGGGAAGAAAGCATGTATTAAGGTGTTCTAGAGGGCTAAAAGGATTTAGGCATCATCTTGGAGGATTTAGTAATCAAATGAGTGTTTTGGAATACACCAAAATCATTTTAGGATTTGGTTAAGACTCATGCAAACTTTGGTAAACAATGAGGACATAGTGTGCTTCAAGGAGAAGTTCAAGGAGTTTTGGTTAGTAAGAAAACATGCTTGGGAGATGATGTTGTACTGGTGAGAAAGCATTTGGTAATAGTGGTAGTTATAGGTATAAAACACCACATAGAAACTTAGTGAAAAACATTACATGTGTTAACCTTTTTATAAGAATTTGTGTAATGCTTGAGGAGGATTTTAATGGGTGATTTAAGGAGTTTAATGGAGGTCTTAAGGTGTGTTTGAGGTGCCCAAATGAGGTTAGAACATACTAGGATACATGAGGTGAAGTTTGGAGTCAAATGGGATTGTAGAAACAAAGGTTTGGAGCCGACCGACCTTAGGGACCGGACTTGTAAGGTCGGTCGAGCCCAGTTTACCCTGCCAGAAACGGTCTCTAGAATGGACCGACCTTGGGACCGACTTGCAAGGTCGGTCGGGCTTATATTTTTGGTATGGATTAAGTCTCTGGAATAGACCGACCTTGGGACCGGACTTGCAAGGTCGGTCGTGTCTAAACTTTTGTACGGGATTGTTTCGGGAATGGACCGACCTTGTGGACCGAACTTGCAAGGTCGGTCGGAGTAGAATTTTTGACAGTAATATGTTCTAGAATGGACCGACCTTGTGTAAGGTCGGTCGGACCAAAACTTGTAAAAAAAACAAACAAAGTGCTTAAGTAGTTAACCCTAGGGGGGTATAATGAAGGTAATCAAGGGTGAGTTTAGGCATTAGAACATGTCATACAATCATGTAAATGCTAAGTAAACGGAAGTTAAATAAGTTAATTAACCGACATTATTAATTATGTTTAGGGACTACGCTTGGCGGGTCACGTTCACAGCAAGGACCAAGGTATGGTTTTCTTGCAGTCTGTTGCCTACCGGTTTACACCGGCTGGTGTGTTGTTTGTTTTTCTGTGTGTTTACGACTTTGTAAGATTAAGTCATGTAATGAGTTTACAGTTGTTTAAACTATTGTATCAGTGAGATGTGTCTCATTTCCCTTGTGTGGGTGTGTCTAACTTGACCTAAACACTTGCTGTGAATTCGTTGTTTAAGTCCAATGATGGGACTCCTAACAAGTGCTAACCGGGGAAGTGAGGAGTCCGGTAGTTCCGGCCACGCGTGGGAGTATGGGAGTCGATGTCATAACCGGTTCGATTCTCAGTGTATGTTAAGGTTATCTTCTCTTTTGGTTTTCAACCTACCCTTTAGCTTAACCAAGGCTATTTTACTGACTCACGTCGGGCCACAGGGGCATACTATGTTTGTTCGGTGTGATTGGATCACTATATCCGACGCACCTTTGAGTAAAGTTAACCATTCATCTAACGGGACGATAACGAGTTATGTAACGAGCTAGGCATGAGTTGGCAACAATTTCTAGGCTCTTCGGGTAAACTGACTATGTTTTGTGAAATACCCCAAACCTTGATATGTAGTTTAAATATTAAAATATGGTATGTAAAGGCTAAAAAGTGCCTTAGGAACATCAGTGTACAATTTAAACCATAGTAAAATGCAATAAAGCATTGAGACACAGTTTGAGCAAAAACATGCTCTAGCTATGAGCGAACTTGTTAGGACCCAAAGAGCCTACCAAGGCTTAATAATATTCAAGTATGATTTAATAAGGCTAATTAAGTCCTTAGGAAACCTTGGTAGACAATGAAACCAAACAAAACACAAGAATATACCTTAAAGTCAATAAGAGCAAATGTGCTCTAAGCTTGGGATAATTTGTATAAGACCTAATGGTCATACCTATACCTTATAAATGTAATGAACATATTAAATCAATTACCAAAGAAAACCAAGCTTGAAAACAAGTTAAAACAAAAAAGTGCTTTAAGGAGTCTTAAAGCACGTTTTTGAAAAATTGTCTTGTAAATGAGTTTTGAATGGCTAAATGTCCATCATTACTCTTTATTAACATGTGTACTATATAGTATCACATTTGGAGTCTATATCAATGGGAAATCAAAAATTTCACTTCTATGTGCCTTGTTTTTGTGAATAGTGATTTTATAAGCTAGTTGTAACATATGTTGTTATAAGTAATTAAATTGACCAACAAAGACTATAATACCCTTAGTGATATAAGGGGGCCGGTTTTTGTAGTAATGAGTCACCAAACATGTTAACTTGTTAAGTGAATAAAGATGACTCATAGGTACTATTTGCTTTAAGTTATAAATATCTTCAAAAGCAAACCATCCATTTCTCATTCTCCCTTCCTCCTTCATTTCACACGGCTTCTAAGCTCTCTTCTACCTCTCTTCTTTATGTTCTCACGGTGATGCTACAGCAACAGCACCAAATGCCATCTTCCATTGTCAATATTTCCTAGCTCACTTAACCAAATCAAAAACAAACACCACCAATCTCTTCCTCTCATCAAGCTCTTCATTTCTATCTTCTTAAAATTCCAAGACCACCATTTCGGTGCCATGGATTCCACCATTGAAGGAGCTTGAGCTTGTATTTCTACTATTATTACTCTCCTTTGCTTCAAGGTAAGGAAACTCAAAGAAAAATGGAGTTTCCTCCATGTTTTTACCTTGACCGAAAATCACCATTAATGGTGCTCATTGTGTTGCTTTGTTATAGCTCCATTTGAATCTTTCAAGGACTTGGTGGAGTCCTCTCTTGGTAGATATTCCAATTCCCTTCAAAGACCAAGGTAAAACAACTATCTTAATGCTCTTTGAACAATGTAAAACCTAGGGTTTACAATGAGATTAAGCTTGGAGCTTGAATACTCATCACATTGTTTGTGTAATGTTTAGAAGTTGACAAGCAACTAAGCTTAGCCGATTTTCGAACAAGGAAACAAGAAAGAAGTTTGTGAGGAAAAGAGGTAAATATGCTATCTCAATGTGGTTTAATGCCTTAGGAGAAATGAGCTTATAATGCTTGCTAAAACTACCTAAGAGCAAATGGTGAATGACTTAGTAAGGTTTCTCAAGGAGACTAGTAAGGAACATATGTCTTGGTGCGTGTAATTGCAGGTCAAAGGCTTATTTATGGGGAAATTCAGTGTTTATGGTTTATGCAATTTAAGGGCCTTAGAGCCATGTTATTTAAGGGCCTAAGTGCCAAGCAATTTAAGTTATGCACTATATTGTGATGTAGTGCTAAATGTGTGAAGTTTGTGTATAAAATGTGTTTGATGGATTTTAGGTGTTTTGAATGAAATAAGGTAAAAACCTAAGTGTTTGGATGTGAGTATATACAAGAAAGCTATGGCCAAATTTGGAAAATGTGTAAGAAGTTCTAAGTGTTTTAAGTAAGTTTTGGTGAGTTAGGTAAGATGTGAAAAAGGAGATTTAGTTAGTAAAAAAGAAGTTTGAGAGGTGATGTTAAGGTGTAGAGGAAACACCTTAGTATAGTGGTCATTATAGGTGAAATACCACCTAGAAATCCTAAGGAGAAAACATTCCGAGTGCTAGGAATTTTGTAAGGAATTTGTGAATGATAAAATGGTTTGGTGAGTGATTTAAAGAGTTTAGCATATGACTAAAGGTGTGTTTGAAGTGCCAAATGATGTTAGAACACATTAGGAGGCTTGAGGAAAAGTTTGGAGAAAATTTGACAAGTTTGGACAAACTCTGATGTTGTCCGACCCAGTGGTCCGACCCAGTTGTGGGTCGGACAGCTCTATTTAGTCACCTGTTGGAGTCTCTGGAATGGTCCGACCCAGAGGTCTTGGGTCGGACATGGGTCGGACATGAGTATTTAGCAGACGGGAAAAGTTTCTGGAACGGTCCGACCCAGCTGTGGGTCGGACGGTGGGTCGGACGGCCCAAAATTATGCAAAAAAAAAAGAGAGACAATATTGTAAGGAGAATCAAAGTGATATTTTGTATTAGAATATGCCTACGTTCATGTATGAGGTTTGGGTAATCAATGGATGAAGAGAATAGAGGAAACAAGACTTGGAAATGTCATATTTGGGATTCGTTCAGTGGTCCGGGACCTAGGTAGTGGATGATGTCCCGGACCATACACAAAAAAGGGCCGAGAGTTTCACCAATGTTCTGGTCCGGGACTTGGGTCAGTATAAGGTCCGGACCAGTCTGTAAATCACCCGAGAGTTTCATTAAGTGTTGGTCCGGGACTTAAAGTAAGGACCAGTCCCGGACCACTCTAAATTGTTGTTTTAGGTTATTAAAAGATGTCTAATGATGGGGATTGATGGGTAATGATGTTATAGGTTGTGTAGGACATGTCAGGTGAGTTATAGTCACAATTTGGTGGGTGAAAGTTGTATTAAAATGTGAGAGTAAAACAAGTTAAAAATGTCAAGTTATTAACTAAGTTAACGGGAAAAAAATTATAAGCATTAGACATTAAATAATCAAGCAACCCCGATGTTAATAAAAACACATGTGATGTTAACAGTTGTTCGAGAATTGCTCGAGGAACATAAGTGGACATGGTAAAGTGGACTCCGGTGACAGGTATGGTTTTCTTGCAACTGTGTCCTACCGGATTACACCGGCTTGTATGCCAATGTGATTTTCTGTATGTTGCCACGTTGTAAGATAAAACATGTAATGAGTTTACAGTAATTCATATATGTGGCGTGTTCAACTCCGATACCATTTAACCTCGGCAGTGTTAACCTTAGTTACTGAGTCTAGGATCACATGAGAGTCGGTATTCGGATTAAACGACCCGAACCATGGGGCGTTCTAAACCCGGCTATGCGTGAGTTGATTATGTGATGTGGTGTATGTGAATGTAGGGATCTCCCTTGTATGTTAACCCAGTCGTAATACTGTATGTGTGTAGGTGTGATAGACTCCATAGTGGGTTCTAACTAATATCTAAAGTAAGTATGTACTAACAGTAGTGAGGATCCGGTTTGGCCGGTCGCGTTGTTTGGGAGAGGGTATCCTTCTTAGCTTACCCTTCTCTTTGTTATGGTTGTTTCCCTCACGGGTTATGATCCATTAGCTTACTCCAAAGCTTAGCTATTCTGACTTATGATCGGTTTAGGGGGAACATGTGTTTGTGTGGTGTGTTCGGGCCTCCAAACCCGAACCATCTTAACTTAAGTTACTCGTCCGACTATTAGGACGTAATGAGTGTTGTTGTTATTGTATAACGAGCTTACCATGAGGGTGACATCATTCTCTAGGCTCACCAGTGATTTAGCTATGTTTGGGTCGGTTCCTAAGAGGACCGTTCCGTTATGTTATGTGATGTTTTGTAAGCAATTCCTATTGCGATGTTATCATGTGCACGTCGATACGTGAAAGTGTTGTTAAGTTTGTATGTGAGGAATGATATATATTGTGAGATATAAAGTGTGTGGATCATGGTATGAATCCCAGTTTGAGAAAAGAGGCGTTTAAGGATAACCCAATTTAAGGGTAAGTGTCGTCTGTTAAGGAAGTAGTCCATTAGAGGAGGAACACTCTAGGATAATGGATACCATGAGTGACTTATTAATAAGGATATATTATCCGTTTGTTGAGCCGTTGAGGCGAAATGTTATGTGTTGTGTGTTTACAGTTGCATGCATGATTTAAATATAAATCAACCGCATGTTAAGACGACAATTAGTTGTGCGTGGCCCGGTAGTATGTGGGCTGCGGGATTACCATACCAGCAAAGGTGCTGAGCCCCTTGGGGGCCACCCTTTCTTTCTTTTCCTATTTCAGGTACAAGGAGCTGGAAGCCGTTTGAGAGTAGGACGGGGTAGTCGTTGTACATGGGTAATCGTTTATGTTGTATATATACAGTAGGTGTAGTAAGACCGAAATTGTTATCGGCATTAGTTATAAATACTCGGTATAGTTGGAAGGTGTATGTTGTTATTGTGTTAAGGAAAGGGATAGTAATGTGTAGTCGCTCGGGAACTTAGCCCATCAGACCGGTACAATGTGTATGTATTAGCCTTGTTAGCCACGTGGGTGGCTAACGGCGTGTAACACCAACGAGTTAAGTAATGTGATGAGGTTGTTTTTTTCCGCTACAGTTTATTGTAAGTGTGTTAATGTTGGATGGGGTGTTACAAAAAGTGGTATCAGAGCGAAGTATCGCTCTGATGACTGAATTACTGAGCTTAGGAAGTACCGAGTTAGGATTTAAGTACTTTGGGTTAAGGGTTGAGTGATAGCGTGAGAGATACGCTAGTTAGGACTTACCAGTGTGTACTGGAAACCTACAATATCCAACCCGCCCTCCACAACCCCTATTTTATAACTTGGGAAAACAACGCCAGAGAGATGGAAGTCCACTCCTACTCGGGAATACCCGATCTGGCTGTTATTAAATACCTCTAAAGGTACGGAGAACCTGTCATACGGTAGATCCCGAAGACTGGGAATCCCGGAGACGGTCTCCATCTGAACAATGTTAACCGCATTAAATAGCGAAGAATGAAGAATCTTGTGTATAGAAGAATAGAATTTCCGGCAGCCTGGGTCGACATGCCGAGCAGTCGAGAACAACCAGCTTGCAACGCACCAACCGTGCAACAGGCAAGAAATGGATTAATGAAACCCGAGACGAGTGTCTACGGAACCACAGTTGCCAGATAATACGCCAACGATATATCAACCGACAAGGGAACTACAACGTAGTGCCCAAACAAGAGACAAGTCTCAGTAACCACGACGATGCGTGGAACGGGCTACAAAGAGGAAACAATGCTAAGTAAAAAGGGGACTCCAAGAATGGGAGACACCCCAGTTGATAACTATTATGTGAATACAGTGAGAAGTTACCCAAAGGTTATTGTCGAGACCGTAAGTTCAAGTGAGGGCCAACAAGGCCACTGATGACAGTGCGGGCAAAAACAACACCACAACCGATATGTGTTGAACCGATAGCCAGTTAGCATGGCGCACTTGCCATAGCAAGTGTTGCTATAACAGGGCTATTCGGAAATTTATAACCACCACAGGGTACTTAGTAAAGTACCATGAAGTTAAACGAGGTCACTATGACCATGGAAGGGCTTGATAGCCTAACCCCTGTAATTGTAAGTACACCAGTCAGCAAGAAGCTAGACTTGGTTAAGGTAAGAAGATGTTGTGAAACCATGAAAATTTTCTTTCAAACTCAGATTTACTCAAACCCCTTTTCTTTTCAAAACCAGATTTTCTTTCAAACCAATACTTCCTTCTAACCTTCTTCTAAGCCAAACCAGTAAAACCAAGGGCAGTTGATAAGAATTCAACAATGGATACACTTTCCCTCGATTAAGTTCGGGAAGCATGGAATGAATATTGTCACGGGACAATATAAGGGAGTTGACAACAGAATACTTCACCTAGGCGTGTGACGAACACTACGAGTGTACCAACTGAATTGTGGACGACCGCACTCGATAGGAGCTTGTGGGCCTGATAGACCTACTTATGGGTTAGTTGGGTAAGTAGCAATGTATCAGTATGGTACCCACATATGTATACGAGTGGAGTCCGAAACACGGGAAGTAGTCGACTCCGTCTACGGTCAGCAGTACAAATCAAACAAGAGCTAAGGATTGCAAGGAATGGTTGAAGTTAAGGAACTCAATTAAGTTAACGAGACTAAAAGGATTGGTGAATTCCTTTCAAGGAAATGTTTAAGGGTCAGGAGGTGCGAAGTGCACTAACTGTAATGTAAAGACATCGTATATGTCTTAAGGATCCTCAGGGATAAACATGATAGCTGGAACGGAGACCCAGCCTATGCATGGCAAGGCAGATGCCTGATGTGGACACATTAGCGTGCAATGAACGGGATGAAACTCCCAGAATGAGTACCTACACTACCAGGAAATGTTGATCTTCACCGAAGGAGATAATAAGCCAGTTAAGAACGCAAACGGCGTGGCTAACGGAATGTACCAATAAGTGTGAACCAGATGTAAGGCATAACTTAACAACACCCAGGAGCAATCCTTGAAGGGTGTTCGCATCAACAATTGTTGAACGAAATGCATGATAGGAACACAAGGGTTGAAGCTAACACCCAGTTTAGACATAAGTTGTTAGGGAACAGACTGACAATCCTAAGGGGGCATCCCATGAGGGGAAACCATGTAATGTTGTACAGAGAAGTACATGTGTGTGGACAGCCTACAATGAGTGCAGCTCAAGGCAAATAAGGCTTATAGGCCACAGATAAAATGTGTTATGAAAATTAGATTGATTGCAAAAGTTTATGTTATATAAGTAAATAGAGTGGAGAACGAACCACTGGACTGAGAGTGGGGATACCTCTCGATGTTGTGAGACCGCAGGAGCGGTAGTTATGTGAATCAAGTTCAAGAAATATGTTAAGGATGGACGACGTTATTATTGGAAGAGAGCAGTTAGCTTAGTAGTATGTGTGTATAAAGTGAAGCACCGAGCTAAATAACGTCGGCTTGGGACTCGAATGATCGATGCTCAAGGAGCATTCAGTAGTCGTCCAAATGAGGAATGCACCATAATGTGAATAATATAAGTATATGTGTGGAAGTTAATGTGGCAGTAAATACTATATAAGCTGATGTTATACAAGGAGTAAGAGCACGGTGCGCAGCAAGCGACCGTTCTATAAGTATTGTTAATAATGTGGCAGATAAAACCAGTTAAGAGTTAAACTCAGTGGAGATGCAAGATAAGTGATGTTAAACAGACTGGGCAATAAGCCAGTGGTAGGTACTATGTGATGAGGACTCAGTGTGAATTCCATGGCGAATCGCATAAGGGATTTACTGTCAAGAGTTTACGCCTCTGCACTCTGTATGACTGAGTGTTTTGGTATTGCACTTGCACAGTAATGATCGAGTGGGATAGCTAGGAATTGGGAACATGTTAATTGTGGAGCAATAATGCTATAATGGCCGATGCATAGGAAATGCAAGACCGCACCAATAAAGGAGTACTTGTACAAAACCAAATGTGGAGACATGATTAACATAAGTGACTACAGTAGCACTAACTGCCAAATATCGGTATGGAATATACCCCAAATGTTGTATAGCTGAGAGAGCACTACACACTAGGTAGTAGCTCAATCTCAACCGACAGTAAGTCGGAAGGGAACAAGTCAATCATTGTGAAATACACAGCTGTATACACAGTAAATTGTTATGGAAGT
Source organism: Limonium bicolor (assembly GCA_023374045.1). Lineage (NCBI taxonomy): Eukaryota > Viridiplantae > Streptophyta > Magnoliopsida > Caryophyllales > Plumbaginaceae > Limonium > Limonium bicolor. The sequence goes on along the minus strand of CM041777.1, from coordinate 191,468,462 downwards.
GGATAGGAAGTTTTGAAACTCACCGAATTTGCTCAAGGTCAGAAATACCACACATCGGTTGAGAAACCGTTGTCACCAAGATAAAGGTGATAATTGGGGATGTACAATACAGTAGAATAACAAATGGGGCAATTAAGCTCTACAGTTACTAGAGTTTCGCAGCAGAAACTAGTGAGCCAGTGATTCAAGTGTTGAATGTACATGGTGAACACGAGTGAATGGCTAATTATTAACGCCTAGAAGCCTAACAGGCCAGAATTGAAACTAACTAAGAGTTTAAATAAACTCCAATGAGAATTCTTGGTTTAGGAACTAAACCGCCAATATGGTTAAGATCCTCTAATCAGAATCCATTGTGTAATAGACCGCGTGGAAGTTAAAACACTTCACGACGGCAGAACATTTTAAGCCAATGTTTAGTGACTGATTACGTGGGCGTAATCCCTTTTAAGGGGGGTAGAGCGCAAAACCACTTAGTGTGTATTACCGTACAAATGTACGTGATTTATGTTGTGCATAGCACAAAATAATTTGTTTTGGATGATTGGTGTGTGTGTTATGTAAACATACGCATTCATTCATCGTATAATTGTGGTAATTGCGCACAGAAGATGCGAATACCATTGTGATAAGTGTGTTTATTTGTTAACAGTGGTGTGTGATAATACAAGTGTGGGGAGTAGAGAAACTCCCGGGGAACAAAACCCCGACAGTGTATAAATGTGAAATGGTGTGTTGTATTTTGATAAAATATATGTGTATATATATACTATATAGTGATTCATGAAAGGGCATGATACCGACATAGAACCTAGTGAGAATAAGATTCCCTAGGTGACAACATTAAAGTGTATGGAAATAACTGATAGACGAAGTTCTATCCCTTGGAGATGTTATGATCATGGCTAGAATGATTTAAAAGATAGAAAATTGGAAATGAGTGATTTATTTGATGCTTGAAAATGAAGTGGGAGGTGGAACTTGATTTGCATGCGATCAAGGGAAACCGAACACAAATTGGGGTGAAGGATAGTTCAACACTGATGCTGATCACATCAGGTTGGATGATTCTTGAAGCTCCCTATAAGTGGTCACAAATAACCACGCTAAGAAAAGAAGCAAAGAGCTTAAGTTGGACTTGGAGTTGTGTGTGTTTTCAAAAGGATTTTCAATTGGTATTTATAAAACGTTGATAGATACTTTACATAATTAAAGTTCTCTTGCTTAACCTCACAAGGAAATTTTAAATTTAAGTGATTGTTTTGATCTCCCAAAGGCACAGGGACGGAAAGTGTCCATCGCGACCGGGTTCTGCGGGATCACAGTGTATATCAAAATATTTTTGATTGTTATACATGCTATGACATGTTGTGTGGTATGTGTAATAAATGTTGTTTTGACTTGGATTTCCTAAAGTGTATGCTATTAAGACCTATGAGTCTAAATGTGTGGTGTTACATAGACCTATGTGTCTAGAGGCTGTTATGTTATCAAGACCTGTGTGTCTAAATGTTGTTATGTTACCCAAGACCAGAGAGTCTAAGGGTTGTTATGTATGTGTAAATGTTGTTAAGATACCCGGACTATTGAGTCCGAGGTTATCTTGTGAATGTTATGTTATGTATGTGAATGTGTTACCTGGACCATTAAGTCCGAGGTTGTGATGTAAAGTGTTTTGTTATGGAAGTTTTATTTCTTTAAGTAATCCCCGTATTCTAATCTAATGATGTGTGGGAAGTGTGAACTTCGAGGACGAAGTTCTTTTAAGGGGGGTAGATTGAAATACCTCAAACCTTGATATGTAGTTTAAATATTAAACTATGGTATGTAAAGGCTAAAAAGTGGCTTAGGAACATCAGTGTACAATTTAAACCATAGTAAAATGCAATAAAGCATTGAGACACAGTTGAGCAAACATGCTCTAAGCTATGAGCGAACTTGGTTAGGACCCAAAGAGCCTACCAAGGCTTAATAATATTCAAGTATGATTTAATAAGGCTAATTAAGTCCTTAGGAAACATTGGTAGACAATGAAACCAAACAAAACACAAGAATATACCTTAAAGTCAATAAGAGCAAAATGTGCTCTAAGCTTGGGATAAATTTGTATAAGACCTAATGGTCATACCTATACCTTATAAATATTTAATGAACATATTAAATCAATTACCAAAGAAAACCAAGCTTGAAAACAAGTTAAAACACAAAAAGTGCTTTAAGGAGTCTTAAAGCACGTTTTTGAAAATTGTCTTGTAAATGAGTTTTGAATGGCTAAATGTCCATCATTACTCTTTAATTAACATGTGTACTATATAGTATCACATTTGGAAGTCTATATCAATGGGAAATCAAAATTTCACTTCTATGTGCCTTGTTTTTGTGATAGTGATTTTTTATAAGCTAGTTTGTAACATATGTTGTTATAAGTAATTAAATTGACCAACAAGACTATAATACCCTTAGTGATATAAAGGGGGCCGGTTTTTGTAGTAATGAGTCACCAAACATGTTAACTTGTTAAGTGAATAAAGATGACTCATAGGTTACTATTTGCTTTAAGTTATAAATATCTTCAAAAAGCAAAACCAATCTCATTTCCTCCCTTCCTCCTTCATTTCACACGCTTCTAAGCTCTCTTCTACCTCTCTTCTTTCTGTTCTCACGGTGATGCTACAGCAACAGCACCAAATGCCATCTTCCATTGTCAATATTTCCTAGCTCACTTAACCAAATCAAAACAACACCACCATCTCTTCCTCTCATCAAGCTCTTCATTTCTATCTTCTTAAAATTCCAAGACCACCATTTCGGTGCCATGGAGTTCCACCATTGAAGGAGCTTGAGCTTGTATTTCTACATATTATTACTCTCCTTTGCTTCAAGGTAAGGAAACTCAAAGAAAAATGGAGTTTCCTCCATGTTTTTACCTTGACCGAAAATCACCATTAATGGTGCTCATTGTGCTTTGTTCTAGCTCCATTTGAATCTTTCAAGGACTTGGTGGAGTCCTCTTGGTAGATATTCCAATTCCCTTCAAAGCCAAGGTAAAACACTATCTTAATGCTCTTTGAACAATGTAAAACCTAGGGTTTACAATGAGATTAAGCTTGGAGCTTGAATACTCATCACATTGTTTGTGTAATGTTTAGAAGTTGACAAGCAACTAAGCTTAGCCGATTTTCGAACAAGGAAACAAGAAAGAAGTTTGTGAGGAAAAGAGGTAAATATGCTATCTCAATGTGGTTTAATGCCTTAGGAGAAATGAGCTTATAATGCTTGCTAAAACTACCTAAAGAGCAAATGGTGAATGACTTAGTAAGGTGTTCTCAAGGAGACTAGTAAAGGAACATATGTCTTGGTGCGTGTAATTGCAGGTCAAAGGCTTATTTATGTGGGAAATTCAGTGTTTATGGTTTATGCAATTTAAGGGCCTTAGAGCCATGTTATTTAAGGGCCTAAGTGCCAAGCAATTTAAGTTATGCACTATATTGTGATGTAGTGCTAAATGTGTGAAGTTTGTGTATAAAAAATGTGTTTGATGGATTTTAGGTGTTTTGAATGAAATAAGGTAAAAACCTAAGTGTTTGGATGTGAGTATATACAAGAGAAGCTATGGCCAAATTTGGAAAATGTGTAAGAAGTTCTAAGTGTTTTAAGTAAGTTTTGGTGAGTTAGGTAAGATGTGAAAAAGGAGATTTAGTTAGTAAGAAAAGAAGTTTGAGAGGTGATGTTAAGGTGTAGAGGAAACACCTTAGTATAGTGGTCATTATAGGTGAAATACCACCTAGAAATCCTAAGGAGAAAACTTTCCGAGTGCTAGGAATTTTGTAAGGAATTTGTGAATGATAAAATGGTTTGGTGAGTGATTTAAAGAGTTTAGCATATGACTAAAGGTGTGTTTGAAGTGCCAAATGATGTTAGAACACATTAGGAGGCTTGAGGAAAAGTTTGGAGAAAATTTGACAAGTTTGGACAAACTCTGATGTTGTCCGACCCAGTGGTCCGACCCAGTTGTGGGTCGGACAGCTCTATTTAGTCACCTGTTGGAGTCTCTGGAATGGTCCGACCCAGAGGTCTTGGGTCGGACATGGGTCGGACATGAGTATTTAGCAGACGGGAAAAGTTTCTGGAACGGTCCGACCCAGCTGTGGGTCGGACGGTGGGTCGGACGGCCCAAAATTATGCAAAAAAAAAAAGAGAGACAATATTGTAAGGAGAATCAAAGTGATATTTTGGTATTAGAATATGCCTAAGTTCATGTATGAGGTTTGGGTAATCAATGGATGAAGAGAATAGAGGAAACAAGACTTGGAAATGTCATATTTGGGATTCTGTTACAGTGGTCCGGGACCTAGGTAGTGGATGATGTCCCACCATACACAAAAAAGGGCCGAGAGTTTCACCAATGTTCTGGTCCGGGACTTGGGGTCAGTATAAGGTCCCGGACCAGTCTGTAAAATCACCCGAGAGTTTCATTAAGTGTTGGTCCGGACTTAAAGTAAGGACCAAGTCCCGGACCACTCTAAAATTGTTGTTTTAGGTTATTAAAAGATGTCTAATGATGGGGATTGATGGGTAATGATGTTATAAGGTTGTGTAGACATGTCAGGTGAGTTATAGTCACAATTTGTGGGTGAAAAGTTGTATTAAATGTGAGAGTAAAACAAGTTAAAAATGTCAAGTTATTTAACTAAGTTAACGGGAAAAAATTATAAGCATTAGACATTAAATAATCAAGCAACCCCGATGTTAATAAAAACACATGTGATGTTAACAGTTGTTCGAGAATTGCTCGAGGAACGTAAGTGGACATGGTAAAGTGGACTCCGGTGACAGGTATGGTTTTCTTGCAACCTGTGTCCTACCGGATTACACCGGCTTGTATGCCAATGTGATTTTCTGTATGTTTGCCACGTTGTAAGATAAAACATGTAATGAGTTTACAGTAATTCATATATGTGGCGTGTTCAACTCCGATACCATTTAACCTCGGCAGTGTTAACCTTAGTTAACTGAGTCTAGGATCACATGAGAGTTCGGTATTCGGATTAAACGACCCGAACCATGGGGCGTTCTAACCCCGGCTATGCGTGAGTTGATTATGTGATGTGGTGTATGTGAATGTAGGGATCTCCCTTGTATGTTTAACCCAGTCGTAATATTGTATGTGTGTAGGTGTGATAGACTCCATAGTGGGGTTCTAACTAATATCTAAAGTAAGTATGTACTAACAGTAGTGAGGAATCCGGTTTGGCCGGTCGTGCGTTGTTTGGGAGAGGGTATCCTTCTTAGCCTTACCCTTCTCTTTGTTATGGTTGTTTCCCTCACGGGTTATGATCTCCCATTAGCTTACTCCAAAGCTTAGCTATTCTGACTTATGATCGGTTTAGGGGAACATGTGTTTGTGTGGTGTGTTCGGGCCTCCAAACCCGAACCATCTTAACTTAAGTTACTCGTCCGACTATTAGGACGGTAATGAGTGTTGTTGTTATTGTATAACGAGCTTACCATGAGGGTGACATCATTCTCTAGGCTCACCAGTGATTTAGCTATGTTTGGGTCGGTTCCTAAGAGGACCGTTCCCGTTATGTTATGTGATGTTATTGTAAGCAATTCCTATTGTGATGTTATCATGTGCACATCGATACGTGAAAGTGTTGTTAAGTTTTGTATGTGAGGAATGATATATATTGTGAGATATAAAGTGTGTGGATCATGGATATGAATCCCAGTTTGAGAAAAGAGGTGTTTAAGGATAACCCAATTTAAGGGTAAGTGTCGTCTGTTAAGGAAGTAGCTCCATTAGAGGAGGAACACTCTAGGGATAATGGATACCATGAGTGACTTATTAAGTAAGGATATATTATCCGTTTGTTGAGCCCGTTGAGGCAAAATGTTATGTGTTGTGTGTTTACAGTTGCATGCATGATTTAAATATAATCAACCGCATGTTAAGACGACAATTAGTTGTGCGTGGCCCGGTAGTATGTGGGCTGCGGGATTACCATACCAGCAAAGGTGCTGAGCCCCTTGGGGGCCACCCTTTCTCTTCTTTTCCTATTTCAGGTACAAGGAGCTGGAAGCCGTTCGAGAGTAGGACGGGGTAGTCGTTGTACATGGGTAATCGTTTATGTTGTATATATACAGTAGGTGTAGTAAGACCGAAATTGTTATCGGCATTAGTTATAAATACTCGGTATAGTTGGAAGGTGTATGTTGTTATTGTGTTAATGGAAAGGGATAGTAATGTGTAGTCGCTCGGGAACTTAGCCCATCAGACCGGTACAATGTGTATGTATTAGCCTTGTTAGCCACGTGGGTGGCTAACGGCGTGTAACACCAACGAGTTAAGTAATGTGATGAGGTTTTTTTTTTTCCGCTGCAGTTTATTGTAAGTGTGTTAATGTTGGATGGGGTGTTACATTTTGGTTCGATTCCCTGGGAATCGTACTTGTTATGTTATGTGTTTATGTGTGCTATGCAATATTTCTTGCTATGCTTATTATGATGTATGTTAAAAATGAATGTCATGTTATCATGACAAATAGTTGCGCGTATCCCAGTAGCCGATGGGCTGCGCGTTAACCATACCAGCCAAGGGTTGCTGACCCCCTCGAGGTCTATATTTATTTGCAGGATGAGGATCGAAGAAGCGGAGTGGTTGTAGGTCCTAGGTTGTAGGAATACTTTTGGTATGTTTTGGATGTTGAGCCCGGGATGCGCCTGTGCTCCCGCGGCGTTATATTTGGTACCGTTATTTTTACAATGGTGGTTGTTGACAGTTTGCAGTTACAGTGATGGATGTAAGTAAATACTCGGTATTGTATATTATGTATTTATAGTTTTAGTTCTATGCTCGGGAGTCTGATCATCAGACCGGTACAATTATTGTATGTATTCTGCCTTGTTAGCCACGTGGGTGGCTAACGGCGTGTAGCACTAACCCGTTTAGTTATTGTTTAGTTGTTCATTTCCGTCTGTGACTTCGTAAATTGTTAAGTGCGTAGTAGGGGTGTTACAAAAAGTGGTATCAGAGCGAAGTATCGCTCTGATGACTAGAATACCTAGCTTAGGATATACCGAGTTAGGAAGTCTAGCTATAGTTATTAAAGTGGACAGTTATGGAAAGGTTAATCACTAACTAAGTGTGGAAACACCTTATTGTCGGAAGACGTTACAACCGTTGGGACCAATAAGTGTGCAAGCAAAATGCTAATGAGTGACCTTGTGAATACAGATGTCAGGTCGACCAAGAGGTAGAGGTCGCGGACTCGGTGTTGGTGATATGGGTGACCACGGCGAGAACACTACGACACAGGTGATGGCTGAGGCAGTAGCAGCCGCCGTAGCCCAGATGGTTCCCTAGTTAGTGGCTGCGGTGCAGCAGCAGCAGCAGGGCGGTGCGGACCAACAAGGGCCACAGCCGCAACTACAGCCGCGCGAGACCAACTGGGTCAAGGCGTTGGCGGATTTGAGACCCCCGTCATTTGGTGGGGAGACCGACCCTAGTAAGCTGGAGGCGTATATCTCCGGACTGGAAACCGCTTTCGAGACCTTGGATGTGCCTGCTGGTGCCAAGGTTCTACTTGCCGCATACTACCTGAAGGGTTCGGCACAGAGTTGGTGGAAGCTTGTGAGAGAGGACAAGATGGCTGATCCTCAGTTTGGTTGGAGGGAGTACACGGCTCTACTGCGAGCCAAGTACTACCCGATACACGTGCAGGAGGCCAAGCGCCTAGAGTTGGATAATCTAAGACAAGAGGATAAGATGACGGTAGATGAGTACTACTCCGCTTTCATCGGACTTATCCACTTGCTACCAGATCTGGGTTACTCAGACCGGATTCTGGTGAACCGTTTCTACAACGGACTGAGCTACCGCCTACGCTATGGTATGGGGCCAACCGGATATACTACTTTGCAGGTAATGAACTACAGGTGTGATGTGAATAAGTATGTACAGTGTGTGAATGTAATTGTGAGTTTGATTTGCGGGCATAACTAACACCCTAAATAATGGAGTGCTATCATGCCGCTGCTATAGTAGAGATCACCGTCCGTCTAAGGGATGAGGAGAATGCGCTCAAGCGCAAGGCCACGAGCGAGGGTCAAATCACGCAAGGGTACGGGGGAGGGAAGAAGAAGAAGCATTACCCCTAGTCCCAGAAAGGACAACAACAGAGTGGCAAGGGCCAAGCCCAGACCACCACTGCTGAGGAGCCGTTGCAGTTCACCTATGCATATGCGGCTAATCCCTTGCGCTCTCAACCATTCAAGGGTAACTAATTAGTTCTGAATATCGAATTTAAGTGTGTGATGTTATAATGTGAAGTGTGTACTGAATGTGTAATGTGTTAGCAGCTAGCGGGGGTTCTGGATCCGATCGCCACTACTACTGCAAGTGGTGTAACGGAGACCACCCCGGCAAGGACTGCAAGGCAACAATGTGCAGTGCCGATTCTGCAAGAAGATGGGGCATCGTGACTACGAGTGCTTCCAGAACCCGAATGGTAGAAACTACAGGCCTAAGGGGCAGTGGAAGGGTAAGGCCGCCGTGACCACCGATGGCCCGAAGACGGCTAACCAGCCACCCACAGATCAGAGGTACATTGATTCCCAAAAGGGGAAGGGGTCGGGATCCGGCAAGGCCGCCTGAATGTGGTGGACCGGTCTGAGGCACCAGGACCCTCTTCGACCAGGTACCGCCTAAAACCGTTAAGGAAATAAGTGATTGCATGGCGCATTTCATGCATGGTGTTAGTGAGTCTAAAAGTACAACCATGTAAGTAAAGAGTTAAAGTATAATATGAAAGTCACCTAAACTAGGTAATGTTAAAACTTAGGAACCTTCAATATCTGTTATCCAATCCCGCCCACACCAAACCCTGAAGAGACAACCATCAGCATCACCGAATTCCCAATGGAGCAGTGTCAGGTCATCCAGCCAGGTATGACTTAAATGGATACCTGACACCCAAAGCACAAATCCACATCATCGGCGATTGCAACGGACTTGGAGCAGCACCTGGAGGTTTCTACACACCTGAATACCGAGCGGATCAAAAGATGAAGTTGAAGATGATGGGCATGGGTAAGGAGGAATCTACACCAAGACATATCAGGACGTGCGAGCTGAAGACGGAGCAACTGTACCAGGTATACCTGAGGAGTTCCTTGCGGTCGTTAACCACGCCGTGGGAATTGCCAGCAAGTTGAACCGAATCCAATTCCGAGTGTTAAAGTAAATTTATGTATTGTGAACTTCTACCAGAAAGGTGGACGATTAGGGTTACACCAAGATAAGGCCAAGTCACCCGAGTCTCTGAGTAAGGGAGTACCTGTGGTGTCGTGGTCCATTGGCGATACCGCAGTGTTTGTGTACGGTGAGCAGAAGCGTGGTGATCTTGCAAAGAATTTAGTGTTGAAGTCAGGTGATGTGTTAGTCATGGGTGGGCAGTCAAGGATGCTTTACCACGGTATCAAGAAGATCAAATTGAATACCGCACCTTCGATAGTGATCAATGCCACACACATGAAACCCGGACGTTTGAATTTGACCTTCAGGCAGTTCTAAAGCCTTGTATAACCATGTAATGTGTTAAACCAGTTGTATGTTAAGGATGCTATATTTAGCTATGCCTACAGTGTAAAGAGTATGTTAATGAATAAAGAGATGTTGTTTTGGAAGTATGTCAACCGTGTTGTTACCGTATACTTATGAAGTTTGCCAATGAATTAGGTTGTGCACTCGGAACGGGAGGTATACTGGGTATTTGTAATGAGGCAGAAGCCGACAGAAGCGGCACCATCCTCACCGGTACCTTTCCAGTTAATGGCGTGGACGCATTGATCTTGTTCGACTCCGGAGCCTCACATACGTTTATCTCACTATCATTTGCGAAGAGGCTGGGATTAGACGGTGAATAGATGCCTGACTTTCTAGTCACTCTCCCGTCGAAAGAGCGGATCAAGTGTACCCGCTACCACCGAGATGCTATTGTACGAATCAAAGATGAGGAGTTTCCGATCGACATGATAGAGTTCAAGGGACTTGGATTTGATGTGATTATCGGGATGAACTGGTTAGGGCAGTACAAGGGCAGAATCCTATGTGCCGAGCACCGTCTGCTTCTTCGGAGTCCGTCTGGGGTTACAATATCATACCGCCAGAGGTCCATAGAGCCTTCGACTCAGATCATCACCGCGATGGCCATGTATCGTGAGTTATGACGAGGGAATGATGTATACCTCTGCTATGTCCAGGACATAGAGAGACCCAGAGTTTAGCCCAGATGTGCCGGTAGTGTCGGAGTTTCCTGATGTCTTTCCTAAGGAACTGCCGGGCATGCCGCCAGCATGGGAAGTTGAGTTTGAGATTGATTTGGTTCCGGGCACCGGACCAATTGCGAAGGCGCCCTATCATATGGCTCCAGCAGAGATGACAGAGCTCAAGGAGCAGCTGAGAGACCTACTCGACAAGGGATTCATCCGCCCGAGCGTTTCACCATGGGGAGCGCTGGTTCTCTTCGTGAAGAAGAAGGACGGTAGTCTCCGCCTGTGTATCGATTATCGAGAGCTGAATGCAGTTACGGTGAAGAACCGTTATCCTTTACCCCGTATTGACGATTTATTTGACCAGTTGAAAGGAGCATCAGTGTTCTCCAAGATTGACTTACGATCCGGTTACCATCAGATAGCCATTCGAGAGGGTGACATTGAGAAGACCGCTTTCAGAACCAGGTACGGTCACTATGAGTTTACGGTTATGCCGTTTGGTTTATCCAATGCACCAGCCAAGTTCATGGACTTAATGAACCACTTGTTCCAAGATCAGTTGGACAAGTCAGTGGTAGTCTTCATCGACGATATACTTGTGTATTCGAAGTCGAGGGGTGAGCACGAAAGCCACCTGAGAAGTGTGTTGCAAACGTTGAGAAAGAATGAGTTGTATGCTAAATTTTCTAAGTGTGAGTTTTGGTTGAACCAAGTTTCCTTTCTTGGACATGTGATTTCTGAGGCCGGGATCGCTGTTGATCCGGCAAAGATAGATGCAGTGCGCACCTGGCCTAGGCCGAAGACAGTCACCGACATTTGGAGCTTCCTCAGTCTGGCAGGATATTATAGGAGGTTTGTGAAGGACTTCTCCAGTGTCTCGAAGCTGATGACTTCCTTAATGAAGAAGGATGCATCATTCATGTGGACAGACGACTGTGAGAGTTCTTTTCAGAGTCTCAAGGATGCTCTGACATCTGCACCAGTCCTGACTATACCAGACGGTCCAGATGGTTTTGAGGTCTACTGTGACGCATCAGGCAGAGGTATGGGTTGTGTATTGATGCAGCACGGGAAGGTCGTGGCATACGCCTCCCGACAGCTGAAGAAGCACGAAGAGAACTACCCTACCCATGATTTAGAATTGGGTGCCATTGTTTTCGCTTTGAAGATATGGCGACATCATTTGTATGGGGTAAGCGTGACAATCTATTCTGACCATAAAAGTTTGAAGTACTTGTTCACTCAGAAGGAGTTGAACATGAGACAAAGAAGGTGGGTCGAGTTCTTAAACGACTATGACATCAATTTACAGTACAAGGAGGGTAAGGCAAATGTGGTAGCTGATGCACTGAGTCGCCAAGCACACTCTCTCAATTTGCTAGTCTCTCATTCTAGCTTGGTTGATGAGGTGCGGAGTGCTCAGATGACGGATCAGTATATGTTGGAGATCAGGCAGAAGCTTATTGATGGCACATTCGAGGGTCAGAAGTACGACTTCCGACTCCACGATGATGACCTGATTAGGCTTAATGGCCGACTGTATATTCCGAGGAGTAGCGCTGAGCTGAAGGAGCGCATACTGAGTGAATTCCACTGTTCTACGACTTCGATTCACCCCGGAGCTTCAAAGATGTACAAGGATATGAAACATTATTTTTGGTGGACAGGCATGAAAAAGGCTGTGAATGATTATGTGTTGAGGTGTCTCACTTGTCAAAAGGTCAAGTTTGAGCACCGACGGCCTGGTGGTATGGTACAGCCAATGCCAGTGCCTGAGTGGAAGTTCCATGACATTTCAATGGACTTCGTAGTAGGGCTTCCGCCTACAAGGGGAGGTCTGAATATGATTTGGGTTGTTGTTGACCGACTGACCAAGGTGGCTAGATTCATACCGATGAAGGACACCTGGAAAGTGGCAAAGCTTGCAGAGCTCTTCGACAGAGAGATTGTAAGACATCATGGGGTACCGAAAACAATTGTGTCCGACAGGGATACCAGATTTGTAACACCCCGGTTAAACCCAGAATCTACGACCTTTTTTTAACATACTGATATATATATAATGCAGCAGAAGTTTACAAAAGTACAAACCAGGGGCTACTGTCACATCTACTACCTACTAGCAGATGCGCATGCTACAAACTTCCACTACACTCCAACTTACCACCAACCTACAATAGCAGTCTCAACAAGCTTGCTTAAAACAACAACCATCTTCGCCACTTACACCTTATACAACAAACCCCTTCCCTACTAACTCCTACGTCAGCTACTATGTCACTATTTACAACCAAAATATAAAGGGGTATCAAAAAGGGTTACGCTACAACATCGTCCATTAATTTTCCCCTGAGTATTCTATGTAAGTTTCAGCTACGTGAGTTGTGACTTGACTACTCCCGAACTCTGCATGCCTATAGCCACGAACACTCTGAATCCACTCTTCATAGGTGACTTCCGTTATCCCAGGCCCCAACTCCTTGCAATAAGTGTAATAAGCACATACATATAATATATCCTGCCTAGCGTCCTCATGCCACATTATTTCACCAAAGAATTCATCCTGCAACCATAAATCCATATATACACACAAAGGGGTTGCAATAAAGTCAGTGAAACTGAGTAACTCCCACCACAACTTGTAAAATACATTTTATCTTGTCAAAACTTTAAGCATTAATTAAGCATAACAGCAAGGATAACAGAATTAACACAACCAAGGTCAGTATACACCACAGAAACCAAACCCTTTATCATAGCTCTTTTCCATAGGTCCTTGGGCAATCGGTCTTTCGACATAGAGCACTGTGACTCTCGACCCCTCGGATAATATTCACCACCTCACCCCATGTCCTTAAGTGTGCACACCCTCCAAAGGTCATTTGCCCATAGAGTAGATCATGATGGCTTAGCTCCAATACATTGGTAGGAGCAAATAAATAAACTCCAATACAATGTTAGGAGTAAATATTCCATAAACACTTCACCAATTGGTTAGGCACTTCCTTGCCCCTTCCTTTACCTCAGAATTATTTAAATACAAGTTATAATATCACAACAGGTAAGTATAACCAGCCAAGACATTCATTGAGCGGAAACACACAATAACAGCATCTTCAGTTAATCACTGTAACAATTTATGCACGTTTGTATACACAAGCAAGCTCACCAAATTTAATCGACCAACTCAAGGAAGCAAAAGTTTAATCCATATAAGTACTACCACACTTTTCCTTAACAACTAACCTAGGGATTCAACCGTCTTTTCCTTACCTTGTGGACACACTTATCACATCCTAAATAATCAACGAATAATTCATTGGACAGAACCAACTCAACCGTACAAATATCATTAACAACAAACATACTATATAATTGTTTAATACCGCATGACCAAACTATTTGTACGCTTCAATATGTTCATCCTAGTACACGTCGGCCCACAATCTAAATATTAATATATAATGGGTTCCATGTTATCTCAACCTCTTGCTAAGAATATATAACAATTAAATAGCTACATATCTAATATACTCTAAATCGACCAACTACATAAGTACGTACAACTCATACCTCACACTAATTAATTACCAATACCTACACACGCAAGATCAAAAGGAAACCGAGCGACGGTCTATTCCCTTTCTCTTAACAGTTTATTATAAGGAAGCCGTGTTACCAAATTAATTTAATCATCTAACCTTATATCTTATATTAAATTCAGTTACCTCTAGAACATACAAAAAAATCAGATCGTAACAACCTCACCCCAAGCTGTCGGCCACAACAGAACACGTAGCAATTTTCTTTTCCATTCCTAACATGTTCTAGCTTACCTATCTCGTATCCTTCACCTAGCCACTAATTACACACCAGATATACAGGTGAGTTTAGCCTCTAAAACTCATCAAGAACTCAGCCTAACAACCCAAGAAAATCTAGCCAGGACAAATAGCCTTAAAACCAAAGAAATGTAGAAACTAAAAATTTGTTTTGCTCTTTTGTTGTACATGGAAGTTACCTGGTTTCCCCTTGCCATTTCTTGTTAATTTTCTCTAGGAAGTTACAGCTAAAGATCCCACCTTCTTCCTCTCTGATTTCCTCAGCCCCTGGTCTAGCTTCCCTCCCCAAGCTTGCGCACGACAGCAGCGGTACAGCAGCAACCAAAGAACGTTTTTTTTTCTCCTGTCTTCTTTCAGTGTTGTTTTACTACTAACTTAATTCTCTCTTTTAATGCAGGAACTTACGTGAGTGAGAAGAATTCAGTAAGTGAGTTGATATATATAGAGCAGAGGAAATGATTACTTAACAGATCAGCTAATGAAAACATGACAAGTAGTACGTATAGTTCTCCAATTCTATTGGCTCTCCCTTGCTGATTGTATTAAGTAGTGACACGAACACCCCCCTTAACAAGCCAAGGGAAATCGATGGTTTAAGGGAGATAAGGTTAGAAGTGTAATCATCACAAAAAGACAAAGATAATTAAGAAACCATACATGTCACCATAGTAGATTATCATTGCTGAATTCTTTTTTTTTCCATGTACGTAACTTCCAACTACTACCCCAACAAAATCGGAATACATGTTGGAACATGTAATAACTCACGGTAATATATGGACTGGTTTTGGCCGATTCTTTTTTTTTCCTACGGAAGGTAGCATGATTACTATAATGTCTAGAAGTCCTATAAATACATCTATATGGTCCTAACACTCAGGGTCACAACAAAATCCCAATGTACAGTTGACTCCAAGTAAATAATAAATAAATCGATTCACAGTAAATTCATGCTCATTCACAGCAACTGACACTTGTACATGTAATTCACAGTAAGTAACGACAAAAGGTGTGTCATTAGGGCTATGGCTTTATCGGGTGTTTCATTCTCCCCTCCTTAAATATAGCTTCGTCCCCGAAGCTCCTTAACCTTAAATGATTCAGCAACATCACAAAAACTCAACTGAACCAATGACAACTGTTATCCAGCTGTAAATGATTTGTAGTTCACATGGGTAATACCCTAACGTCTACATGCAGGATGATAAATCATACCAACCATATGACAACAAACAGTCGATCTCATGGAATCAAGCATCTAGTCTACTAGTTCATGTCTTATTCAAACTATAACTCGTCATTTCAACCCCAATTTACCTCACGCTCTCCCCTCCTTAAAAAAAAAGTTTCCCCCGAAACTTTATGACTAACCTTAGCCAAATAGGTGTGGGTGGTGTGTCCTCATTTTATCCTCCAACTCCCAGGTAGCTTCTTGGATCCCATGATGATTCCACAACACTTTTACCAACTGTACTGATTTTCCCCTGGTTTCTCTTGTTTTATGGTCAAGTATCTTGATTGGCTGCTCGACATAAGATAAGTTGGGTTCTAACTCAACCTCATCTGGTTGAAGCACATGAGTCTCATCTGGAATGTACTTCTTTAACTGTGAGACATGAAAACATTATGTACTTGTTCCAGCTCCATAGGTAATGCCAATCTGTAGGCCAACTTACCTATTCTCTCCAATACATCATAAGGCCCAATATACTTAGGAGCTAGTTTGCCTTTCTTACCAAATCGTATGACACTTCTGGCTGGTGATACCTTTAAAAACACCTTGTCCCTTCCTGGAATTCTACGGGTCTTCTATGTAAGTCTGCATATGATTTTTGTCTACTTTGTGCGGCTTTCATTCTCTGTTGTATATTTTGACTTGCTGACTCATTTCCTCTGTTAATTGTGGTCCAACCATCGTTGGTTCCCCCGAATCAGTCCAGCACAGTGGGGTACGACACTTCTTCCATACAATGCTTCGTATGGCGCCATCCTTATGCTTGCGTGGTAGCTGTTGTTGTAGGAAAATTCAATCAAATGAAGTGTGTCAATCCAGGACCCCTGATAATCCATCGCACATGCTCTCATCATATCTTCCAATGTCTGGATGGTTCTCTCAGTTTGACCATCTGTTTGTGGATGGTAAGCGGTACTAAGGTTTAGTTTAGTACCCATGTTCTTTTGAAATTCTTGCCAGAATCTGGAAATAAATCTTGAATCTCTGTCAGAAATGATTTCCGATGGTACTCCGTGATACTTCACGACATTCTTGACATAGGCATTAACTAATTGCTCCATTGTCCACGTCTTCTTCATTGGTATGAATCTGGCGGTCTTAGTTAATCTATCAACAATCACCCATATCTGATCCATTCCTCCTCTTGTAACTGGCAACCCACTTATAAAATCCATAGATATAGAGTCCCACTTCCAACTTGGTATACCTAAGGGTTGTAACATACCTGGCGTTTTCTTGTGCTTAAATTTAACTTTCTGGCATGTCAAACATTTTGCCACATGCTCTGCTATATCTTTCTTCATGCCTGGCCACCAATAAAACCTCTTGACGTCTTTATATAATTTATCCCCTCCTGGGTGAATAGAATACCCAGAGTTATGAGCTTCTTCCATTATCCTTGTCTTGACATCCGTTCCCTTGTTTGGCACACACCACCTGCCTCGAAACCTCAAGCTTCCATCTTCGTGTATGAAAAAGTCTGGCGCTTCCCCTTTCACTACTTTTCCACTTATCTTTGCCAGCTTATCATCTTGCAGCTGATGTTCTAAGATCTCTCTATGGATATCAGAAGATATACTTATACTATATAACTTAATTTCTTTATCCACTACACCTTGCTCCACCACCTCTAGTTGTAACCTTTTAATGTCTTTCACTAGTTCGTCATGTAAAATCCAGTTGGCTTCTTCCGTGTGGCTCCTCTTACGACTCAGTGCGTCCGCCACAACATTTGCCTTGCCCTCGTGGTACATGATTTCCAAATCGTAATCCTTGATAAGCTCCAGCCATCTCCTTTGTCTCATGTTTAATTCTTTTTGCGTAAAAATGTACTTCAAACTCTTATGATCTGTATATATCTTGCAGGAAGTACCATATAGATAGTGTCTCCAAATTTTTAATGCGAAAACAATAGCAGCAAGCTCCAAGTCATGGGTAGGGTACCTCGCTTCATATTCCTTCAGCTGTCTGGAGGCATAAGCAATTACATTGCCATGCTGCATTAAAACACACCCTAAACCGTATTTGGATGCATCGCTGTATACCTCAAATCCCTCTGTGCCTCGTGGTAGCACAAGTACTGGCGCAGACGTCAGCCTTTCCTTTAACCGTTGGAAAGCTTCCTCACACTTTTCATCCCATCGGAATGGTACCACCTTCTTCATCAAGTTCGTAAGGTCGAGCAATTTTTGCAAAATCCTTGACAAACTTCCTATAGTACCCTGCTAGTCCTAGAAAACTACGTACCTCCCTAACAGTGGTAGGTCTTGGCCAATCCTTACCGCTTGTATCTTAGCCGGATCCACTGAAATACCATCCTTAGTAACAACATGACCAAGGAATGATACTTGCTCAACCAAAACTCACATTTTGTCAGTTTGGCATACAGTTTCTTTTCCCGCAGAGTTTGTAAGACTTGACGTAGATGATCTTCATGTTCCTCCTTGCTCTTTGAATATACTAGTATGTCATCGATGAAAACCACCACAAACTTATCCAAAAATGAACTGAAAACTCGATTCATCAAGTCCATGAATACGGCTGGTGCGTTGGTCAACCCAAATGGCATAACTGTAAATTCGTAGTGGCCATACCTGTGCGAAACGCTGTTTTTGGTATATCCTTGTCTGCCACTTTCAACTGATGATATCCCGACCGTAAATCAATTTTTGAGAACACCTTTGCCCCCTGAAGCTGATCAAACAAGTCATCGATTCTTGGCAGTGGATACTTGTTCTTGATCGTAACATTGTTCAGCTCCCGATAGTCGATACAGAGACGCATACTTCCATCTTTCTTTTTAACAAACAGTACTGGAGCTCCCCATGGTGATACACTTGGTCGAATATATCCCTTGTTAAGCAGTTCTCCTAACTGCTCTTTCAGTTCCTGTAGTTCACTTGGTGCCATCCTATATGGATGTTTGGAGATTGGAGCTGTCCCCGGGACCAAATCAATTGTGAATTCAACTTCTCGGTCTGGTGGCATGCCCGGAATCTCCTCTGGAAAGACGTCAGGAAAATCCCTCACCACTGGTAGACTTTCGGTTCCTAAGCTTGTCTTCTGTGCCGTTACAGCATAAGCATCCTCGTTCTGCACATAGCATAAGTATGTCCGATCTCCCCTCCTAATATCCTTCCATAACCTCGTGGATGAAACCAACCTTACTCACCTTTAACTCCCTCACTTTTATGTGACACTCTTTTCCCCCTTTTTCCCATTATGCTCACCTTTCCCTTTTCACAATCTATCCGCCCTTTGTTTTTACTCAACCAATCCATCCCTAAGATTATATCGAAATCTTTTAATCCAAATACCACCACTGTTTCAAACTCACTACCCCCAATAACCATCTTTACTCCCTCGATCTTTTTATCACATCTAACTATCTTTCCCGTTGGTGTAGAGACATTAAATTCTATGCTAGCATTTGGTGCAATTCCTACCTTTTTCACAAATTCCGAGGATATAAAGGAGCATGAAGCACCAGAATCAAACAATATTTTAGCATTGGTTCCATAAACTGAAAAGGTACCTGTTATGACTTTTCCCTCCTGTTCTGCTTCAGTCTTGCTGATAACGTTGATATGACCTCGATTGTTATATCCTCCTCCTTGGGTTCCTCCACTATGGCCTTGTTGTTTCCCTTGAGTACCCCCCTGTGCATTGGTGTTGTTCCTTGAACTTTGGTAGCCACTTCTCTGCCCTCCGGCTTGATTGTTATCGCCTCTGTTATAGTTCTGGTTCCCGGCTTGATTACCATGCTCACTATATCCTCCTCTACCTTCTTTGTTTCTCCTACATTCATAGGCTCTATGACCTAAAATTCCACAGTTATAGCATCTTACTGGCTTCCCTTCGCAGTCCACTCCTGGATGATTCCTAGAGCACTGCTTACAGAAATAATATCTGGCCTTCTTACTTGGATCATTCATACCGGCCCCTTGCCTTGGGTAGTTTGGTTTAATCCAAGGTTTCCTACCACCACTCTGATTTCCTTCATACTTCCCTCTTCTCTCCAGGCTTTCACCTTCCCGGTTTGACTCAAATTTCCTCTTCTGCCCCGACTGTGCCTCCTTTCTCCTTTGCTGCACACGATAAAGGTTCGAAGCTTTCTCATACGCTTCTTGTAGGGTATGAATCGGTATTATACTTAGGGCTTCCTGTAATCCCCAGTTCAAGCCTCCAATGAATCGTTGCACCCTTGCAGCTTCGTCAGGCACCAGATTTGATGCAAACCTTGCCAGTTCCACAAATCTAGAGTGGTACGTCTTCACATCATCTGACAGTTGCTTCAATCCCAAAAACTCATGATATTTCTGTATTCGAACATGTTCTGGATAAAATCTCCTCCTCATAGCTTCCTTTAGTGCATTCCATCCAAAATTAGATTGTTCTGTCATCTTATCTTTTTCCGCACACCACCACAGATCAGCTTCTCCTCTGAAGTAGTACACTGCCCCGTTGACCCTCTTGTCTTCAGGACATTCCACTACATCAAATATTTTATCGAACTCCCGAATCCAGTCCTCAAGGATTACGGGGTCTTCAACCCCAGAAAAGTTACTTGGTCTCATCGCGGAAATTTGTTTGGTGACATCCTTGTGATCCCCAGCTCTTTCCTCTTGCTTTTCTATGATCCTGCCCATGCTGAGGGCTAGGTTCCTTAGGGTTTCAAGCTGGCTCCTTTCTGTCTCCCTTCCTGAATTCGAATGCTCACCATTCTACACATATATATATTAGTCATGCAGTCACATGTAGTCAATCATTAAGCATTCAGTCAAGCATTCACACACAAGCTTTGCACCCAAGCACCCAGACATTAATCCACTACCTATCCTATAACCTATGGCTCTGATACCAAACTGTAACACCCCGGTTAAACCCAGAATCTACGACCTTTTTTTAACATACTGATATATATATAATGCAGCAGAAGTTTACAAAAGTACAAACCAGGGGCTACTGTCACATCTACTACCTACTAGCAGATGCACATGCTACAAACTTCCACTACACTCCAACTTACCACCAACCTACGATAGCAGTCTCCACAAGCTTCATTAAAACAACAACCATCTTCGCCACTTACACCTTATACAACAACCCCTTCCCTGCTAACTCCTACGTCAGCTACTATGTCACTATTTACAACCAAAATATAAAGGGGTATCAAAAAGGGTTACTACAACATCGTCCACTAATTTTCCCTGAGTATTCTATGAAGTTTCAGCTACGTGAGTTGTGACTTGACTACTCCCAAACTCCGCATGCCTATAGCCACGAACACTGAATCCACTCTTCGTAGGTGACTTCCGTTATCCCAGGCCCCAACTCCTTGCAATAAGTGTAATAAGCACATACATATAATATATCCTGCCTAGTGTCCTCATGCCACATTATTTCACCAAAGAATTCATCCTGCAACCATAAATCCATATATACACACAAAGGGGTTGCAATAAAGTCAGTGAAACTGAGTAACTCCCACCACAACTTGTAAAATACATTTTATCTTGTCAAAACTTTAAGCATTAATTAAGCATAACAGCAAGGATAACAGAATTAACACAACCAAGGTCAGTATACACCACAGAAACCAAACCCTTTATCATAGCTCTTTTCCATAGGTCCTGGGCAATCGGTCTTTCGACATAGAGCACTGTGACTCTCGACCCCTGGATAATATTCACCACCTCACCCCATGTCCTTAAGTGTGCACACCCTCCAAAGGTCATTCGCCCATAGAGTAGATCATGATGGCTTAGCTCCAATTCATTGGTAGGAGCAATAAATAAAATCCAATACAATGTTAGGAGTAATATTCCATAAACACTTCACCAATTGGTTAGGCACTTCCTTGCCCCTTCCTTTACCTCAGAATTATTTAAATACAAGTTATAATATCACAACAGGTAAGTATAACCAGCCAAACATTCATTGAGCGGAAACACAATAACAGCATCTTCAGTTAATCACTGTAACAATTTATGCACGTTTGTATACTCAAGCAAGATCACCAAATTTAATCAACCAACTCAAGGAAGCAAAAGTTTAACCCATATAAGTACTACCACACTTTTCCTTAACAACTAACCCAGGGATTCAACCGTCTTTTCCTTACCTTTGTGGACACACATTATCACATCCTAAATAATCAACGAATAATTCATTGGACAGAACCAACTCAACCGTACAATATCATTAACAACAACATACTATATAATTGTTTAATACCGCATGGCCAAACTATTTGTACGCTTCCATATTTCATCCTAGTATACGTCGGCCACAATCTAAATATTAATTATAATGGGTTCCATGTTATCTCAACCTCTTGCTAAGAATATATAACAATTAAATAGCTACATATCTAATATACTCTAAATCGACCAACTACATAAGTACGTACAACTCATACCTCACACTAATTAATTACCAATACCTACACACGCAAGATCAAAAGGAAACCGAGCGACGGTCTATTCCCTTTCTCTTAACAGTTTATTATAAGGAAGCCGTGTTACCAAATTAATTTAATAGATCATCTAACCTTATATATCTTATATTAAATTCAGTTACCTCTAGAACATACAAAAAAATCAGATCGTAACAACCTCACCCCAAGCTGTCGGCCACAACAAGAAACACGTAGCAATTTTCTTTTCCATTCCTAACATGTTCTAGCTTACCTATCTCGTATCCTTCACCTAGCCACTAATTACACCAGATATACAGGTGAGTTTAGCCTCTAAAACTCATCAAGAACTCAGCCTAACAACCCAAGAAAATCTAGCCAGGACAAATAGCCTTAAAACCAAGGAAATGTAGAAACTAAAAATCTGATTTGCTCTTTTGTTGTACATGGAAGTTACCTGGTTTCCCCTTGCCATTTCTTGTTAATTTTCTCTAGGAAGTTACAGCTAAAGATCCCACCTTCTTCCTCTCTGATTTCCTCAGCCCCTGGTCTAGCTTCCCTCCCCAAGCTTGCGCACGACAGCAGCGGTACAGCAGCAACCAAAGAACTTTTTTTTTCTCCTGTCTTCTTTCAGTGTTGTTTTACTACTAACTTAATTCTCTCTTTCAATGCAGGAACTTACGTGAGTGAGAGAGCAGGAGGGTGGCTTACGTGAGTGAAAAGAATTCAGTAAGTGAGTTGATATATATAGAGCAGAGGAAATGATTACTTAACAGATCAGCTAATGAAAACATGACAAGTAGTACGTATAGTTCTCCAATTCTATTGGCTCTCCCTTGCTGATTGTATTAAGTAGTGACACGAACACCCCCCTTAACAAGCCAAGGGAAATCGATGGTTTAAGCTGGAGATAAGGTTAGAAGTGTAATCATCACAAAAAGACAAAGATAATTAAGAAACCATACATGTCACCATAGTAGATTATCATTGCTGAATTCTTTTTTTTTTCCATGTACGTAACTTCCAACTACTACCCCAACAAAATCGGAATACATGTTGGAACATGTAATAACTCACGGTAATATATGGACTGGTTTTGGCCGATTTTTTTTTTCCTACGGAAGGTAGCATGATTACTATAATGTCTAGAAGTCCTATAAATACATCTATATGGTCCTAACACTCAGGGTCACAACAAAATCCCAATGTACAGTTGACTCCAAGTAAATAATAAATAAATCGATTCACAGTAAATTCATGCTCATTCACAGTAACTGACAGCTTGTACATGTAATTCACAGTAAGTAACGACAAAAGGTGTGTCATTAGGGCTATGGCTTTATCGGGTGTTTCAAGATTCCTCTCGAGGTACTGGAAATCCACACGGGAAGCGCTGGGTACCGATCTGAAGCTGAGTACGGCGTTCCACCCGCAGACTGATGGTCAGAGTGAGCGCACCATCCAGACACTTGAGGATATGTTACGTGCATGTGCACTTGACTTTCAGACCAGCTGGATTGATAAGTTACATCTGATTGAGTTTAGCTACAACAACAATTACCATGCTTCGATCAAGATGTCTCCCTTCCAGGCTTTGTACGGTAGACCATGCCGCACGCCATTATGCTGGGATGAGTCGAGTGAGACGATCATTATAGGACCAGAATACCTGGAGCAAGTACAGTCAGAAGTACGCCAGATCCGAGCTAACATGAAGGCAGCTCAGGATAGGCAGAAATCATACGTCGATGTGCGCAGACGTGACCTGGAGTTCGCGGTGGGTGACCAGGTATTTCTAAGAGTATCCCCCATGAAGGGAGTGTTTCGTTTTGGCCAGAAAGGCAAGTTGAGCCTGAAATATGTGGGGCCTTATGTTGTGATGGAGCGGATAGGCCCGGTAGCTTATAAACTTGATTTACCTACTGAGCTGGGCAAGGTACATGATGTATTTCACGTGTCCTAGTTGAAGAAATATATGTCTCATCCGTCTCATGTACTTTAGCCTGAAAGGCTAACGTTAGAGCCGACCATGCGATCAGTAAAGACTCCCGTACGGATTCTGGACACTAAAACTCGAGACACTCGCCATAAGTCTGTGAGACTGGTGAAGGTCCTCTGGTCAAACCAGGACGTCGAGGAGGTCACTTGGGAGCTGGAAGATAAGATGAAGGCGAAGTACCCGTCGTTGTTTACTTCTTAGTGTTTGTGTGTATAGGGTACGGGGCGTACCCCTATTTTAAGGGGGGTAGAGCCGTTTCGGTTATGTGTGTACGACATGTATTGAAATACATTGTCTATGTTATGTTGTCATGTTGTTATCTTGTTATGTTACAGACCGTTGTGTCTTAATGATGTTTTGTTGTTTGGACCTTGTGTCCAATGTTATATAAAGTATGTTATTATGGAAGTGTTGTTTTATGAGTGTTCCCCGTGTTCTAATATTAAGATTATGTGGGAAGTGTGAACTTTGGGGACAAAGTTCTTTTAAGGGGGGTAGATTGAAATACCCCAAACCTTGGTATGTTGTTTAAACATTAAACTATGGTATAATAAGGCTAAAAAGTGCCTTAGAAACATTAGTGAACAATTTAAACCATAGGAAACACAAATAAATACCTTAAAGCCAATATGGTCGAAAATGTGCTCTAAGCTTGAGATAAGTTTGGTTAAGACCTAATAAGCTTACCAAGACTTTATTTATATGTTAATGAACATATTAAACCAATTACCAAAGAAAACCAAGCTTGAAAACAAGTTAAAATACAAAATGTGCTTTAAGGAGTCTTAAAGCACATTTTTGAAAACAATTGTCTTGTAAATGAGTTTTGAATGACTAAATGTCCATCATTACTCTTTAATTAACATGTGTACTACTTAGTATCACATTAGGAGGTCTAAATCAATGGGAAATCAAAAATTTCACAATTATGTGTCTTGTTTTGTGAATAGTAACTAAATTAAGCAAGTTTATAACATAAGTCAATATAAGTGAGTTAATTGGTCAACAAAGACTAAAACACCCCTTATTACTTAATGGGGGCCGGTTTTTATAAGGGTGAGTCACCACTCTTATTAGCTAATAAGTAAATAAAGAATGATAAAGCAAGTTACTATTTACTTTAACATAAATATCTCTTAAAACCTTACATTTTACTTACCTTCTTCACTTTCTTCATTTCCTTCATGTTCCCACCGTCTCCAACCTCTCTTCTTCCTTCCCATTCACGGTTTGCTACAGCCCACACAAGAACTCCATCTTTGACTACCTATATTTCTTAGCTCCATTTACCAAATCAAATTCTAAGACCACCATTCTTCTAGTCTCATCAAGCTCTTCAACCTTGTCTTCTCAAATCTTCAAGACCACCATTTCGG
Organism: Limonium bicolor; assembly: GCA_023374045.1. Classification (NCBI taxonomy): domain Eukaryota; kingdom Viridiplantae; phylum Streptophyta; class Magnoliopsida; order Caryophyllales; family Plumbaginaceae; genus Limonium; species Limonium bicolor. Next base: position 191,443,318 of record CM041777.1, on the reverse strand, counting down.
TGCCATGGAGATCCACCATTGAAGGAGCTTGAGCTTATATTTTTATGCCTTGTTGATCACCTTTGCTTCAAGGTAAGGAAAAACCAAAGAAAACAACATTTCCTTCATGTTTTAGTATTGACCAAAAATCACCTCTTCATGGTGTTTTCTCTTGCTTTGTTCTAGCTTCATTTCAATCTTTCAAGGACTAGGTGGAGTCCTCTCTTGCTACTTATTCAAACTCTCTTCCAATTCCAAGGTAAAACAACTATCTTAATGTTTTAAGACAATATATAACCTAGGGTTTACACATGAGTTTAAGCATGAAGCTTGAATACTCATTACATTGCTTGTATATTGATTAGAAGTTGACAAGCAATCAAAAGTCCTTGCCGATTTTAATCAAGGAAGGAGCAAGGAGAAATAAGTGAAAAACTTGTGAAGGAAAAGAGGTAAATGACTAACCTAATGTAGTTTGATGCCTTAGGAAAAATGAGCTTATGTTGCTTAATAAAACTACCTAAAGAGCCAATGGTGAATGAGTTAGTAAAAGCTCTCAAAGAGGTTATTAAGGGCATATTGTTATGTTGAGTGTATTTGCAGGTCAAAGGCAAATATGATGTGGAAATTCAGTGTTTAAGATTTATGTTATTTAAGGGCCTAAGAGCCATGTTACTTAAGGGCCTAAGTGCCAAGCAATTTAAATTAAGCACTATATTGTGATGTAGTGTTAAAGGGTTGAAGTTTTGTGTGAGAATGTTTTTGATGAATTTAGGTTTTGGATGTTGAATGGTGAAAACAATGTGTTTTGGTATAACAATGTGCTAGGGGAACCCATGTCAAAATTTGGGTAATGTATAAGAAGTTGAGTGTTTAAAATGAGTCTTGTGAAACTAGGAAGTGCTAGGAATGAATAAGTGCTTTACTAGGGAAGAAAGCATGTATTAAGGTGTTCTAGAGGGCAAAAGGATTTAGGCATCATCTTGGAGGATTTAGTAATCAAATGAGTGTTTTGGAATACACCAAAGTCATTTTAGGATTTGGGTAAGACTCATGCAAACTTTGGTAAACAATGAGGACATAGTGTGCTTCAAGGAGAAGTTCAAGGAGTATTGGTTAGTAAGAAAAGATGCTTGGGAGATGATGTTGTAGTGGTGAGAAAGCATTTGGGAATAGTGGTAGTTATAGGTATAAAACACCACATAGAAACTTAGTGAAAAACATTACATGTGTTAACCTTTTTATAAGAATTTGTGTAATGCTTGAGGAGGATTTTAATGGGTGATTTAAGGAGTTTAATGGAGGTCTTAAGGTGTGTTTGAGGTGCCCAAATGAGGTTAGAACATACTAGGATACATGAGGTGAAGTTTGGAGTCAAATGGGAATGTAGAAACAAAGGTCTGGAGCCGACCGACCTTAGGGACCGGACTTGTAAGGTCGGTCGAGCCAGTTTACCCTGCCAGAAACGGTCTCTGGAATGGACCGACCTTGGGGACCGGACTTGCAAGGTCGGTCGGGCTTGTATTTTTGGTACGGATTAAGTCTCTAGAATAGACCGGACTTGCAAGGTCGGTCGTGTCTAAACTTTTGTATGGGAATTGTTTCGGGAATGGACCGACCTTGTGGACCAAACTTGCAAGGTCGGTCGGAGTAGAATTTTTGATGGTAATATGTTCTGGAATGGACCGACCTTGTGTAAGGTCGGTCGGTAAGGTCGGTCGGACCAAAACTTGAAAAAAAAAACAAACAAAGAGTGACTTAAGTAGTTAACCCTAGGGGGGTATAATGAAGGTAATCAAGGGTGAGTTTAGGCATTAGAACATGTCATACAATCATGTAAATGCTTAGTAAACGGAAGTAATAAGTTAATTAACCGACATTAATAATTATGTTTAGGGACTACGCTTGGCGGGTCACGTTCACAGCAAGGACCAAGGTATGGTTTCTTGCAGTCTGTTGCCTACCGGTTTACACCGGCTTGTGTTGTGTTTGTTTTTCTAGTGTTTACGACTTTGTAAGATTAAGTCATGTAATGAGTTTACAGTTGTTTAAATTGTATCAGTGAGATGTGTCATTTCCTTGTGGGGTGTGTCTAACTTGACCTAAACACTTGTTGTGAATTCGTTGTTTAAGTCCAATGATGGACTCCTAACAAGTGCAAGTGAGGAGTCCGGTAGTTCCGGCACGCGTGTGAGTATGGGAGTCGATGTCATAACCGGATCGATTCTTAGTTATGTTAAGGTGTTTCTTTTGGTTTTCAACCTACCCTTTAGCTTAACCAAGGCTATTTTACTGACTCACGTCGGGCCACAGGGGCATACTATGTTTGTTCGGGTGATTGGATCACTATATCCGACACCTTTGAGTTAAGTTAACCGTTCATAACGGGACGGTAACGAGTTATGTAACGAGCTAGGCATGAGTTGGCAAATCTCTAGGCTTTCGGGTAAATGAATGTTTTAGTTCGATTCCCAAAGGGAATCATATTGTTATGTGGTGCTATGCAATATTTCTTGCTATGCTTATTATGATGTATGTTAAAAATGAATGCCATGTTATCATGAAAAATAGTTGGCGTATCCCGGTAGCCGATGGGCTGCGCGTTAACATACCAGCCAAGGGTTGCTGACCCCCTCGGGGGCTCCATATTTATTTGCAGGATGAGGATCGCGAAGAAGCGGAGTGGCTGTAGGTCCTAGGTTGTAGGAATACTTTTGGTATGTTTTGGATGTGAGCCCGGGATGCGCTGTGCTCCGTGGTGTTAATTTTGGTACCGTTATTTTTACAATGGCGGTTGTTGACAGTTTGCAGTTACGTGATGGATGTAAGTAAAAACTCGGTATGTATATTATGTATTTATGCTTTTAGTTCTTGCTAGGAGTCTGATCATCAGAACCGGTACAATTATTGTATGTATTCTGCCTTGTTAGCCACGTGGGTGGCTAACGGCGTGTAGCACCAACCCGTTTAGTTATTGTTTAGTTGTTCATTTCCGCTGCAACTTCATTAAATTGTTAAGTGCGTAGTAGGGGTGTTACATGGTGTAGTGTGTATTGTGAATTGCAGTGTGTATTGTGTAATATGGATATGATGTGTATGAAAATGTGGATTGTGTATGTGAATTCGTATGATGCTTGATTTGTGTATGTTTGCAATGTGAAAGGAAGTAAACACCTCATAGGTGGTAGCAAGACACATTATGGCAATTGGTTTGCCTAATGAGTAGAATAATTAAACTATTAAACCTTGAGCAACTTTGAGGGCAAAGTTTCTTAAGGGGGTAGATTGAAATACCCCGTAATTAAAAATAGTGATTAATTAAGCTAATAAGTAATTTAGAAGCTTAATTATGTCAAAATAATCATGAGGGAACAAATCCCGAAGAAAACGGATCCTTAAAACGGATTAAAAACACAAACGAACCTTAAAGCGTGTTTTTCGAGGAAACCGGGAAAACGTGACTTTAAGCGGGTCAAATAGACTCGTAACAATTTTAGTCAACTAAATAGTCATTAATAGACATTAGTGAAGGTCTAGAGCCAATAAAAACAATAAAACGAGAAAATAGTAAAAACTGTCAAAAACGGGAAGTTATGGGTAAAAGTGTAAATAAAATAAATTAGTGTGTCCACTATTGAAAATAAAAATGTAAGTGTGTGTGTGTGTGCTGTATGGGCCGATTTATTTGCCCTCTCTCACACTCTCTTACTCTCTTCTTATGTACAAAAGACAAACAAAATTAAAAAGACAAAAGTAACTACTTAGTTATTCTCTCTCCTATCCCTCACAAACCCACGTACTGCACTCTCTCTTCTTCCTCTCTGGTTCCAACCATGGCGATTTGAGAACCCACATACAGATCCCTCTTCTTCATTTTTGAAACCTCAAATCACCACCAAATGCTACAAAGATTATACCGTTGAATTCATATCGCTTCGGAGAACATTTTACACCCTTCAAAAATCTAAAACCTCCAACTTTATTTTTGAGGGTATAATCGTTTTAGAGCTTGAGGAGCACCATTTGAAGCTCCATCTTCTTCTTCATGTTCTAAGGTAAGAAAAATACCAAAGCTCTCTTCTTTTCCATTTTTCCTTGCAAAAACCAAACTCACGTGAACACCATTATTTTCCCTCACCCAGCCGGCTTGGTGTTCCTCCTTGAGAGCTGAAGCATTGTCATTTTTTCACTCAAAACTCCACTAGAGACTCAAGGTAAGACTTCTTAAGGGTTTAAGTGGTTTCTCATAATCTAGGGTTTAATACGTGAGTTAGAAATTTACTAGTTTTGTGTATGTGTGTGTGTGTCTTGTACGTGGCTGTAGTTTGGCCTAAATAAACCAAGAAAACAAAGAAGAAGAAGAGAGGAGCAAGAAAGGAGAAAGGAAAAGAAACAAGGAAACCAAGGTAATGAGAAGCCTCTGTACAATTGTTAATGTTTGTGTATGTGTAGGTATATTACTGTAACAATGTTTAAACCACTGTAATCGTAGGAAAGGGATGGAATATGTTAATGCTAATTGTATTTGTAGTTTGAAACCTTTGAAAAACAAATAAACAAGTGCTAAGTGTAAATTGTTAAGTGTGCAGTAAGTATTTAGAATGTGATGTGAGTAATTTGTATATTGAGCAGGTCATGAACTAGGTTGAGTGTGCAAAATTATGTGGTGAGAACACTTAGAAAAATGAGATTGTTCACTTTAGTTTGTAACAGGAAGAAATATGTAGTTGAGTGGAGTTGTAAATGGTAAAACGTGAGTTGTCAAACTAAGTTAGGCTAGTTTAAGAGTCATTTAGTTAGTGGGAAGAAGAATGGGAAAGTCTGTAGTATTAGTTGGAGAAGGAAAAATGTAACAGGAAGAGAGAAACTTACAGTGAGTGTGATAATGTAACAGATTTTTATAGAGTTGGATTAGGTTAGTTTAAAATGCTTAATCAAGGTAAAAACATGCTAGATTATATGTGGGAATATTAGGGAAGAGGTTAGTAGAAGTTTAGAGTTGAAACAAGTTTAAAAACTTATATAAATTATAAAACTGCAACTGGTCCGGGTTCGTAAACCGGTACAGATACCCGGACCAGCATAAAAACTCGACAGAAAGTTATGCAAAAGGAGTGGTCCGGGTTTACAAACTAGGACACTAACCCGGACCACCCCAAAATCATACCCGTAACTTCCTAAAACAAGTGGTCGGGTTTGCAAAGGAGTACACAAACCCGGACCATACGAAAAACACACCTGTAACATGACCAAACATGTGGTCTGGGTTTGTAAAGCAGGACACAAACCCGGACCATACAATAAACTCACCCAAGGACTTTTCCAATGTGTTGGTCCGGGTATGTAAACCCGGACCAACCTAAAATTTGTACAGAACGTGTTTTAAAGCTAAACTAAGGATGGGTAATGATATTATAAGATAATTAAGACATAATTAATGATGTTTAAAGGTCATTAAGGCCATAAACAAGCTTAGAAAATAATCTTAAGTAAATAACCTAAGTACATGTATTTGAACAACAATGAATTAGTAAGTATAAACCAGGAAATGTTAGTAAAGTAATTAGTAAGGTTAAGTAAGGGTAATTAACCACCCAATTGCATGTATATGATAGGACTTGGATTGTGAACACCAGAGGAACGTCGGATACAAGTACAACGGTGAACGGTATGAACTCCTCATGCCCCGTATGCTACCTTGGTTACTCTGATTTGTGTGTTGTGTGCTAGTTGATCACCAATTAAGATAAACGCACGAATCGGACATATTACGCTTACTTGTGAATATCATGAGATTGTTCCTTGTTTGTATATTTTCTTTTAAATCATAGTTTGTATAATTCATGAAATGTATGGATGAATATGAGTGTGAGTATGTATGATATATTGTATTGTGGCCGAATGTGATTGTGATTGTGATTGGACTTCTAACTGATTCCTAACAAGCTAACCAATCTAACTTAAATTGGTAATTAAATTGGAATGAGTAGAAGTCCGATATAGTTTCGGCCACGCATGAGGATGCGGAGTCACAAGAGGTTGGCTCCAATTCCTGACTCTTTAACTGGTCCACGGCCCAAACCCCTTAAATGGGTAGCATCCTGGATTGGTGAGTCAAGTAAATCCCGGTGATGGGACGGTGTAGTCCCCGGGCCGGAGGTCATACCGACTTAACATGAGTAAAAGTAAGTAAATAAGAATGAGTAAATAAGTATGGAAAAGTAAGTAAGTAAAGTAAGAGCAAGTAAGTAATGTGTAATGAGTAAAAGAGTAAAAACATTCCAATTAACCCGGAGGCGTAATTTGGCTAACCCTTGTGAAGGTAAGTATTGTGTATGCTATTGTACGGTTGTTTGGGTTGTGTACTGTATTGAGCATGATTATATGATGTATGTAAAGCATGTATGTATGAAATTAATGAACCGCATGTACATTCGACCTTAAATAGTCGGCGTACCCTAGTTAGCACGCGGTATATGCGGAGTTTATGCGCAGCTTTTGCTGAGCCCCTAGGGGCGATGTTTTTACTCTAATACAGGTCCTCGTGAAGGTTGAAGATGATGAAGAGATTAAGTTTGTTCTTCTTTTGTAATTGGTGAATTGTGAATGGTGTACTATGTTGTACACGGCTGTAGGTTTTGTTAGCCGGTGTACCATAGGGTACACCCCTTTTGGATAATGAAAGAATGGTGGATTGGTATAGATGAGTAGCTTGTAGAAACTTCTAGTTTTTGGAGATTGGAAAGGAATGTAATTAAATACTTTAAATACTCGGTAATCCAGCAATGTAAGTATATTATCTTTTGTATTCAATATGGAATGTAGTAGCTCGGTATACTTAGGCATCAGACCGTCACTGTAAGTAGTAATAGTTTAGCTAGCCGTATGGGCGGTTAGCGGCGTTGTATCACCCGCCGTAGTAGTAGTAGTATTTCCACTGCGACGTAGTAGGATTATCAGGACGATTAGACGGTAAGCATAGGATTAACGGTAGGGGTGTTACATCGAAGGATCATAATAATTCTAGAAGACCATAATAATCTCAAGAAGTCCGAGATAATAATAATAATAATGGGATATTATCTCATAATTAGATTCTTGCTTTGAATTACTTTATCCCTTGGACCTGCATACTCAAATATTGACAGATTAAAAGACATTTGTCTTTGGGGCTGCCTGGAGCGACCGGGCTTCCCAAAAGTGTTTGCTGATAATATCATATACTTTTGTAACACGCTCTACCATTGTACAGATGGTGAGATCATCAATTTATCACTCTACCGGCTTTAAGACGGTGAGATTGTCGATTCATCACTCTACTGACTTTAAGACAGTGAGATTGTCGGATACAAAACACTACCATCGCAGATGGTGAGTTCGTCGGATACAATCACTCTACCATCTTTAAGATGGTGAGATCGTCGAATACTTTCTTTGTCTTTCTTTTCTCTTCTTAAGACTCTCCGGTCTTGGTTTTAAGTAAATCAAAAAATGGTTTTACAATATTTCTATTTTGTTTGAAAACTTTATATATCTTTACTAAGGGTGATCAATCCCCTAGAAAAAAGTTTCGTAAACTTCCAACGACAAAAGAATATTCAAAATCAAACACCTGAAAGTTCGGTACCTCCTTTTTTACCGGTAGAATGATATTACCGGTGGGATGACGTTACTGGTAGGACGTCATATTGCTATCGGTGGAGATTTTGGCCCCATTCTTTTGTCCACCGTTCAGCTGGTTTATGTACTATCAGCTGCGGCCCGGGCTCTTCTGAGTGGTGACTTCTTCGGTTGCTGTATGGACGGGATAACCAGAGGACCCGTTCTGATTTTAAACCATTCCACATCATGTCTTCCCTCTGTTAAGCTCCAAGGTGGCGGTGAAGTTGACAAGTTCAGTAGTTTTCTAGCAACCAGTCAACACAGACAAAATTTGTTCTGGGGCCTTCTGACTTCACGTCCGGACCTGGATCAGAGTAGTGCCCGGGACTCTCAGAACCAGTTTTGGAATGCCTTGTCCTTTCCCTCGGTTCAATTCGTGCGAGGTTGAATCGTCCATAATGGTAGCAGCAATTTCCACATCAAAACATGAGGAATAATCACAGATGTTGAGTGTGTTAGTTAAATTGGCTATTTACGTTGAAAGTAAAACGCCTGAGCTTAATTATGCTGAACAGAATTTGAGAATAGAACTGAACTAAAAGAAAGTAGGGTAGGCACAGAATGACATCCTCCTACATTATTTGGGCGATGGGCAGAATTCAAACACTCTCAAATGTTTTATCAGCATATTCATTCGATAGCAGAAGTAAACAGTAGGCAAGGGAAAATATATCAACAATAAAGCAACAATAATGGGAATGGAAACGCTTAACAGATCATTTATTTAACAAAGAACTAGATTAAACAATACTCATACTTTAGTTTACAAATGACGTTAATATAGGATTGGAAGAGAAGCACCAGTGTAAGAGCATTTTAATTTATAGTCTGGAAACTGCGATGAAATTGAGCTATACATGTCTCTGATTTCAAAAATATGTTAAATGGTCCAGCCAAAGTCAATTTTGATCATGCCCCAACGAATGAAGATAGGGCTAAACCTGTTACTTCTACGAGAACTTTTTGTCTAACAAGTTCCTCCAGTCTTAGTGTACATTAAGGATGCTTAGTCATGTCATATGCACAGACATTTATCAAGATGCAACCCATGTTTTAAATAAATCTAAAGATATGAGCGAAACTTTTGCTCGATTTTGACCGCAGGGCAGTAGTAAGCAGAGGTATATACTTTAATAGATACTTTAAATCAAGCAGAACATTTCACATGACGTTCCAACAGTAAAACACAATAACACTTTAACATATTTGGGAAATGGGTAAATCTAAGATTTTGACACTGATGCAATAACGTAGTTATGCAGTCATGTAAATGTGGTAGCGCATAAAATTCCATTTTGCTGTATCAGTCTTTAAATAAGTAGGCTAGCAGGCAGGGTAATACCCAATACGGTAGGGTAATAGTAAATATGAAGCATCGGTCGTGTAAAATGTGAAATAGCATCATTTAAAGATGCAGGTTGAAAAAGCTGGAGGTTCTGATTTTAAATACTTTAGAGCATACACAACAGGTATAACGTGTAGAAATGCAACACCCTTGAGTGCAATATATTCATTTTAACTTAATGAATGGGTATTACCCGGTTCTATTTCAAGGCTAACCACAATTTCAGACAGAATCCCAGACTAAGGTGAACTATCGAAGCCATCCTTTAATAAACATCTCAGTTGTAGCACACAAAATCAAGGAGACAGATGACCAAACTGAACAAAACTTAGAACCTGATCCTTCATTCTAATTGGTTAATCTTTAGGGAAACATCCAACCAGATCCACAGTGAACTCGAATTTATCAATCTTAGAAAATAGACTTCGCTGCAGGGGTTAAAGTAAGACGGACGATGGTTCTAGATGCTAAACACAGACAGGTCATTTTGATAGCTTGATGAGCTATGTACGTCTCTATTTACAATGACTGTAATTAAGAACAGATGGCCACAAGTTTATTCCATAATCCTACAGGGATTCAAGAACATATTGAAAATCGAGGCCAGATACAGTATTGCTTTCAATTTGTGAAGTAAAGAACATATTTTCTAAACTATCCAAGCCACCGAATCAAACAATAGCAACTTTCGTTTTTCATAGTAGTTTGCTGAATTAGAAATACAGGATTACCTGGAAGCGTTTGCTTTTTAGATCATCCAATTACCTCTGATAAGAGACACCGAAACAGCAAAGTCGTTCTATAAATGGCTTCCTTGTTTTCCATCCTTCCCTTGTTCTGGAACTGAACTAACTCGAAAACAATAACACGAGGTTCGATCAAGAGGTGGTCACAGCAGCGACAGTTCAAAAGAAATTTAATAAGGTTGCGCACAATGACACTACTTAGGGGCGGATCGAGGCGGGGTCCAATGGGTCCCGGACCTCATAGTTTTTCTGATGATAACAAAAATAATTTTTTTAAAATATAATTTTAATAAAATAAAATTGAGTAAAATAGTGAAAGTTGATAATAATTAAGTAGTAAAGACATGTTCTTATATGTGAGGTTGTAAGTTCAATTAATGTCGATGATCTTTTTTTAAAGTAAAGTTTTAATATACGTTAATATCGAAAAAAATTTTGGCCCCATGAGATTTGAAATCCATACCGGTAAGATCACACTATCGGTAGGGTGATATTTACCGGTGAGATGATATTACCGGTAGGGATGTATATTAGCGGTGAAATGATATTTACCGGTAGAGATGTATATTACCGGTGAAATGATATTTACCGGTAGAGATAGGAGAGGGGGCTCGCTCAGAGGCAAACTCTGATGCAGAGAACGTAAGATAGAGCTTCGATCTCTTCCAAAGTTAATTCTGACACCCCCTCCATTATCAATCGATTGTTGTTATTGATAGATTGAAGGCCATTGCCCGGTCGCTCCAAGATCATCGCCCGGTCAATGAGAACTTTGATAATCATTTTTTGCACATGAATCTTCGCATGAATTCCTGGCGACCAATTATGATCTTTCTAAACAGGAGTCTGATCGCGAACCAAATTTTCGAGCCTTTGAGAATCTGATCTTCTTCGATCCTTTGGATTCTTGTAATCCTGATCTTTCACCGTTCATGACTGATATTCCGATCAACTGAAAAATTCCATCCTTCTCTTTTTAGGTTACACCTTTTGGAATTAGTGTCGTGGCGGTTGACAGAAGAATTGAGCTTCTACTTTGCTTGTTTTCTTCTTGATTTGAAGACTTCATTGCGAGGACTTAAAAATCGATCTAAGATCTGAACGTGATCGACTTCAAAACATCTAGCACGGTGGGATCCAGATCGACGGCTCCTTGCAATGCCTTCTCTTGGATCTTGCCATTTTTGATGGAGATTTTCGGAAAATCTGTTGCCACCCTGGTTTTTGATTTTACGAAGATTTTGAGGCTTCTTATTCCTGATGAGCCGTCCCGCTCTGTAGATTTTGAGGATCTTTTTGGTGATCATTTGCAATGCGGTCGCCCTGAAGATTGTGATGAATGACCTCGACGAACTTTGGCTGAATCGTCAATTTGGATCGAAGATGAACAAGAACGTGGTTGAATCGTGGTTTGATGTTCGTTTCCCACGGACGGCGCGAAATGAATTCGGTCTACGTAAGCTTCCAGTCAGAGTTCTTATTCATTTCCTTGTTACAACTCTAGATAGCTTTTTGGGATAGTCCTCTCTTTTTCTAATTTGTCACCTACAAACGGTCCACGTCTTCGATTTATAGACTTTCTATAACCAAGTTTACTTTTTAGCCCCTATACATGCGGTACCATTATACTAATATAATTGTTAGTCTCTATGTGGATAATACTTCCGGACTGAGACACTGCTTCTGCACCGGACCAATTCTTCCGGGTCATCTCTTCAGGTAATAATCCTACCGGTAGCGGGTCTCACGGTAGCAGGCTTTCCGATAACAGGCCTTTCGGTAGCGGGTCTTTTCGGTTGCAGGCCTTCCGGTAATAAGCCTTCGGGTAGAGGGTCATTCGGTAGCAGGCCTTCTGGTAATAGTCATTTTAGTCATGGTATATTCTATACCATTACAATCTCGACATTTATTTATTACGCTTCTGGGATTAATTCATGTTAGTGCGTTGTAACCTTGAAAATTCTTTATGTGCTCACTTGTCATAGGTATTGGTTTGTATATAGGATAATGTAGTAAATATCTCGGTCATCACTACGGTTTGTTGCTGTTGTTGTTGTTGTATTTGTTATATTTCGGTTATGCTTCTTTACTGGCATGGGCGAGTAATGACATATGACAACCAAGTAAGGATTAATGTAGTTTAACTTCCGCTGTGACTTCTCTAATTATGCTACGAGAATGATTATCACGAGATTAACGAGTGGGATGTTATAATATCCAATCAATGAGGTGTTAAGTGAAAAAATAGCTATAATTATAAAAGTCTATTATACTTTATTACTAATATTAATTGTTTTTCTATTTTGTAAAACAAATTATTAAATAAATAAGCTGATGTAAGATTAATGTTTTAAAAAGAGAAATAAAAGTATTATAGATAAAAATTAGGCTCTATTCTTCGATGAGTTGCTAACTGATAGCTGATGACTTATAATAGCTGATGTCAGTTGTCAGTTGATATATTAGCTGATTTATAGGGTAGATGGTGAATTCCACCGTTCTTTTGTGAAGGGTTGGTACTTTTTTTTCCTAAAACGCTGTGTTTAGTGCGGTGGTATGAACGAACGTCTCCCCAAGCAACAATCTCCCTCGACCTCGCTGAAACTCAATTACCCCCAATTCAGAGGATTTCGACGCCGCCTGTAAGCACCGTTGTGCAATTCATTTTTTTTCTCCAAAATTCCCTTCATCTCTGGTTTGTAATTCTTTACGTTTCTTTGATCTCACCAGGGGAGCGTCTCAATTATCCCCATTTCCAACCAATTCGACGTCGACTGTAGCAGAATCGTACTGCATTTGCTTTTTTTTCCCCAAAATTCCATTCGTCCATGGTATGTACTTGATTATGCTTCTTTCTCTTTAACAGCAGCGATGTCTAGGGCAAGATCCAGAAACAACATGTCTACCATTCCTACCCAAACGCTGAACACGATATACGTCAAGTGTGGTTTGTGACATAGACGCGACCTTACTTATTTATTACACTGCGAAGAACTATGGTAGATTGTTTTACAAATGCGATGACTGCGGTTTCTGGAAGTGGTGGGATAAGGTGAATACATGGAACGGGCACACATCAGAAGGGCCAACGTCTAGCAGCTCACGATCTAGGCAGAGCTCGTCAAGGCCACAAGCAGCCCTAAACACTATATACGTTAAGTGCGGCTGCGACAAAGACGCCACTTTCTCATTTCTTACACCGCTAGAAACTTTGGACGGCTCTTCTACAAGTGCGACGACTGTTGTTACTGGGAGTGGTGGGACAAGATCAACTCAAGAACAAGTCAAGTACATGAAGGGTCGACTTCCAGCTCGTCAGTTCAATGCTATCGTCACAGGGAAGTGGACTACAACATGCTTGAGAAGCTGGATGAATTAAGGGCCAGTCAAGGTGTGATTAAAAACAGGATCGATCGACTGGAGGCAAATCTGGAACAACTGCATACAAAAGTGTTTGCCTTAGGATCCATAATTACAATGTTTGTGATAATATTTTGTTGAAGTAGGACTAGAGAAGTTATCAGGAGACTGTAATGCATTGTACTCTTCTGTTGGCATTAGTTTGTAGCAAGCAAAGTATTTCTGTGATTTTAAATTTTGTATTGCAGGAACTGTATTGTCCTCTGCTTTTCTGTAATGGATGTAAAATTCTGCTCCTTGTGATAGACCGTATCAAATGGCTAATATGTATTGAAATTTGTTGACTACATTGTTCTGCTGTTTGGTTTCACCCCTGCTGCGTATATTATATTGATTCTACTATGCAGTCTGTTATTAGCTGTAGTGAATTTGCAATATACGTAGCTCCTAGATGCAGACTTCCATTTTGTCATTGGTTAGGGGCTATGTTCTTGGAAGTTTGCTTGCTAGATGGTAAACTATGCAGTCTGTTTTTCTGTCATCTTGTTGTAATATTCACCCATTCTTGTGTTTCTGAAATTGGAATTTGTATGCAGTTGTACATTGCACTCCTACTTTCAGTCAAATTGATGTTTTCATAAGAGATGTGTCCAGGCATCCTCTTTCGTTACATAAAAATGCCTATGCTTGTGGTAGTGAAGGAAACACATACGTTAAAATTCCTGCTTCATTAAGGGGCTTCTTTTTTTGGTTGCTACAGGTTCGAAAGCTCAAACATTTTATAAAAAAAAAAGACATCAGATAGTGATTATTGGTTTTCAGCTGCATCTCAGTTTCTATCAGTGCCGACATTACTGCACTTGTTGCATTTCTTTCTTCTTATCACTCAGTTTGGTCAACCATGAATTCCATTGGTTCTTTAATTTTGTAAATCTGATTGAGATGTCGAAGTAAATTTAACTGAGAAGTGTGTTTATGATCTTTTTGTTTTTAAGTTTGCGCAAAGGTTCCTTGCAGTTTCTGATTTGTAAAACCTTATTCACAGGTCTTGTGTATTAAAATCAATGCTCTTATCAGAATTGTGATAGAATTACCTGTGGTTTTGTGTCCGGAATCTGTCACCATTTTGGCCATGTCTGTTAAATGTTGAGTAATTAGTGTTCTCCGTCAATTGCGTGGGGTTAGTATTTTCAATCTCAGTAAATGTCAAAAACACATTTCGGGGAAGGAGGATGAAGCAGCTGTTTTGATACTTGGTGCTTTTTTGATCCCCCGTCTCTGGTAGAGATTTATGGCTCTTGGAAATTTCATTATTGTTGTGCTCACTGTGGTTTTAATCTTTCATTTTATCAGATGGTTTAAGCTATTCCCAAATGGAAATGACATTACTGCACAAACCTGAAACCTCACAAAATTGAATCGTTTGATGTGTCGATTAAGAACAACTTCTTTAAATTTTTTAAGATGCATGGCGGTAGACCACAGACTGGTTGAGTCTGTTTTGAAGTAAGTAGTCTAGCAGCAACCTGCGTGTGAAGCTTCAAGAAAACACCAACAACAACCGCAATGATTTTGTAGATTGCATTAAAAGAGTTGCTGCTACAGACCCTTTTGTTTTCACATATACAATTGCTGTTGCATTATACGTACAATTTGATATCTAAAAACCACATTTGTTAAAAAAATAATAGCAGAAAAGTGATCCTTATGCTAATATCGGCTGCGATACAGCTAGCATATGTCAAAGAGTGGCATCTTCATATTTTACCAGGCCTGCTACTACAACATACTACATGAAAAGGTTCTCCTGCTACAGAGTTGCAACTTGCATTAGTACTTGCTGTACTTGGTCCACAGACAATTTCAACAACTGAACAACTTCTAAATTTCTTTTTTCCCTGAGAACCTAAATCCAAGTACAAGAATAAAATAAAAACTCCCTGGTGGAAGTTATAACATCAACCGTCCGAGGCAGAAGTGAATCACAGTTGTATTCAAACCAGTTTCACAGACGAAAATGCTTTCCCTTAGACACCGTGATTCAAATCTCTCGACAACAGAATCAAAGTGATAAATATTTTTATGTACATACTACAAAAGTAGGAGCACTGGTACAGGAGCAATTATGCAGTAAATACAATACAGTTGCTGCTGTATCATATGACCAACTCTTGTTATAAGAGTTTACAGCAGTACCTGCAGAAAACCGGGCTTAAAATAATGATGCTATCAACCACATCATATCATATTTCGCAATATTATCAGAACAAGAGGAATTCATAGCATACTGATTACTAATATACCAAAAGAAACAACCAGTTTTCAGACTATCGTTACCATAGTGGTCGAGGATACTTCAAAATAAACACAGTAGTTTATGCAGACAGTCCGCAACTACTTCAGCTCGTACAATTGTTCAAAAGAGGAACACATTAAAATACTAATTGTGTTCTAACGTCGATAACCCCTCATAATCCTATATTGTTGCATTTCAGTTGTTATCTGGTTACGAACAGCAGCCATGGTTGGTTGTGCTTCAGATTCATCATCATCTACGGGATTGTTCACATCTTGATCGACATCTAACTCCTCCGGCATCAGCTCCGGTCCGTTATCCACGATGTCGAAACCTGGGTCACCGAACTGGCTCAACCTACAGAAATTATGCAATACAAAACAGGCGTTGACGACCCTTGCTTGCTTCTGCACTGTTTTGAAATGAGGAACACATTCTAGTATGTGCCATTTCCCTTTTAGTGCACCAAAAGCACGTTCTATGGCCGATCTTAGAGATGAATGATACTTGTTGAAGTACTCTTTTGGTCCTTGTGGTTCCTCCGCTCGAAACTCAGCTTGGTGGTATTTGTCAGAAGTGTGGGGTGTGAGAACACAGTCTCTGTCAGCATATCCCTTGTCAGCAAGATAATATTTACCTAAACAAATGAATGAGTTAGGTGCTGATAAGTTCCTGCACATTATGAATAACGTTACAACATGAACGCAAGTATTTGCATACAACAGTACCTGCTGGTGGCTTAGGAAACTGCAGTGTGTGATCAGCCATACAATCAGCAAGGATGCGAGAATCATGTGCTGTACCTTCCCATCCCGCACAAACAAATGTGAAAACCAGATCAAAGTCATAGATAGCAAGCACATTTGTAGTGGGGTAACCTTTTCTTCCAATAAATCTGAGCTTGTTCTGCTCAGAGACGATCATCTGAACGTGGCACCCGTCAAGTGCACCGACACAGTCCTGACATGATGAGATTCATAATACTGTTCAGTTAGACATGCGATTAAATTGTGTTGTACACGTGCAGAGATCATAAATTATTTTAATTTGATAACGAATGACAACCTTAAAGAAAGGGTAGTAATTTGGATTCGAGAGAACTTTATGGGGGATCACATCAAACGACACCCTAGGCCGAACTATATCCCACCCGAGCATGTCCACGGAATGAAGCACATCCTCAAAATGCCTATGTATAGTGGACGATGAACGCTGGAAACGTTCCATAGTCTCAGTCACAGATGCTTATGTGCAAGAACATGCACAAATATTGCTACCTTCTCCCTTGGTTGTAGCCTATCACTCGACTGCAGATTGTATCTGCTCTCTAGCACCTCCACCAATGATAAGAAAGTATCCCGATTCATCCGAAATGCATTGTAACATCTCCTTGTCCTGCCGTTTAGCACTTCTGAAACCCACGCAGCTCCAGTCAGGCTAGATGTGTGTACTGGTCTCCTTAATGGCCTGTCCATATATTGTGTTGCTGCCTCTATGAACTGAAGCGCTTCTCTTGTCAAAGTAATCATATCCAGCCTGATTGCTTCAAAAAATAATTTTGTTTTTTGAGGATCATCTCTAATATTGTCCATGATATCGCGGACTTGTGTCCCAGAAAAGAAAGCCATAGTGAAATTTATAACAGACCTATGACAAAAAAACAACCACATAACCGAACGTTAGATAAATGATTAATCAGTTTAGTAACACTTCCATATAACAACCGAGTTCAGGTCGGAACACAAGTAGTGAAGGTAAACAAAGTGGGACACTCTAACAGTCATGAACATAACCTAGCTTCTGATTATTACATAAGGCATGTTACTAACACAACCACTCTAAACTATTTGCCACTCATATACTACTACTTTGTCATTTCCATTAGCATTTTGATCAATCGGACAATCTCCTCGTCGCTGACCAGACACTCCATAATATCACGGAAATCAGGTCTCTCCATCACACTTGCACCGAATCTGAACTCCTCATCAGACAGTTGGCTCACTTTCCTTAATTTGTTCACTGCCATCGTTTCTGTCAGTCGACCTTCTCGTCTGTTCATTGATTCATAGTCTGGTCTAGAACTACCGCACACAATGTCCTCAATGTGATTAGCAAGGGAGAAGTTGTATGTCATCTTTAACTCCATAAAGAGGAGAAATGTTTGGTGAATCAAACCATCTCTTCCGCATATGTGGCAACTGTGCCTCTTTCTCTTACTCCCGACATTGTAGTGCTGTTGAAAATGCTCGCTGAGTACAGTGGTTAATGTCTGGACAAATTCAGCTTCAAACTCTTCGTATACAGCAAGCACGAGGTACTTATACAGATGCTCATCGCTCTGCAGTAGTCTTTGTTTTATCACAGCGACCACTTTAGGATTCAGTCCAAGTTCTGTTTCATAAAAGTATATGAAAAATTAATTAATTACTAAATTTATACAGACGCAGAGGGTATAAAGCAGTTGCAGCAAGTACGTTAATTCTGAAACAAATATGTTATTTCAGAATCAGATTCAAGAGTATTGGCACAATGTTCAGTTACCAGCGCTTTTTATTTGAACTACTAATATTCTCAAACACTGCCCAAGTTCACGATGCTATTGTTTTAAAAACTGAAACAAATATCTTAATTCTGAAACAAATATGTTATCTCAGAATCAGATTCAAGATTAGTGACACAATGTTCAGTTAGACCTGCGCTTTATATTTGAACTACTAATATTCTCAAACACTGCTCAAGTTCAAGATGCTATAGTATTCTGAAAACTGAAACAAATATCTTAATTTTGGAACAAATATGTTATCTCAGAATCAGACTCAACAGTAGTGACACAATGTTCAGTTAGACGTGCGCTTATTTGAACTGCTAATATTCTCAAACACTGATCAAGTTCAAGATGCAATTGTATTTTACAAACTGAAACAAATATGTTAATTCTGAAAGAGTAAGCAACGCAAGTTCATTACTACCATAGTACATATAATCCAAATTTCCATAACATAGAAGATACATATCGGCATACCATCTGCCTCATCCACTACTATTACATTCATGTACTGCCACCATCAGTTAGATAACTGATTACAAAAGTCAAAAAGGGCAGTTGACAGTTAGACTACTTAAACCCATGCTCCTTACATGTTACACAGTCAACCCTAGGTTATGGCTAGCTTAAAAAGCGACAACTATTTTACAGGCCATCTTTAGTACAAAAAGTGGCTCCAAAAACAGACAAACACATCAAATTCACTTCTGGTGGTCGACACCCCCATAAACAGAGAAGTGGAGGTGGCGGACCCACTCAATAATTTGAGCATCAGTGGTTAGTTGTTCCAGGGCTATCCTATTATCCCTAGAAGACACAGCAATCAGGGCGAAAGAAAACTCACGGTCAGTCAGGCCCTCAACTTGTTGTAGTCTTGCACCAGCCATACGAGCATCCATGACAGGATCTGGTCCCTCATCCCTTCGCTGGAAGTTATGCATCATAGCCTCTATATTGGTGAACTTGTCCACAATATTAGTCCCAACATCACCTAGCTTCTGAACTTCACCACCTTTTCCCTTGAAACTTCCTTTGGACTTCTTTTTGCTACTGCCTCCTTCTCCTTCCACTGGTTCTTTGCCCTTCCTGCGGTTGGGGTTGCCTTCATTTGGGTTCCCTTGAAGGTAAGCTCCAATGTTGTTGTAGTAGTTAACATCAGGGTTGGAGGAGGTTGCATTACTACCCAAGTTTGGGTTTACAGAAGCACCAACAGCTCTAGCAGCAGCTTGTCCGACAATAGCATTGTAAGCAGATCCCATGCTTGTATCAGCATTCACATTGTTTGAAATATCCATTTCTGCACCAGATGGGCCATCAGAGTATGTAATGTGGCAAGGAGGTATCATCCTCTCTCGATTCTCCTCCTCATCCCTTCATCATTTTGCTCATTGCTTTCAACATATCCAACAGAAGGACCGTTGACAGTGGATGCATCTGAACCACCAGGCCTCATTCGGAACTCACCAGTTGCGTGAGTTTGACCCCACAGGAGCTCCATCTCAGACAGCATATGAATTGGGAAAAGAGAATCCTCACACAGCTTTGCAAGTTCTCGGTTTTCCTGAATATACATTATACAGAAATAGAACTATCAATCTCACAAGATACATTATACAGAAACTAGACTACAAAACAACATGTATTGGTTTGCCTTAATATACATTATACAGAAACTAACCAACCAATCTCACAAGATACATTATACAGAAACTAGAATATAAAACAACATGTGTTGGTTTGCCTTAATATACAGTATACAGAAACTACCCAACCAATTTCACAAGATACATTATACAGAAAGAAGAATATAAAATAAGGGCAATTAATATACAGATAGATAAAAAAGAGATACATATACAGAAAACTAGACTAAACAACAGGTATCAGTTTGCCTGAATAGACAGTATACAGAAACTACCCAACCAATCTCACAAGATACATTATACAGAAACCAGACTGTATAAACAGAAGGTATCGGTTTGCCTGAGTATACAGTGTACAGAAACTACCCAACCAATCTCAGAAGATATGTTATTACTCATTGCAGATAATAAATTTAAAGGTGCATGGTGCTTTTCGTAATGAAACATGTGAACAAATAAAGAGTATTGAGTACCACTACAAATCAATAACATACTGAAAAGTAGAGTCAAGATTAAAGGAAAATTGTCAAAGTACCCTTTTCTGTCGTTCCAGCCACTCAGGAGAGAAAGTCACTTGTTTTGTGTCTGGGTTGAAGCCTAAACCTGTTTCTGACCTCACAAGTTTCTTCAATTCCTCCACTGACTCTTTAAATGCTCACTCTTGTTCTTGCATTGTCCTTTAGTCAGAAGTGGCACCACACCCCTCATGTCATTCATTCTCTTGGTGACCACACTCCACCGCTGCTTGTACCCAGTAAGTGATCCACTCCTCCCAAGCTGTCTTTGAGCAGCATTGACCATTATACCAAATAGGTACTCAATTTCATTCAGACTCCACCTAAAAACTGGCCTAGGTCATTGCAGGTTTTCAGGTTCGTCATCACTATTGTTGTTTTGCCTCTGGTTTTCCATGTTCTATCCACCCTAACTATGGGTAACGCAAGAGAAGGGTAACAACTTTCTGGGTTAATGAATCAAGAACGATGAAAAGCAGACAGACTGCAGACAAGTAAAATGTTTAACAAGTTTTCTGAGAAATAAACCACAGATCGAGCATAGCGTGGTTCAAGATATGTACGCAACCAAAACGAAAAAAATGAGGGCAGAATAATAACCTAGTAGTGCACACTTTAAACAATGATTCAGAATCAGGAGTGAGAGGTTACGATAACACTCACCAATGCAGATGGTTGCGGCTCAAATGGATCTGCAGACGGATGTGGGACACGAAGAAAAAGAACGAGTCATGTACTACAACAATGTCGAATTGAATTGAGGAGAAGTGGAAGATAATTGTCTGGGAAAATGTAATAGATACGCTCAAATGTAGAAGTGAAGAAGGTAGTTGCGCACCTGGGAGCGGCGATCGATTTTAAGTCGGCGACGTCCTCATCATATTGCGCTGTGTTTAGTGATGAATCTCTGTGTTGAAGATGGCGAAGATGTTGGAATTCTGGAGAACGAAATTTAAGGGAGTGCTTAGGAGATGACGTTAATGAGACGAGTTAAATTCACCAACCAATCCGTACGTGAGTTGCTCAACGGTAATACCCACTTTAATGCGATGATGCATAAGCTAGGGTTGTAGATGACGACATGTATTCTCATTCCAGCGCCGAACAAGGTTACGCAGTGAACTGGGTCAACCCAGCCCAATACGGTGAGATGGGGTAATTAAGCCCATAAGAGAACGGGACCTTAGTTGAGGATACCCCAAACTATATACCGTGGGCTTGGTCCAGTCTCTGCACAAGACGCTCCCACCACCACGTGTTTCAAAATATTTTTTAAAAGGTTCCCATGAAAATTCAAAAGCATGAGAAAATTTACCAGTTTCCCGCCCACATCTAAACCAAGGACTCGCGAATCGGGGTGTACCACAACTCGTCAGCATCGAGATGCCCGAGGCAAGTTCATCGCTATCATGCCATCTTCATCCCGCTCCAGCAACCCCCGTAGACTGAAAAACCCAAAACAATAGTCCCTCTACTAGTTCATTCAAAATAGAGAAAACCCACACACAGATTTCTCAGAAATAACAGACATGTCCACCACCGTAGGTGTTCGCCGGCTAAAAGAACGCGGAGGCGGCGGCGGGGGAAGGGTCTCTGCCGGCCCAGCCAAGCCGTCTAAACCCCTTACTCCGGTATCGGACTCGACCAAGGCACCTCTTAGCAGTGCTAAGCGATCCGCGGGAGCAGAGAAGCCTAGATCCGTCTCCAGGGGCCCGGCGTGGTCGTCGTCGCAGAAGCCGGTGATTCGTCAGATGCCGAGGATCGACAAACTTTCAGCTGTGGGGACCACAGCCTTAGATGACGGTGAGACGAGGAGACGATTGGCTTCGACCTCGTCGGTGCCGAGAGGTAGAAGCTCTAGTCCTTCTGATTTCTCTCGGATTTTGTCTGATTTGCGGAGTACGAGGGTTTCCTCTAGGGTTTCAGCTGATGCAACTGGTAGGTTTCCTGTAAATGAAAATAGGCGGGCCTTTGTGAGTGTCCCGGCAGTGAAGGGTGGGAAAGGGAATGGCTTGAGGGTTCCGGACAATAAAGGGTCGAAAGAAGCCATCGTCAAGGGATATGAAAATCGACTTCAAGGAGATGGAAAGGAGAATGCAAGTACTGGAGTCAGGTCTGGGAAAACGAGGGAGAATCAGAGAGATAGCAAGTCGGATTTCAAAGATAGAGGAGCAGATTCAAGTGGGGATTTCGGTAATCGTGGCAGCAGTGGTAATTTATCTACTGTACAATCAAATCGTGATGTGGGTATTCACCCTATTCCAGGTGAATACAAATCGGGGAATCGGTTAGATAGTGCTGTTGAGCAGCGTAATGAAGCACTCGATGCTGCCCATAAGCCAATTGTGGGTTCTGAAATAGAAAAGATTGTATCAGACCCAAGTTTAAAAGTAAGGGTGGGGAAGCATCTTTCAAAAGAGAAGGAAGACAATGGAGGTAGTAGCAGTGGAAGGATTGGCAACAAATATCCAAGCAAACTGCACGAAAAGCTTGCTTTTTTGGAAGGTAAAGTGAAACGAATATCTTCAGATATCCAGAGGACCAAAGACATGCTGGATACAAACAACCCGGATGCATCCAAGGTGATACTTTCAGATATCCAGCAAAAGATTTCAGGGATTGAGAAAGCGATGAGTAATGTCATGGGTGTATCCAATGGTAATTCGAGTTTATCAAAACGCACAACTGATGATCTTGGGGAGGTCAACAAAGTAAATCCTACTCTACTTAAGCCAGTTAATCTTGGAAATGTTTCCGTGAAAGGCTTGCACAGTGGGGAAATAGAGTCAAGGCTTTTTCAGCAACATAAACTGCTCCAAGGTAGAGTTATAGGGAGTGTGCCATCATTAGTCTCAAAAACATACGGGGCTCATGTTTCTGAACTTGGGAAGGGACCCGGAACGGTTTATGTTAGCCCTGCTGAGGAGAACCTGATTGCGCTAGAGTTTTTGACTACTCTGGGTAAGGAGAAACCCAAGGACCGTGAAATGGGTTTGAACGATCTAAAAGCCTGTCAAGATGTTCAGGACTGAAGATAACACCAAAATTGGGGATCAGAAATCGGCTTCCCTGCTTGCCATGAAAACAAATGTGGAGGTGGAGCTAACATCAGACGAGAAGCTTGATGATTTTGATGGGCAAGAGAACACACCGATGATTGTGGTTGAGGAGGATATTGAAGAAGACGACATACAACAGCTGCGTGAAATAGGGCGCAAGAACGCTTCTGGAGGATGGTTTGTCTCAGAGGGAGAATCTGTTATCCTAGCTCACGATGATGGTTCGTGTTCATTTTATGATGTTGTCAACAATGAGGTATGCTTAACGTTCTCAATTTTGCACCTAATTCGTTTCTGTTGAGTTGTCCTCATTCTGTGCATTTTGAGCCTTGCATCCTTAATGGTGAAGAGTTCTAAAGCCAAGCTCTGTGCCGCATGTATACTGAGTTTACACGCATGACAAATATATAAGAGGCTAGTTTTTTGCTGTATAATGCACGGTCTTTTATTAGTTGCAAGCATAGATTTGAAACAGTTTAACATGTTCACTGAAGTATAATTATATTTGTCTTTTAACAATCCTGACACTATGTGGAACATAGTTGTTTGGTTTCATCACTAGGAAAGTTAGGAATCATCCTCATGATTCTATCTCCACTCATGATCGCGATGAGTTTGAACTTTGAACATAGTTTAATATGAGTTGGCACTTTGGACTTACGTTCGTAAATTTCATAAGTTCTGATGTACATATATTTCTTGTGCATGAAGGGAATTGAACGTAGTTGAATTCTATCTCTTAATTTATCTTAAAATTTGACTTCACTCTCGTTTCAATTTCAGGAAAAGGTAGAGTATAGGCCCCCTTCAATACTCCCTCAATGTACATGGAGGGACTGTTGGATAGTTCGTGCCCCTACTGTGGATGGATGCTCTGGAAAATATGTTGTCGCTGCTTCCGCCGGGAACACTTTGGAATCTGGGTTTTGCTCATGGGACTTTTACACCAAAAAAGTGCAAGCATTCCACCTTGAAGAGAAAAAACCAACAAACACAAGATCTGTCTTGGGTCCACTGGATGAAAATGTAGGCGGAAGAAGAAATGCCTCGTGTACTGCTGTTTCTGCTGAAAATAGACAGTGGTGGTATAAGCCTTGTGGAACATTGATCGGCTCCACAGCCACCAATCAAAGGGCGGTTCAGATATATGATATCAGGGATGGTGAGAAAGTAATGACGTGGGATGTGACCAAACCCGTGTCAACTATGGAATATTCGAGCCCATTGCAATGGAGGAACCGAGGGAAACTAGTGGTTGCTGAAGCAGATGCTGTTTCCCTATGGGATGTTTCCTCGCCGAACCCTGAAGCTTTGCTGTCTGTTTCTTCTTCTGGCCGTAAGATAACGGCATTTCACGTTTGTAACACTGAGTCTGAAATTGGTGGTGGTGTCCGACAAAGGTTAGTAAATGAATCTTGGTTGAATTATACAGGCTTACTTCCTTGACAGAGTTTGCTGTTTTCGCTGGTTTCCGTATTGAATTATACATCTTGATTTTTTTTTCATCTACCGAATTATACATCTTGTTGACGGTGCTGATTAAGACAATTTTGATAACCACAGGGTGACTTCAGCAGAAGCTGAAGGACATGATGGAGTGTTTTGCACTCCTGATTATATAAACATCTTGGACTTTCGTCATCCTTCCGGTATAGGTATGAAGATACATAAAGCTGGTCTTGGAGCCAGCTCGGTTTACGCTCGAGGGGATTCAGTATTTCTTGGTTGCAGCATTGTGAAATCAGCTGCGAAGAAGCAGAATGTCTCCCAGGTGCAACAGTTCTCATTGCGAAGACAGAAGCTAATAAGTACATATGTATTGCCGGAATCTGACTCTCACATGCACCACTCTGCTCTGACCCAAGTGTGGGGCAATTCAAGCCTTGTCATGGGTGTCTGTGGTCAAGGGCTTCATGTATATGATGCTCTGACGGATGAAGGATTACCAACATATGCGGTTGATTATGGTACCACCCAGAAGGTCAAGGAAGTCATCGGCCCAGATGACTTGTATTACCCTTCTTTTGACTACTCATCTTCCCAAGTTCTGCTCATCTCTCGAGATCGACCAGCAATGTTCAGATACCTATGAACGCGGTTGAAGTTGATCGTCAAAACCTTCCATAATTATGCTTTTACTGTACAATGTCTTAAGTATCTGGTAGATGCCCTGCGTAAAATGACTGGGCGTGGGCTTTTTATTCAGCGTGTGAATCATCTGATTAAATCGTACGCAAAGTAACTGGACCGCGGCCTGTTTATTTAAAGTTTATGTAATGCCAATTTCGGTACCTCGTCGACGGCGTATAGATATTACATAGGCGCCCTATGCCCTGGGATTTCTTAGTATATTGACCGTACTAGGCAAAGAAAAGATAGGCGTTCCTCTTCCTTGGATGCTCAGCTAATAGTATCCACACCGGTTGAGGTCAAATCGGTTATTGTAATACATCTACTTAAATAATCTTTTAAAGTTGTACTCGTTGTATAATAGTGTTTGCAGGTTAATTGGCGTTTTCATCCGAGTTTGTACGCTTTGCTGCTGTTGTCATGTATGGTTTCCTCTTTGCTTATAGAACTTCATGTTCGCGAGGCATGTCATAGTTGGTGTTACAGATTTAGAATCTCTAAACCAGAAGAATGATTGAAGAGCTAATGTTTATCAAAACAACAACTCTGTCTCAATTTGCAGGCTGTTACGTCGAAGAAGAACAACCCGGCTCAGAAGAGAAGGAAGAACACGAGAGGGAAGAGATATAGATGAAGAAGAATGAACTTTTTCTTGTTGTCTTTCAATTCTAATTTGTACATGTATTTATAGCAGTTTAACAGTTTGTAAACTGAATACAACTTGTCTAACTGAACAACTAATTTCCTATAACAGATCTCCCCCTCCCTGAAAACCTTGTCCTCAAGGTTTGAATTCAAGAAAACGAAAGCAAATCATAGTAAAACTCTCATATAGCTTCCCTTCTCCATTAGGTTGAATAGACCATTTAACCAAAACTTTAGTAACAACTTTCTCTCCTGGCTATTTAACCATCATACGATTCAGAATCAAACCAAGGTAGCTAGTCCTTCAAGATCTGCAAGTGCCTTTGGAAAATACTCAAGTGGATCTGCTGTTCTTATCTCAACACAAGTGAATTAGAGCAACTTCGTGTTTGTTTAACATTTTAGCATATCCATCTCTGTCACATGGGTTATAACATCTTATCACCTTTAAAAATTTAGGAGAATATCATTTTATATTTTCGTATAAAAAAGCGAATATGATGCACGTATGCGAAGAGTTCTTGAGCTATGAAATTTCTTCACCTATATATACAATTGATTGAAGTGTGCTTATCATACACATTTTGTCCACCTACATATAGTGCACACTGTATAAACGAAGATTGCTTGAGCTTCGTTGTTTGTCCACCTTTGGAAAAGTAATACATGGAGATCCCATGCACCATGTTGCACGACGTTGAACCAATGACCAACCATTATGGTCTGTATTTTGCTATAATGTATTCCATTATCAATACGATCTTGACATCCCATCAGATATTACATTCTCGGAGTTTGAGAATTTCATCGAGACTAGGCTTAAAGAGCTCAATGGTTACCACTGTGTGGTTGATACGATTGTCCATCGATTACTACTGTGCTCCCATCCACACCCTATCTGGGGACCATTACAGATACTACGTGATGTTGGCGTTCAACGGATGATTCAACATTTCATTTTCAATAAACAATTGTATACCAGGGTTGAACTCTATGTCATATATGGATTCATAGAGGATAGCCCGTTACCATTACCACCAAGGACATTTGGGTCAGGGGCAATCTATGGTGTGGATGTCCCAGATGACAACGAGGGGGCTGCAGAGGGTGACAGATATGTTGCGAACTAGTATACGGTGTTAAGATTTTTATTGTGGGCAGCTTCGTATGACATAACATAATAAGTGTTTATCTTTTCAATTGTTTAGGTTTTCTATAGTGACAGAGATCCTTTGGTACTTTGAAATATGTAATAACACAATGACGGAGGTCATTTGATATACTTTGAAATATGCAGTTTTTATAACGCAATAACAGTGTATGTTCGATACTTTGGCCATTTTTATGAAACACTTGTTGAAGTCGGATTAAGGTGAGTTTTTGCCATGTTATTGTGAGCATATAGTACTACGTATACTCAAAGTTACAACCAAAACAGAGATCATTTGGTACTCTGAAATGTGTGAACAATATCGTACCAGCATGCAGTTTGTAATAACACAATAATAGTGTATGTTCGATACTTTGGTCATGTTTATGAAACACTTGTTGAAGTCGAATTAGGGTGAGCTTTTGCCACGTTATTTTGTGCATGTAGTACTACGAATAAGCAAAATTACAACCAAAATAGAGATAATTTGGTATTATGAAATTTGTGAACAATATCGCACCAACATGCAGTTTTTAATAACACAATAATAGTGTATGTTCAATACTTTGGCCATGTTTATGAAACAATTGTTGTAAGGTGAGTTTTTTTCCATATTATTGTGGGTATGTAGTACTACGTATATGCAAAGTTACAACAAAAATACCTATGAAATTTGTGAACAATATCGCACCAACATGCAATTTTTAATAACGCAATAATAGTGTATGTTCGACACTTTGGCCATGTTTATGAAACACTTGTTGAAGTCGGATTAGTGTGAGTTTTTGCCATGTTATTGTGGGCATGTAGTAATACATATACGCAAAGTAACAACCAAAACAGAGATCATTTGGTAATCTGAAATTTGTGAACAATATCGCACCAGCATGTAGTTTTTAAAAACGCAATAATAGTGTATGGATACTTTGACCATGTTTATGAATGAAATACCCCTAATATTTAAATAATTAAATAAGGGTAAATAAGTATTATTTAGGGGATTATTAAACCCTAAGAAAGTATATAAACACTTGGGCGTTAAAACGCACCTAAACTCCTTAAGGTAAAAAATGAGCGTTAAAGCTCGACCTTAAGTTAGACAAGTTATATAAGCTATAAACCTCACATGAAAGTAACATAGGATCATTATATGACCCTTAGAATACAGGACCTCATCTAAAACTGAGTAAAAATGCAAATGCTCGGGAGTTCCCTTAAAGGCCCTTAAGGCCCGAAAGTCCCGGAAATACATTATAGAATGAAGTAAAGCATTACACTTCATTCCAAATGCACCATAACACTTCATTAAACATATAAGATGAAGTCCTCACGGTAGAATTTCAATTAAACGCAAAGCGCTCGGAGGTTCCTGACGAGGACCCGATAAACTCCCGGGAATGCCCCGGAGGAGTGCCGAGGTGGCACAAAGTCCTATATAATTCATTCTTAGAGTTCCTAACATCATTATTCAACATCCTAAAGAGAATGCTCGAGCTACTTTCTCAAAAATAAACAAAGTGCTCGGACGAATTTCTTAACACTCCTATTTTGCCCCGGGAGTGTCCCGGTAGGCCGGAAATTGTGTCTTGAATTGATATAACCCCATATAACTCAATGTAACACCTTAACATATTATTGTTGACTATAAACAATGTTTATAAACACTTGTAACTCATAGCGACTACTTATTTTCCAGAAAATCCTTAAAGCACAAAAACGCACCTTCGGGTGTCACAAAAATGCGTTCTACGCAATTACCTTGAAGTTTTTGAGGAGCCACGAGTTGATAATCTTAAAAGGGGATAAATTGACCACCTAAATCAATTAATGGCAGTGCTAAATTCATAGTATACGTGGGGGCGATTTTTGGGTCAAAAAGGTACCTAAAATCAGCATTTTTACCTTAAAACTTTCACCTTTTACCTTAGTATAAATGTACCAATTAAATGTTGTGACCTATTACATGTTATAATATGGTCTTAGTACAATATAATGTGACAGAAATTAAATAAAAAATCAATCCCAATTAATCTCTATATGGGGCGCCATTTAGGGTGTATTTTGGACTAGTTTAGCTTAAAAGTTATGTCTATTGGATGGTGACTCATCTTATCATGTATAATATGGTAATGTATCAAACAATTGCAGTCAGATGAAGCTTCATTACCGTAAGCCTACACAAAGAAGACAAGAAGGATTAGTATAAGAAAAAGCAATGAAATAAAATACAAGCTAGATCTACTTTATACCATGTGCTAGTAATCAAATAAAACAACCCATGTTACTAGCCATGGAGCTGCCAATTTTGATCAGGAATAAGGGGGAATGATTGTTGATTAACTAGTCAAAATAATACACTACCTAACTAAGCATAATTCATGGTCAAATATAGACAAAAATAAATGTCTTGTACAGCACATGGTCACCGATTTTATGCAAGAAAACAAGGCTTTGATTGCCTTATTAAAATTAGACTAGGACATCTACCAACCTAGCATGTGAGCATGTCTCCAATTATCAAAGAAATCAGTCTCCAAACAGCCATATTACCGTGAGCAATCAAGAGGAAAATAAGGCAAAATTGACATGCTATTCTACTTAGAAAATAAAAAGAAATACCTACCTATCTTGCTCTTTGTCTTCTTCTTTCAAATTGTCAAACACAGCCACCCTATCCCCATGTCTCAGCCGAAAGCTTGCAGCAATTAAGGACACTTATTGAGCCAATAATCAAAGGAATAAACAAAGGAAAAGTCTAGTCAAACTTGGCTTTGTTTTATCAAAAGAAATTCATTCATTTCTTGCCTTAATACCTCACAACACCTTGCCATTCTCTTTGCCACTCTTCCACCGAATTGTGTAAGTCTCCTATCCTCTCTTTTCCTTCTTCATTTGTTAGTTAATTCCTTAGAGCTTCAAAGCTCCATTAATGGTGTATTAAGTTCTAACACCATTTCTATGTAATTTCCTAGTTAAATCTACTAAGTCTTGAAGCTAGAATCATCCTAACAATCATCCAAGATTTCGCCAAGCATTAGTACTCCAAGGAGGTTCCTAGATTCAACAACAACACAAGGAACAACAAGATCAAGTTAAGGTATATTTTCGTGTTGAAAAATCCTAAGAAAATACCTCAAGCATTTCCAAAAATTTAGAGCTTCTAAATCTACATTCTCTTCATTATTTCATGAAGGAAACTTAGATCTACAATCATCTCAAGGTCTACCGAAAATTCCTTGAAAAATTCCTAAGGTAGACTCTTGTAAAATTACTCTAAATCTTATTTATAAATCCTTGTTAGAAGACTAACAAATGGGTCTCCTAAATATATTCAAGGAGGCCGAAATTTCTTCATCAAGATAGCATTTGAAGAGCTTGGAATTCAAGGAGAAATCAAGTACAAGAATTATCTTGATTTAAGGAGTAAGTTTATTTAATTAAGGTTTATTAAGTTTAAGCTTGATTTAAGCTTCAAACTTTGGTATAAAAATTATGTATAACCTCTAAATAAATTAAGGCCGAATTACCTTGGGTTATATTGTCAAGAAAATAAATTATAACATACAAGGTAAGATTATTACCTTAAGGTATATATTTGTGTCACAAAAATTTATTAAGTGCATATAGGTTCTATTTTGAGTTTATAATCATTCTAAGTCATTAGCATAATTTTTGGAAGTGTTATATGGCTTATATACATTTATATGTATTTATTATAAGGTATAAAAACAAGTTTTAAAACCATATGGTAAAATATAATTGGAGCCGAGAACAATATGTGTTATTTGGTGATTTTTGAAATATATATAAGTGTATTAATTATTATAAATTTTGGGAACATTAAAAATAGCTACAAGTATTTATATGGCTAGTTTATAAAGTTATGTGGCTAAAATGTAAATTTTGAAAAGTTTGGAGTGCTGAAAATAATTGCCGAGAATAAAAGGGTTAATTTGGTATAATTATGATACAATATAAGGTAGGAATTAATATTATGAATTTTGGTAGATTTAAATAAGTGTTTAAGTGTAAAATAACATTTTATAAAGTTTTGGGGCTATTTTGTAATTATTGGAAGTTTGGAAATAAAACCGAGAATATATATGATTTTTTTGGGTATATTAAAGTATTAATTATGAAATTAAGTCTTGGTCAAAGTGTTGACCAAAACTTTAGGTTAAAATGATTTATGACATAAAATGTTAAGTTTATAAAAGTTTAAGGGTGAATATGTAATTTATGAAAGAACAAGTGTAAAACCGAATTTAATTTGGGGCGGATTCATAATTTAAAAATATATGGGTCCTTTCGGTTATTTAAAAGAAATTGAATATTAAAACTATATTTTATAAGTTAATATGTAACTTATATAAAGTTTTGGGATTAAATTGTAAATAAAGGAAAGGTATATGCCAAGACCGAAAATAATTGTGGTCATATGGTAATTTATAAAAGTTAATATATTTGTGTTGCAATTTCTGAAAATTAATATGGGTACTTAGTAAATTATAAAGGTTATATGGTTATTTGGTAATTTATAAAAGTTGTTGGGTACAAAATATAAATACTGAAATTGAAAAGGTTGGTTTTGTAATTTAATAAAGAAAGAAAGTAAAACTAGGAAATATGATGTCTTATGGTATATTATGGGGTATAATATAAAGTTTATAAAATAATTGTGGTTATAATAAAAACGACCAAGGATATAATATAATGAATAAGTGGAAACAATTATGAGTATATAATTAAGGAAATGGAAATATACTACAAGGTGGAAATTCATTATCACATGTGGAAATCACATAAAATAGTGAACTAATGAACTATCTAGAACCACTGTTAAATAACAGGGGGAAATAAAGAACATACAGAGTTATAATACAACGACTATAAACGCTACAGTGACAGTACTGTAATATTTAGTGAATAGTTATATTAATATTACCCGGTATTGCATGTTTACATAACAGCGTACATGAAGGAACTATACTGAACAAGAATTTGTCAAGATAGCAGTTACTTGGTGAACGGTATGTTAATTGTGTGGTCTGAATGTCCTAAGGATTTTCTAAGGTCCAGACGTTATGTGTTTAATTGTTTAAGAGTGATATCTGTGATTTTATGTATATGATATTGTATACTGTATTGCTCAACACTGTTGCGTTTCATTTATACGCGAACGTCTTATGACTGGAAGTTTATACATCTAAACTGGAACAAGACTAACTGACCTTTAGGTATTATTGAACCTAACTGATGGTCAACTGTTATAGTCTTAACTCAAGGATTGAATATTGTATCATTGACTAAAGGACTAACTTATAAAGAGAGGAATCCAGACTGTTTCGACTTTCTGGTTGCGCATCGTGATCACTACGAGAGACTTCAATGGGGAGTCACTCAAGGGAATCCATTGTCCACATTCGATGATGGCAGAGGGCACTACCGTTGGTGCACAGGTTTGACCGGATCGGTCAGTTATTTATCCAGGGTCATAAGGTCAGCTGGTAACGGTTCCATTGGAACCCAGGGGACTATCGTCCATTAATAAGTTATTAAGGGTTGTCTTGACATGACGCCTGAGGTGGAATTTAATTGGAAAAGGTTAAGTGGTTGGTTTAAAGGATAAGGGCCAGGTGGCCAACTAACAAGTACAGTTTAATACGCATATCTTGTTTGGTTACTGTTATGGATTATTGATGTGTGATTATTGGTTATTGTTATAGATTATTGATGTGTGATTATTGGTTATTGCTATGGATTATTGATGTGTGGTTATTGGTGTTGTGTACTGTTGTACATTGATGTTTACAGGTGAATTGTTATGTGTTTGTTTAATGTTTACAGTTATTACTGTTATCATTGTAAACCGGTATTTCATGTAAAGAATCTAATATCAAGATGGCTAAAACGACTTAAGGAATCTAGATGACTTAGGACTACATTTAGCATACCAGCATTTCGATTGCTGAGCCCTTCAGTGGGCCAAACATTTCAGGTTACTGAAGAAGACTCAAGCCGGAGTGCGGGGCACAGGGTAGCTGATGGGTTCTAATAAAGAACTCTTTAAGTTTTATTATGTAATGTATTAAGGTGATTGTTGTACTCAGTTAGCTGCTCATTTAGTTTGGCTTTGGTTTGTAATAATTAGAGTGCTCAGTATCTGTTCATCACAGCGTGAGGAGTTTGGATTGTTGGAAAGAGTAAGGATGCCTTGTTACTCACAAGGGTGGGTAACGGCGTGTAACACCAATGATAGATAGTTTTATTTTCCGCTGCGAATTATTTATTATGTTACGACTTGCGACGTTATTACATGTTTAGGATTAGGGGTGTTACAATGAAACACTTATTGAAGTCGGATTAGGGTGAGTTTTTGCCATGTTACTGTGGGCAAGTAGTACTACGTATACGCAAAGTTACAACAAAAAAAAGATCATTTGGTACTCTGAAATTTGTGAACAATATCTCACCAGCATTCAGTTTTAATAACGCAATAATAGTGTATGTTCGATACTTTGGCCATGTTTATGAAACACTTGTTGAAGTCGGATTAGGCTGTTTTTTCCATGTTATTGTGGGCATGTAGTACTACTTATACGCAAAGTTACAACCAAAACAGAGATCATTTGGTACTCTGAAATTTTGTGAACAATATCACACCAACATGCAGTTTTTAATAATGCAATAATAGTGTATGTTCGATACTTTGACCATGTTTATGAAAAACTTGTTGAAGTCGGATTAGGGTGAGTTTTTGCCATGTTATTGTGGGCATGTAGTACTACGTATACGAAAAGTTACAACCAAAACAGAGATCATTTGGTACTCTGAAATTTGTGAACAATATCACACGAGCATGTAGTTTTTAATAACACAATAATAGTGTATGTTCAATACTTTGGCCATGTTTATAAAACACTTGTTGAAGTCAGATTAAAGTGAGTTTTTGCCATGTTTTTGTGGTGTGTAGTAATACGTATACGCAAAGTTACAACCAAAACATAGATCATTTGGTACTCTAAAATTTGTGAACAATATCCCACCAGCATGTGTATTATTAATAATAGTGTATGTTCGATACTTTGGCTATGTTTGTGAAACACTTGTTGAAGTCGGATTATGGTGAGTTTTTTCCAAGTTATTGTGGGCATGTAGTACTACGTATACCCAAAGTTACAACCAAAACAAAGATAGTTTGATACTCTGAAATTTGTGAACAATATCGCACCAACATGCAGTTTTTTAATAACACAATAATAGTGTATGTTCAATATTTGGTCATGTTTATGAAACACTTGTTGAACTTGGATTAAGGTGAGTTTTTTCCATGTTATTTTGGGTACGTAGTACTACGTTTATGCAAAGTTACAACCAAAACAGAGATCATTTGTACTCTAAAATTTGTGAACAATATCGCACCAACTTGTAGTTTTTAATAACGCTATAATAGTGTATGTTCGATACTTTGTCAATGTTTATGAAGCACTTGTTGAAATCGGATTAAGATGAGTTTTTGCCATGTTATTTTGGGTATGTAGTACTACATATACCCAAAGTTACAACCAATACAGAGATCATTTGGTACTTTGAAATTTGTGAACAATATCGCACCAGCATGCATTTTTACTAACGTAATAATAGTGTATGTTCGATACTTTGGCCATGTTTATGAAACACTTGTTGAAGTCAGATTAAGGTGAATTTTTGCCATGTTATTGTGGGCATGTAGTACTACGTATAAGCTAGAGCTGATCATAATCAGGATAGCCCAACCGCCCAGCCCGACCCGTAAATTAGACCAATGGGCATGGGTAGAAAAAATAACTGGGCGGGTTTGGACAAAAAAAAGAAGCCCGAATATTTTTTTGAGCCGGGTTATGGCTAAATATTTTACCCAGTTGATGGCCCGACCCGGCCCGAATGTCATAGTACATCGTACATTAGTATATGTTATTGTAAATATGTAAATAAAAGTAATAAAATACTTACAATAATACAGTAGTAGTTATTCAACTGAATGGATCGCATACACTTCGTCTTATAAAATTTATTTTGTGTCGTGCACACTCTTCAAAATCTATACTACGTATCTATACTTTAAGATCTATGTTACTAAATAGATAAATTTAAGTTAAAAGGGGCTGGCGGGCCGGGCTATGACATGAGCATTTTTTTAGGTGGGCGGGTTAGGTTTAGGTGATTGGCCAGATTGGGCGGGTTTGGGCTAAACCCTTGGCCCGATTGGGCTGAAAATTTATGTCTAGCCCGGTCTGAACCCGGCCCGTCCACCCAGTTGATCAGCTCTAGTATAAGCAAAGTTACAACCAAAACAAAGATCATTGGTACTTTAAAATTTGTGAACAATATCACACCAGCATGAAGTTTTTAATAACTCAATAATAGTGTATAAAATGAGTTTTTGAAATTTAAAAAGTTGAAAAACGTGTGGTCTCCAATTGCTCATTTACTGTCTTTTCTGTACTATCTGTGTAGACAGACAACAGGAACCGCATTAGCCAAACGCACATCGACGGATTAGTTGTTTATTTTAAAAGGCACATATCAGTTAACCAAATCTCACTCCATATAATTTCTCCCATATTTTATAAGCAATGAGCTTCATTGTTTTGGTAATGCGAAAGCTCCGCATAAGTAACCATCTTCACTACAATAGGAATACAAAAATTAAATATTTTAATAAAATAGACGTTATTCTAAACAAATAAGTTGGTTACTTACATCATCATAGTAGGAGGTGTGGGCATAGAATCAAGTACTGCTCTGGCATCTTGTAAACGCCGAATGTGAGCAGCATTTCTGCGCCATCTATCAAATATTCAAAAAGACAAAAAAAGTAAAAAGAAGTTAGTATTAAATAAACAGAAAAAGAAATCGTTACAGAAATCTACAATAATTTAACATACCGATAACATAGTGGTGCATCATCGGGAATCTGTCTCGCCTGGCGTACAAAAACTCTAGGGATCCTGGAGTACACCCACATAGTGAGTAGTTTGGTGCTTCATAGAAGGTATCCCTTCGTCGTAATCTGTGTGAACATGCATAAATAGCGATACATCCAGGCTAACACAGCAATACCCGAACTGTACTGCCCAGTAGCATCAAATCCGCCAACAACGACAAATAACAAGAGTCAACGGTGTTTCCAAGGTAGGTTGGCATCAGGGTCCCACCAATCAACCTCAGCATGTACACCCTAGCATGTTGAGCAACCCGAGTAGGCGGGGCATTTTCGAACTCTGAGTCGTCCTCATTGAAGTTTTCAGACAACCATGTTAAAAGAACATGGTTACCCTTGATGTGTCGGGGTTTCAGACGTTAATAGAGGTGTCACCTATCACCGCCCTACCCACGATAGGCAAACCGAACAAAAACGCCATATCCTCTAACGTGATCGACATCTCCCAAATGGAAACATGAATGTATGTGTCTCCGGTCTCCACCTCTCAAACAAAGCATTGCGTATAAAATAATTAGCTTTGGTCACTAGTCTAGCAAGACTCCACAATCCCGCAGCTTGTATCAAAGGGGCAATCAGTCTATGGGAGTTTTCAGTCAACTTCGTACCCGCACGCCCCATCAATACTCTATCCATAATGTTCGTATCATTCCGAAACTCCTAAATTTAATAATAAATTCTCTAAATATTCTACTAATTTTAAGTAACTATCAAACAAAATAACAATTTAAATATTTTAGTAATTGAAGACTAACCTCAAATCCAAATAAAATAGCGTAGAAAATGTGGGTCGTCTGCAAGGAAACCAAGTCGCTCTGTTCCGGCCCGGGTTCTCCAGCTGTTGCTGCGTACCATCCCGCATCTTGCCTTGCAAAAAGCTTTTTTTCTATTCTTACCAAGAATACCTTTGTAAGAGAAGATGAGAGTAGAGAATTAGGGAAGATTTTGTGAGATGTGAGAATAAGAGGTGAGGATGAGGGTGTATTTATAGAGGAAATTAGGGCGGCCGATTTTACATATGCAAAGAGACCGCATTTGGATAATGCAGTTGCATTCTTTTACCATATTGCAACCACATCATCCAAATACGGTCACTTTACATATATTATCAATTGCCCGAAATTAATTAGACCAATACGGTATTTAAGTTTGTGTTTTGGAATTTGTAGGTAGTTTTACCTAACAATACACAATATTTAGGTGAAATTAGTTTTTTTGACAGGCCTAGCTGACATCAACCGCAACTATAGAGCCTCTCTAGCGGGAGCCTGTAAAAGAAATCAAATCTGCCACGGCATTAATACATCCACCAACAAACCAACCACCATTCACTCGTGCGTACCTCTCAT
Source organism: Limonium bicolor (assembly GCA_023374045.1). Taxonomy (NCBI): domain Eukaryota; kingdom Viridiplantae; phylum Streptophyta; class Magnoliopsida; order Caryophyllales; family Plumbaginaceae; genus Limonium; species Limonium bicolor. The sequence goes on along the minus strand of CM041777.1, from coordinate 191,405,908 downwards.
CTCCCTTTTTGTCCGCTATACAAACACATTTTGAAGTACACAATTAAGTAAGCATATATAGACAGACGTCTGTATAGACAAGTGCGCCAAATGATGAAGATGAAGAGAGAAACTCATCCAAGGTTGAGAGGGAAGAAGACCACATCTTCACACTACAATCATGGGTTATCTACCAATGAGATGGAATCCTTAACCTCCATATTCGAAACCTTCCTGCCGTCAATTGATCTTAACCATTCATCAGCAGCAGATCGTGATAAACTGGGACTTGGTGATGACCATCAACCAATCACAGACGCCATTAAAGCATTTTACAAAACCTCCGGGTCTGATAGATCAATCCCCGACGAGGTATAACTAGAAATTAATCAAATTATCTGTCTTTATTTGTAGTAGCTAGCGATTGAAAGTGAATTGTTAATTTGTTCGTGTATAAATAATTACAAATAGGCAGCGGAAATTATGAGGAAGAGAGGGTTACCGGAGGCGGTGATTCTAGTACGAGCAGTGCTATGGCTTCTGTCAACAAGATTCGGCACGCTTCTGCTGTCCGGTTCACATTGTATTGGAAAACAGTGGCCTTTCGTCAGCAGATTCTCTATTCTACCTAATGATAAGAGGGAGAAGATACTTCAGAGCTGGTCAAAATCCACTTACTGTTTCTTTTACCTACGACTCGTGTTCTTCTTCATGAAATCACTATGCCTCTACCTCTTTCTCGCCATGGTAAGTAGATTGATCATGCAATTCGCATGAATACATGTATATATCACAACAATCTAACCACCACAACCAACCACTGTTCCATTAATATGTCGTCATCGTCCATCAACTGGTTCATCCATCATCAACTCCCATTTTAAAATTCAACTACTCCGTAGCTAATTAATTAAATTTGCTGCTGCAGGTAGACGAACAATCCAAGAATCCAGCATGGGAAGCAATCGATTACAAACCAGACACAAAACCACCTACGTCACAACTACAAACACCGTCTATTAGAACGAGGACTAATCGAAACCCTCAACGAAACATCAACACTACCGGAATCCATCTCCAGCAAGGGGGTAAAACTCACTATCCACAACAATCACTACCAGATTGAGTGTGACGCTGTTATAATCGGATCCGGTAGCGGAGGATCAGTCGCCGCCGCGATCCTCTCCGCAGCAGGATTAAAAGTGATCATCGTTGAAAAAGGTAGTTACTACACAGCACTAGATTACAGTTCACTTGAACGACCCTCGATGGACGAGATGCTCGAGCAAGGGGGGATGTTACCGAGTACAGACGGGAGTTTGATGTTACTTGCTGGGAAAGTGGTTGGGGGTGGAACTGCAGTGAATTGGTCAGCCGCTTTGAAAACTCCAAAGGAGGTGTGTGAGGAATGGGCGGGTGATAATTACAAGGTTCGGATGTTTGGGAGTCGGAGTTACGCGGAGGCAATGGATGCGGTGTGTGAGCGGTTGGGTGTGACGGAGGAGTGTGTAAAAGAAGGGTTTCAGAATCGGGTTTTAAGAAAAGGGTGTGAGAATCTTGGATTAAAGGTGTATTGTGTGGGGAGGAATTCGTCGGGTGAACATTACTGTGGGTCGTGTCAGTATGGGTGTAGGTCAGGGGATAAACAGGGTGCGGATTTGACTTGGTTGGTTGATTGTGTTGAACAGGGCGGCGTGATTTTAACTGGATGTAAGGCGAAGAGGTTGATGATAGAGGAGAATCAGGTAATAAGAAGAAGAGTAAGAGATGTGTGGGAGTAGTAGCTAGGTCTTTGAATAAGAATATAACGAAGGAGATTTGGATAAAGGGGAAAGTGACGGTGACGGCGTGCGGGGCATTGTTTACACCGCCGTTGATGATAAGGAGTGGGTTGAGGAATAACATATTGGGAGGAATCTGAAACTGCACCCGGCAATGATGGGTGGGGTTACTTCCCCGCCGCCGCCCCGCTGGGGGAGAGTAGTAGTAATCGGGAGTACTTTGAAGGGAAGATGTACGAAGGAGGTTTAATCACTTCCGCACACAAAGTAGAAGTAAAATCATCGGAAGACGACAGTAACAGAGTGTTGGCATTGGTGGAAACACCGGCGTTGGGTCCGGGTTCGTATGCGGCAATGTGTCCGTGGGAATCTGGTACGGATATTAAGAGAAGATTATTGAAGTACTCCAGAACAGCGAATCTATTCACAATGATACGGGATCAGGGTCAGGTGAAGTTCGTAAGGAAGGGAGGGTGAGTTACAAAATGACGGAATGGGATAAAGAGAATATGCGTTATGGACTTCAAAGGGCGATGAGGATACTGGTTGCGGCGGGGGCGGAGGAAGTGGGAATGTACAGAAGTGACGGGGTGAGAATACGAATACCTAATTCGAACAAGGAGGAGGTAGTAGAGGAGTTTATAATGGGGAGGGTTGAGGCAGTGGAGGGGCCGTTAAAGAGTGAGGTGTGGGGGACATACTGCACGGCGCATCAGATGGGGAGTTGTAGGATGGGTGTGAGGGAGGAGGATAGTGCTGTGGATGTGAACGGAGAGAGCTGGGAGGTTGAGGGTTGTATGTTTGTGATGGGAGTTTATTGCCTAGTGCGGTTGGGGTTAATCCAATGATCACCATTCAGGCGACGGCGTACTGCGTGGCCAAGAAATTGGCTCACACAATATTGAATAAAGATAAAGATGTGTAGTGTTTGTTCTGTTTGATTCTTCTACTAACTTTCAAGCTGGACTAGTAATCTGGGATTGATTTCCACGATCTCCACCGGAGATTCAGATTGGGATATCTTTTTTGTTGTAGGTAGATTATACACGTATTAACATTTTGATGCATGATAGATTATACACATATTTTGATATATTGTTAATAAAATAATTTAAATAAATTTTATTAATGTTACATTGTATTCAATTTTATAAAAAAAATTAAATAAAAACATTTATCTCAAGTTTAATACATATAAAAATAATCTTAACATTGTGTAGTGGCTGACTTAGGATTATTAATAAAATATATAAAAAAAGTAATAGCTTTTATTTGATTAAAAAATTAAACCAATAACTATATATATAAAAATAATATAAAATTATATTGTAAGATATTAACTATAGTAAATTGATGAATATATACAGTTTAAGAAACAAAGAAAAGTGTAGGCCCACGACTATAGCAAATGACTTATAACTAGTTAAATATTGATAAAAAACCAAAGTAATGGAAGGATAGATATGACAGAAAAAGGTGGAGTATGCTAATGACGTCACAAACCTGGGTATGATAGAGCTCCAAGTCAGCCATACAAACAAAGTCCATCAGATGGAAATGGAGTAATGAGAGGTAGGGCACAAAGAGGTATGAGCGGATACAAGGAAAACTCTATGGCTACGATATTCATTGATAACATAAGTAGAGTCTAGAGATGTGTCAAAATATCAATTGGAAAGAATAGTGAGAAAGTTTGCCAAATAGAGTAGACTCTTCATAAGCAGAAAGAGGAGAAAAAGGAGTTGAAAAACTTGTGCCTTTGTCGATGTATCCAACATAGAGGATGCAAGAAAAGTCATCGAAGGATGTGTCAGAATACAAACTGGGAAGAATAGTGAGAAAGTTTGCCAAATGGAGTAGACTCTTCATAAGCAGAAAGAGGAAAAAAAGGAGTTGAAAAGCTTGTGCCTTCGTCGATGTATCCAACATAGAGGATGCAAGAAGAGTCATCGAAGGGATCAAAGGCTGGAATATCAATGGGAGTAGACTCTGGGCAAGGATGGAATTTCAAGGGCATAAAGTCAGAAAGAGAAGAGCCAAGGAAGAGGGAATATTGAAGCCACGAAGTCGAAGCCCACCACAATCCAAACAGCCGAAGAGATGGGTTCGGAAAGGACAGTACCCATGCCATATCCAGGTTATCAATTGTTGTCAAAACTGATCGAGTCATGAAAGCCTGCTTGAGCAAATGTGCTGTCACCACCCTCCAAGAAGAGAAAACCCCAAAAGAAGCAATGGAATATTTACATAACAGATGGCCTAACCTTGCAGGACTTCTGGCACTATCAAGAAAAAAATTCCTCATGGTCTTCAACACAATTCATGGGGTAAAGGAAGTAGTAAACCAGACACGAACAAATGGTAAGGAGCTGAAAGGAATGGAAATTTGACAGTGGACAATAGACGATCAAGTCGAGAAGAGACGAACATGGGTTGTTATATAGGGAATTCCTTTTCATGCATGGTATAAGGAAAATGTGAGAAGAATTGCTCAAACAGTTGTAGAAGTCATAAAGATAGAAGAAAAGGATAACAACTTTGTGGAGAATGTAAAATATGAATTCAAATAGAAATTCATCGGTGGACAGTAGACGATCAAGTCGAGAAGAAACGAACATGGGTTGTTATACAGGGAATTCCTTTTCATGCATGGAATAAGGAGAATGTGAGAAGAATTGCTCAAACAGTTGGAGAAGTAATAAAGATAGAAGAAGAGGATAACAACTTCGTGGAGAATGTAAAATATGAATTCAAATAGAAATTCATCGGTGGACAGTAGACGATCAAGTCGAGAAGAGACGAACATGGGTTGTTATACAGAGAATTCCTTTTCATGCATGGAATAAGGAGAATGTGATAAGAATTGCTCAAACAGTTGGAGAAGTCATAAAAATAGAATAAGTGGATAACAACTCCATGGAGAATGTAGAATACGAATTCAAATAGAAACTTCCACGCTCTAATTGATCAATTGGAAAATTTTGGAGAAAGTGGATGGAAACAATTTCCCTGTAAGTATAGTGGAAGTCAACAACCAGATGATCAAACACAATGCAGACCCCACTGAGAGTATAGTCCAGATAGCAAGGGTAGGAGAAGGCAATACTCAAAGTCAATGGAGTAATGGAAATGTTGACCACGTGCTAAACGAAAGGGGAGGGAAAATGAATGACCAAAAGGAATCCCAAGGTAGTGCATATAACTCAGACAGACAACACGACTCCCGAGCAGTAATTAACTTTGGTGGTGCTGGGCCGACAATACACGAACATACACAATTATTGTGCTTGGAAAATAATCCAAATGAGAGCGCACCAGCATCGTTCCCCAAATTCGGCGACTCGGAAGAAGAAAGGGACGCAGACAAAATAGATAAAGAAGATGGGAAATGAAACTCAACTAAACTTCATGCAAAACATGCACACACTTGAATGCAGCAGGTCTGAATAGTTAGTAGAAGATTCGCCAAGCCTTGGGGAAATATAAAGAAAAGAAACTGATGAGGCCCAAAGAAAAGGGTTGGCAAGTACTCCAACATCTGGAAGCCCAATGCAAAAAACAAGAAAAGGTCCACTAGAAGGAACAAAAGGAATAAGCTTATTTGTCGAATTATTCCACAATACACCACCAAAACCCAACCAAGGAGTCTTCCCCAGCAAGAGATGAGAAAGGTAAAATGTTGAAGCTAATGAATTCATGAGTCTACAACAGTTAGGGTGCAAAATACCAAACCAAGCTCTCACGAAGGCAAATATCCAAGACCAGATTCGACTACACACAAGTAAGTAAGAGGCCATTGGATGGTAATGGTAGAACTCCAAATCACAAGGGGAATAGGCCCAAAAGAAAACAAAGGTAGATAAGGAGGAGATGGAGGTTCAAAGGTCAGGAAAGGGGTAAGATGGAAAATACTTGACATCATGACATTGGAAAAAGGAATAGCATGTGCGGTGACTGTTGCTTATGACACATGTGAACCAAATGAAACTTGGAGTATGGATAGATAAACAATAATTACAAGGTTAACAGACTAAAAGGAGCCGTATGGAGATGAAAAAAGGAGTCTTTGGAGAGATGAGGCAAAAATCCTTAATCTTAAGAAAGATCAAAGGAAGGTGGAAAACTAGAACAAAATAGGTAAGGTCATCCCCCCCCCCCCCACCCCCCCCCCCCCCCCCCCCCCCCCCCGAGCTTGTATCTTGAAGGATTATCTGTAACTGGTAATGAGCGGAAGAAGTAAGCTATTCTGGTTATGAGTAAGCGTGGAGTGTTAGTTAGGAACCTGATGTTCTTCTGTATCGTTTTGCATGCTTGTCACTAGGGCTGTAATTGGAAGTAGTGAGTATCTTTTTCTTCTCTAAGCTTTTATCCCATTGAGTTTTACTTAGAGAGGTTTTAATGAGGCCCTAACCAAACTCATCCACCTGATTTTCAGGAAAATATATTGGCTATAAGCCCAGATTATAAAAAACTGCTCCAATGAAGTTTGAATGATGTTTCCATGACTTTCTACTAAGCATAAGGCGGGAATATCTTTAACTGCTATGTGGTTGACACGTTCGGACTTTCTTCAACTTCCAATCTCCTTATTTATCGGTGCTAGTCAATTATGAATGTGGATTACAATTATTCCCATAGACCATGTTGTATCTTCTAATGCATGCCTCTTATCTTCTAGAACTTTTGGAGGTATTCTTTGACATACCACGACTTCTTCGCCCAGGTTGACTCCTACTATCATTCATACTTATTTTGATGTCATTATCAGCAAAGCCCAAAGTTCCAACAATTTGAAAATCAAATCTAAACAACGGGTGAGAGTACCATTACTCTCTGATATGACACTGATTTGATTGAGGTGGGAATAAGAGTTACTCCCTTCCTTGGTTTGTACCCGGAGAGAGAGAGAGAGAAACCAAAATCACCCCTCATTAGATAAATGGAATGATCACTCCTATAATAGGAATCGCCCATCAAGAAACAAAGAAAGAAAGAGAGCATTTCGACTTGTTTTGAAATGGGGGGTGGGATCTTTGGCTTTCATTTTAAGGCCCCATCAGTTGCAGCTTTGCACCTGTAATTTTGAGTTTCTTGGCAGGCATTGAGAGTGAAACAAGTGGTGAAGAAACTACAAGATCGATCAAAACCAAAGGGACAACTTAACAAATGTGGATAAAATCGATGGTACAAGTTACAGATCTTTAGGATAATATTACATATCACGTCTTCAGTCGGCTAATAAGAGAAGTAATTGATCGATCCACTAAAACTACAGTTTCATCATATCAGCTGCAACGACAGTTAATCTAGGGGCAAGCCATCTTCTTAATTACGAATGATCAGCAGTACAGTAACAACTACTAAAATACGACAGAATTAACATAAGACAACATATATGATGCATCATCCCCTGTCCGACCCTTTAATTTGTAGCAACTGAGCAACTTGTGAAGGGAAAGGATAGTATTAGATCTGTACATGATGAAGAGACATCCTGCGAGCATTGGTGATATTCAATCACTGAGATATCTTTTCACTATTAACATGATGATGTGACTGATTTTAATGATTGTTGGATCACTGGAATGGTAGTGGTACTATCTTCAATGCTCTGTATTTACCCACGTTGTTCAAATGCTCATTCTCCAACCTGTAGAAATTCCAATGCCACACGACGAAACACTTCCACAGATGCCAAAAAGAAGTCAAGCATCCTCGATTCAACCCAACCGATCTTGAAGCCAAGCACACTTTCCACCCATGCAACTCTTAGGACAACATTCAACGCCTATATATCCAAATAAAACTTGTAAGAATCATGAAATTAACAAGATCCTAATTAAATCAGGGGTCAACATAGATTGGTCATGCATGTTAAACTAATTAAATAACTTACAATGGAAATGTAGTAAACATATCTGTTCTTTAGCACAAGATTATCTCTGAGGTAAGGATTCTTGGAGCCAGGGGTCAGCACACCCCAATCCCTGACAAAATCCAGTACAATTGATATATTGTGGCAATCACAGAAGTCACCACAACCGCAATCAACAGCGGCGTAGATGGCTGTTGGGAGTATGCAACTCTAACTAAAGCTGCAACCATTGCTGATACATATTTACCAAAGTTGTACAGGTCATTAGGGTTGGACCCATCAAACCATCTTCTGGAACATTGCATTGCACGCCAGAAGTACGGGGAGAATGAGATGACATACACCAGTTCTCTGTACAGTTTTCCAGATTTACAGGTTTCAAATTGGTGCGTCTTGAAACTTCCCGCTAAAAAGTAGCAAGTCGCGGTCTCGATGTGACGAAGTAAGGGGATCTGACTAGTGAGTTGATCAGCCATGAAGAAATCAACCATCATCACTTTATAGAATGGTGAGCACACAATATTGCGGATCACACGTAGGAAACAGAACCGTGTGGGACGGTACAGGATTTAACGGACAGATGAGAAGCAACAGAAGGCCTACGCGTTGTACAAAATATTGAATTAATGTCAATTAATGCTAGGTAAGTAGTAGCTAGAGGAATGGAATTCTTTGAACAAACTTACAAGGAGAAGAAGACCGGGAGTGCATCGATTTGAGTTGGTGAGAATCCGCTTGATTTAAGAAGGAGATGGATCACCATGGCTGCAACTACAGTGGTCATTAGTGACGTGCAGATAAGAAAGGCGTCACGGTGCTTGAGTGATGTCTTGGGTGAGAATTCGAATATGAAATTGTAGTTGATCCGAGTTGCTTCCCACATGAACAGATTGCAACCGTACATGAACATGTGCAGGCTCAACAATGCAAACATACTGCAAACAAAATCAGAAAAGCGATTGATTGAATGATTTGGGTTAAAAATGAAACTTTTATGGTGTTTGGATTAGTCAATTTTAGAGAGTGCCTGATAGTAAGTAGTTTTGGTTGAATTGTTTTATCAAAAAAAAAAATTGTATATTGTATATAAGGTTTGCGTTGGAGAGGTTTTATTGTTTCTAGTTAGAATGAGGCCCAAATTCAATTTAGGCCCAACTGGAAAGTGTTCTTTGAAGGGACGGACATATTCTGATTTTTTCTTGTTAAAAAGAAAAGAAAAGAAAAATAGATTACCTGAAGACAGGGTAAACTGTTTCCATGTAGCTACTGGCATTATTACTTCTGGGAGAGAAAATACCAGAGATGTGAGCAAGCAAGGCGTACACCATGAACAAAGTCACAAAACACCCGGTAAACAACCCTGCAATAATACAGATTTTTGCATGCAGTATTAGTCGAAGAGTACTAAAGATGTACTATTATTAATAAAGGTGTGTGCGTGTGTGTAGTATGTTAATATCTAGAATTAATAATCACTGGACATAATAATATGTATGATTGATGATACCTAACTAATTTTCACTCCCAGAAAAGATAAAGCAGCAAAGACAAATTAATTAAAGTCTTCAGAGCACCGAATTTTTTAATAATTAAGTAGTAGTAGTAGTAAATTATTGTTGTCATTGATTATGATTTGTTTCTAAGTGGAGTAGAGCACTGTGGCGGGATTTGAGTTGAGTTGGAGCGGTAGAAGTAGGCCCAATATCCGAATGGATGATTAATTAAAGAATAATAGCATAGCAAAGCACCCAGATCGAGGAAGATGTGGTTAGGTCACTATTTAGATAGCAACACAACACAACAAACATACATGTAAAGAAGAAAAAAGGGAAAGATTTGCGTGATTTAAGGTGAATTGGTGCGTAATAAATGCAAGATGTAGGAATTGCACTAAGTAAGTACACTAGGCGCTTGAATATGCATTTACTGTTAATGGTGGGATGTCGATGAATCCCACTTAAACTTAAAAAAAAATGTTTTTATGTTGTTAATAACTTGGTTGAAATTGATCGACTGTTTCTTTAAGCCTTTAGTTGGGTCGTTCATGCATCCACCTCTGACCCGCACCATTTAACTAACTAACTAACTAAGTAGTATGTTGTAGTATGCTGATTATACTATAATGATGTCCGTACATACGTTTACATATGCTAGTACTATTTTCATTTCTTTATTCCTCTTTTGGAATTTATATCAAAAAAAAAAAAAATCCTCTTTTGGAATCCATAGGTAGCTGACCAACTGACTAATAAAGAATGTATGATCACTTACCCACAAGAAAGGAGAGCATGTGAGAATCTTTCTGTTCCTGGGGGCGTAAGAATTTCATGGCCTTCTTCCTGTCATTCTCCGCAAAGTGCTGCGTGAATAGGCTCTCCACTTCATCCATTTGTCTCACCACCTGATGATCATTCATTTATTCCAAAAGTATATAGAGATTAAATTGTTTAGTTAATATTAGTACTAATTTACTAAACTTCTTCAGCTATAAATAAAATTGTTATGTGTCAAGTGGAAACAAACAAGGTCGTATGTCCTAAATATAATTCAGTTTAAATATATAAATAAGATAAAATTGCACTGCGACTGCGTGCACGTAACTAGAATATGAAGTCATTCGTTTAAAAAGCAAAACAGAAGTCAATAAGCAACTAACCTTGTCGGAGCTGATAAAATGGGATCCTTTGACACGCCTGAGATAGCTAGGGGATTCCTGTCGGCTCGTCACCTGTGAGTGTATTGTTACGTACAATTAGGTTGATGATTATATTTCTTCATAATACATATAAGATCTTTTTTTTTTCGAACTCATCATATATACTACATATAAGATCGACATGGCGTACAATGCTTGTATTGTTAGCAATATGATCAACCACTTATCAAAAAATAAATTCTTGTTAGCAATATACTTGAGAGAAATAAAATATTTATTTGATATACTAGCTAGCTAATCTTACCTTATCAAACTTTTTTAGGATTTTCGTAAAGCCCACCATGTTAAGCGAGCTGCAATAAAATAAAAATTCAGTGACCAATAATAATAATAATTAAACCATAACTCCTTCATGACTTGTAAAATATATAACCATATAGTATTTAGTATACCTATAGGTTTTGAGAAGCCCAAGACCTCTATAGAGTTCCACATAAGCCGACCTAATCATCTTCTCCGCACGTTGAATCTTCTTCCTGTTAATAAACTCCGTCACACCATCTTTTCTCCCACTCGGATTATTCACCAGATCCTCCCACAGCATCGCCATCGCCGTCGATATTGTCCTCACTGGGTTATTGGCGTTGTTTGTCTTCGGTAGCTCCCGATCAGATGCGGGGATGTCTACCCTGATCATAGAATTACCCTTGACTTTCTTAAGGGCCTTAAGGATATTATTCTTGTTGCCACTGTTAGTGGTCGCAGTCCCAGCTCCCGCCGTGAAGCTCACTCCGTGTCTCTCCAATGCTGTTATGACTTCCTCCGCCTGTGACTGCGATGAGATCTCGGTTCCGCCTCCGCCCGTGTCGGATGCGTTGTCTGTAGGTACGTAGTGAGATATGGCGGTTGTCCAGTCGTAGACTGTCATTCTATGATATTGTCTGTAGTGATGACTTATGTGTTATGAGTATTGGTTAACTGACTTATGTGTTAGGTAGGGCAACTTATCGGAAATTTGTTAGTAAAAGAAAAGGAATTTGAATATAACTAACTAACGTCTACTTGTCTACTGCAGTACTGCTACATTACTAGCCCCCCGGTAAAAAAAAAAACAACGTCATACTTGTTTTGTAGAGTGGACATATATTAGCTCGAGAGAGACAAGCGGCAGACAGGATAGATACGTTTGTTTGTATATGACACGTCCACTTCAATATTAAACATATAAGATAAAATAATTTTTAAAATAAATTTGTATATTAGTTTAACATGTAAGGAATCATATGCAAAACTATTAAAATTATTTATCTTACATTAAAATTGAAGTCCAAATAATAAACAAGACGGTCAATTTAGGACAGTATTTCGTTTTAGAAGTCATATTGTGTATGTGTCAATCTATTGAGACTTTGAATTAAAGAGTAAATACTCGGGCCACAACATAGAACTATACTATTAATGGTAGCCGCATCTGCCATCAATATCATTGACCGCGTAAATTCTGATTTCATCATTTTACTATTTAATATTTTTTCTTTCCCGAATTGTTTTCATAATATTCAATAATAATTGGCAATCTATTCGTACTGGTACATATAATTAACAAAAGATATGTGACTAGTTATAGGAAATTTATGCTTCAAAAAACGTCATAATGTTTTTCCTGTATTCACGAATTAGTATACAAGCTAATTAAAATCCCAGCTGATGTTATCGTTATCATAAATTAATTTCTTTATAGAATTAACCTTCAACTTATTAATCTTTTGATTTGTGGCAATCTACTTTTTCTTCTAAACGAAAAAAAAAAAGTCAAAAAAGGATTTGAAGTACTATTAATCGAGTCGGGTCATCACATCTTAAATAATACTAACTTTTGAAATCAAATTACAATGATGTGTAAGCTTATCATCCATCTTTTGTAAACAAATAAAAAGCAAGTAAACCCCACTAACCTACATTATTAATTAAAATAGTAGTTATATAGACATGATGACATCATATATTAACAGTCCTCTCATTTCGTGATCCATGTGTGTGTGTGTGTCAAGCATTACGATTACGAGGATGGTCGAATAATTCCAAAACGAGTTTCTTATCATCTAATTACTCTCCACCTGTAATTATTTAACTATTTGTCAGTTAGTGGAGTAGTATTCTTTTGGTAATCAAATTAATTAAGTTAATAAGATCAGTATTTGTTAGCTAGCAGCCGGTCGGCTAGAAAGTTAGTTAGTTTCCAACGAAGATCCCACTCGTTATTAAGTGATTAATTAATCTTATAATATAAAAAAGATTATAATTCTCGTTTAAGCAACAAGTGGTGCAATATAGTAATTATTATGTAAACATGATAATCTGTTAATTTTGAACAGTACTAGTCTGCTCCTTGAGTCTTTGTTTTACCCTAATGACATACGCCTGAAAAAGTTAAATTTGTTTATTGTTGTTATAGGTGTCCCTCTGCATTCATTCTCATGTTATTAGGTGGTGCACAGTATTTACTACTTTACCTTACTATGACTTTATACACATTTTGTGGTCTCTCCACACCACTTGTACACTTTTCATATTTTTAGAGGCTATGGAGGTTTGCTTTAGTGAGTGTGTAGTGTTATTATTCTCTATTGATTGGAAATTAATTTAAGTACCTACAACAATAATAGAACGGGTAAAAGGGTAAAAGAAAAGAAAGTACATGACATACCTATGGAAGAAGCGTCAGACATCCTGGCAGAGGACATACCGGATGATCCTCGAAAAGAGAAACCACTGTTCTTCCTCCTCAACTTCCGACCTGACCCTGAGGAACTTGAGAATATCCGCTTTAAGTCGAGAAGAATCTGTAGCTGTTTGTAAAGCGCTTCACCACGTTCAACAAGCTCCGCTTCTTTAGATTTATAGAAACTGTTCACTTTATCAAACTCACGGTCCAGTCTATCAAAGAACTGGTTCACCGCATCCTCTTCCGTGAATAGATGCATCAGTCCGTCTCGTTTTCCTCTTCTACTTCTGGTTCCGTCGCCGCTACTGCAGCTGTTGTTCGTTCTTCCATTTCCTCTTCTTCCATTACGATGTCATCACCGCCAATTTGTTCGGCCCGACGGTGGTCTGAGGATGATATAATAATCTGGTCGTCTGGTGACCCTACTTCATCGTCGTCGACTCCGTGTAGTTTCGAATTCATCTGCATGTGTTAACATAATCATAACTCGTAAGTTAATGTATACATGATTCATCTGGTATGAGTTTGTTAAATTACAAGTAGTCATGAAGTACAGTCAAGCATGTGAAATTAAAATCATTGTCATGGAATGCTTACGGTACATACTCTTTTCCATACCCTAGCTACTTCTAACTATGTACAGTACCGTAGTAGCTAGATGTGATTATACTACACGCGATACCAGACGATTTTTTTTTTTTTTGAAACAGAAGATACCAGAAGATAAAAGGAACCGTCCATGTTCATACATTAAAAGGGGTCTAATAATTTCTGTGATCACTAGAGTGATATGTAATGTATTCATCGTGTGCGTGTTATTTGTCACTATTATTTTTTTTTCTTTAAAAAGTATTTTGTATACATGTATAAAAGTAGTATACGTTACTATTAATTTGAAAGAGACTGAAAAGCTAGCTGAAGAATTCTTTTTCTTCCCGTTCATTTATTTTTTGGTGGGAAACCAAAAGAATGATAAATGGGTATGAAAAAAATGAGTATGAATGAATGACCAACCACCCAAAGGGTGATGAAGGAAGGCGAAAACAAAATTCATTTTTGTTTGTGGAGTGCTTTTATTAGGAGGAAGAAGAGAAATAATAAGGTAGGAGTTGGTGGATCGAGCACGAAATAGAGGAAGGTAAGATGAGTTACGTTAATTATGTTGAGAAAAAAAGAGCATATACAATGAAACAAACAAGTAATTATACTATATAATAGTATATATTATAAAGTGTATAAGTTAGTTAGTGCGTGCTAGTGCAATTTCAACGAAATGATTTAATTAGTTCATGCTTCATCACCATGCATTTAATCAAGTTCAACTCATCCGAGTATGAAATAAATGGTTTGGAAACTTGTTCACGTATACGAACAATCATACACAACTTTGACATACACATATCGATTCGTAAGAACATATTAGGCGGTGTCGTTTAGTTAGGCATGCATCTTATGTAACATCTCACGAGTCATGAAATCAGCAGTTCACGTTTTTTTCTCGTGTAACTAGGTCTATTCCGACATTTCATTAGTGTTCAAATTTGTTTGAAATGTTCGGAATGCAGTCACACCTTACTTAACTTGAATCAGTTCAAAAAAAAAAAACTGATGAACGAACGTGAAGATCGCGTGTCTCTGTGGCTTTTTTTTTATGGTAAACTTTTTTAAAATTAAAGCTGACATTAAATCATCACTAAACATACTTAGTAAAGGTGTGTACTAGTACGTACCTCGTGATGAAAACGGTGGCGATCCACAGAGCAGCTACTGCTGCTGCTGTTATTTCCGATTCGATCAGAAATTCGCAGCGCTAGGCGGCGGACGGGACCGAAAATTGATGAACAAGTGTTTAAATCGGGTGAGTAATTTGATGATGAATGAATTCGGCGTAAGTTCTTGATTTTCTTTACGTCTTTCTTTAGCAACCAGTAGTTGACGAACTTTGCTCGCCATTCCGGGATTAGCTGTGCTTCTAGCTCCTTTGAGAATTTCACCATTTCTTCTCGATCTCAATCTGATAGATTAAATTCTCGATTCAGTTGCTTTGATGATGATATGAGTAATAGAAAGATAGATAGATAGATACAGCTTGCTGCGACGGAAAGTCAGTGAATGTTGAGAAGTAGAAAAAAAAAAAAGGAGAGAGCGGAGATGCAGGATGGAGAGTGCCGTGGAGGAGAAAGGAGAGATTTCTTTTTGATATTTATACAGAAAGGAGAGGAGAAAGAGCAGAGACGAAGGGTGGTGGTGTTAGCACTGTTGTTATGTGTTGGGGTATGAATTAAATGGTGGGCCCGGGCCCTTCTTTTTCCATTCTTCCACTTTTTTTCCGTTTGCTTTCCTTCTTTTGCCTTCGGACTTCTTTTCTCATAGTATTTGATTTGTTTTGGTGGCTTTGTTTCGTTTGTCGTATCCGACCTTCGCTCTCCAATTTCTTTTAGCATTATAATAATTTGCGCGACTTTTTTTTCTTACTACTCCCTCAATCTCATTCTCCTATCGTTTGACTTCAATATTTAACATGTAAGATAATATATTTTTATAATTTTTTTAAAAATAATGGAATCGAAAAACTATATATTGTAAAAATTACTTTTTAAAAATTATTTTATATCTTATATTTTAATATTGAGATGGAAAAAGCGTGCCCAAAAAAAAATGAGACACCTATGACAGGACGGGGTAGTACTAGTTAATGCAGGCGGGCAGACCAGGGTGAAATTTTGCAATTCATCAGCATAGATACTACTGAACTGCACAGATTGAAATTCTATAACCAACCAACTGCATTTATCAGTGACAACAGTAGACACATCTCCCAAACGTGTTAATACTTTTACACCGACCACAAAATTTTGACCAGATTTATGAACTATCCAAATCTAATTTGTCACCCTTTGGTTAGAATTGAATACAATAACCTATTTAATGAATTACTTAGGTATTTAAGCGAAAAACAATATGGAAAATATACGCTAAAAATCATGATTTCAACTTTGATATTTTCAGATAATACAACTACAAATGTACAAGATAATACGATAATCTTTTTTCAAAAAAGAATATGTATTTCAAGAAAAAACCATTATGGAACTTATGAATGGTGCCTATGGCACAATATTAGCATACTGGCCTTCTACACATGGGATTTCTGGCTCCAATTTGATGACTGATTACTAATAAATGGATATGCATTTTTGTTGGATTAGATGACTGTTGACTAGAGCAAGCTTCATCGGAGGTGTTTGACAAACCTCGTTGTTAGGAACTAAAAAGCTTCTTCCTCTCAACCGAGGTCCATATCATGTTATCGTTCTTCCATCCCTAACCTCTTAAAGGCTGTTTTGTCGATGGTAATTCATCACTTTTACTCCATGTTTCAAACTTCCGTATCCTCAAGTATACACCTCAATAATTAGTGTGAGTATTCTCTTCATTAATTGTCAAGGATTGGGGGATCCCGCATCAGTATGATGGGTTCTAGTGGTTATCCTCCGTGAATCCCCTGAGTTGATCTCTTTACTAAAAATATACAATCAAAGACAAAGGTGTCTATGTTTGGTAGGCGATTAAAGGGCTTTAATGGATTGTGTTGTGGATAGTATTGGCCATAGTGGAGGGACTAGCTCTATGCTGGTGAGACTTGATTGTGGTGCGGGTCCACTCTTTCACTACCCATTATATATGTTGCTTAATTGAAAGGGATTTAGGCTTCGTTTGGTGTTGTACAAGAACTTATGGCTGGCCTGCTTTGCCGGATCGTTGGAAGACCTGGAGTCTCATGCTTCAACTAGGTTCCATTAATTTCCAACCCTAGCTTGTTTTCAGTGACTTCAACACGATCCTATTTGGTTATGAACAATCAAGGTTAAGTGTAACAACCCAGTTTTAAGTCGTTGATAGATATTGTCCGCTTTCACTGAAGTCTCATGATTTTGTTTCTAAGGGTCAACCAGGTACACTACTCAAAATGTGTCTTACTAGAGTGGCCCAACAAAATGAAAAGCCCTGCCCATGGTAGATATTATTGTCCCTTGTGTAGTCCTTTTCTGCTTTCCCTACGAGAAGTTCAAAATTCCCTTCAACCACTACTCTCCACAATTACGAATTAAGAGATTTCAAGTGGGATTCCATCTTGTTTTTCCACATATGATAGTTTGTAGAGGTAAGCTTTGGATTTCTAAACGACATCTTGTTGTTAGTGGTGATGTGTTGATTTCTGCCATGATTGCTGAAAGTCAACACATGCTCTAATACCACGTGTTAGGATCGGGGGTGTTGACCGAGTCGGTCTGAGGTGTTAGACTCAGGCAGACTCATTCTGAGACAAGTACTAAATGCGAAAACTTTTATAAAAAAAAACAAGAAACATATGGTTGTATTGAAAACTCTAAGTGAATTTACAACCTAGATTCCTATTCTTATGGTTAAACAGAAGGACTTTGTCCAACACCTACACCTAAGAACTCTAGAGATAGCTCAATATGTAACAGGGAGTTCTTCAGTGCATCACTCTTAAATGAATGAGTACTGAATGTTTGTACGGAAATGAAAAACAACAACTCACTTCAAAACTCTCACAGCTCTCTCTCTCTACAGATCTATATATATTTTTGACACAATTTCAATGAAGCTAAGATGTCTTTAAATACTGTAGGCCAAAAATACATAGTGAAAATATATATACTTATGGGCAAAGAAAAGGCAAGTGCACCTAGTCGATGTAGTACAACAAGTGTCGTATCCACAGAGAAATTGGTTCAATTATCCTAGTCTCGGTATTTAATAAAAATAGCAAATAGGGGGTTTAGCCGGAGGCAATCTTGATTGTTTAGGATCAGTGCAGAAATAATAAATATAGTAAAATAAGGTGAATTAATTGATATGGGTGGAAAAGGTATCCTAGGATAGTGGGGGAATTGCCTAAATTACTTAAACAAATTTATAACCATGTCTCAATTATTTATTGTCTATTAGAGTTAATAAGGGTAAGTTACGAACTCTTAATGATAGCCTCAGTATTTTCCTACTCAATCCGGAGTGTAAATACCAAGGTTTATTCCTTTGTGGTACTATTGACTATCTCAAAATCTATATGTTGATAGTTACCATAAAAATGCAGTAGTTTGTCGCGTAAAGCATTTAACAATATTTATTGAAAGGAATAAAAACAAGTATAATAAATGAGACAGGTAATAAATATTTATTTAAAGCAATATTAGGGTCAAACCCCATCCTAGGATCCAAATAAAAATTACTCAGCCATTGACAGAAATAAAAACAGAGTAAAGATAGACATTAAAATAGAGTAAAGTTTGAGGAAAGAAAGAACTCTATTTTTGGGGAGAGTTGTTTCGCTTCCGGGCTTGTCTCCGTGATTATGTCGACCTCAAAACGATGATAAACAGGTAGAACGAAGAAAAATGAACAAACAAGCACAAGTTGATCCTGTCCGGGTAGGGGCTACGCGGACACAAATCCGGACAACACCTGTCCGGGTAGGGTCTACGCGGACACAAATCCGGACACAGCCTGGTTTGTGCAGATCGTCTTCTTCGTCTGGTTTTCTGGAAATAGAAGAGTTAGGCTTATTTGGTGATGGGAAATGATGGAAATGAAGTGGAGATGTGTGGTATATGGATGGAGAATGGAATTTGGATGGAGGGATAGTGAATTTGATGAGCGTTGTGTGATCAGATCATGGGAATTGATGAAGAATGAGGGGGTTTTATAGGAGAAAAGGAGGGGAAGAGGACAAAGTTTATTGCAGGCGTGGGTGAAGAAAATAAGGGATGCGGCGCCTGATATGTTTGATGTAGTAGATAGATATGTTTGTAGGCGCCGTAATTGAGGAAAAACGCTAAGGCGGTGCAGATTTATCAGTCGCATGATTTCTGGATTCGGCGCAGTCATTTACACGGGTCCGGATTTGTGTCGGATAGGGCCCATCCGGACGTGTCATGTCTGAGTTTGTGTCCGCGTAAGGACACAAATGTCCTGGTGAGAGTTTGTACGTGTCCGAGTTTGTGTCCGGATTTGGCCCATCCAGACGTGAGACGTCCGAGTTTCTATCCGCGTAAGGACACAGATGTACTTTAGAGTTGTCCGGGTAGGGGCTACTGAGGACACAATCCGGACAAAACCTGTCCGGGTAGGGTCTACACGGACACAAATCCGGACACATGTATTTCATCTCATCTTGTTCTGCAAACTTCGACAGGCTCCAGAGATTCTTCGTTTGAGCTCCGTTTTTAGATCCGTTTGCACCTATGCATTTGTCTCTTCGTCTAATTTGATCCTAGCTTGGTTTTCTTCATGTTTAACTAATAATCTGTTAGATAACCAATAAAACATAAACTAGAGGAAAACTAACCAAAGTGGAGAAATGAGCAAGAAAAGTGCTAATATAACATATGAAATACACCCATAAATCATGCTCATTTGGACACTTATCAAATACTAGGGTTGGAACTCTTGGTAACTGTAAGGGTGACACTTTATAATCTGCTCTTGGTTGATATAGTTGAATTAGTCAACCACTACTCCATACTCTTGGAAGTAACCACCGGTTCTCTTGACTCTGATGGGCAGGCGAACTCCGTCAGTTAGGCCTACTCGGTCTTAGTCATCTGCAAAACACTAAGGGACTAACATTGCTTAACATGGTGGGCTTTACAAAAATCCTAAAAAAGGTTTGATAAGGTAAGGTTAGCTTGCTAGTATACCAAATAACCATTTCTCTCAATGTAATTTTATAGACATGGTAGACATCTCCACATCCAACCTGGAGCTGCTTCCAAGGGGGACAACGAACAACATTTTCTCAGGTAAGAATATCCTATAATGACTTATGATATTTGATGGCAAGTAGTAGCATTCTCTACCAGGGTAAGGTAGAGGATGTTACAGATGGTATCAGGCTGGTTGATCTGTGTCTATGGGAATAGATTTCTTAGTGAGTTGCCAGTTGTTATATTTATATTGTAAGTACAACATTTTATCGAGTAATATTATCCTTTGATGACTTGTGATATTTGATGGTAAGTAGTAGCCGTAACACCCATGACATATATACTATATATTTGTTGTTACAAAGGTCAACTTTTTGTTACTTTATTATATATCATGCATAAATTTTGAATGGATATATATATATATATAAACTGTTATTCTTTTTTTCTACACGCAGTACACATAGGTTGTGTTTCTACCCTTCAGATGATAAACTTGAAAATCTTAGTCAAAGTTGAACCCATTTAGTATAGTCGAGATCAGTACGAAGCCATCCAACCATAAAATCTTGGATAATACTGATAGCGTTGTCCAAATTGATAGGACTGAAGACAACAAAACAAGCGGTCGTTGTGAAACAAAGTCGATCAATAAGGAAGACAACGAATATCTCAATAGGAATCCCAAGGAAGCACCTCTAGAAAAAACAGTAATAATAAGCAAAGTCCCAAGAGAGAAATGCAGAGTTAGAGGGACTAGAAGGAATAAAGGACAAAGGGACACAATTATTGTATTAGGAGAATAAAGACAATGATGAGCGGCCTGTGCAGACTACAAATGGACTCGATGCAGATGGGGAAGGTGACAGAGGTTTTGGGAATTGTGAGCGACTCCCTTCATACTACCCAAAATGTTACAAGTCAAAAAGGACAAAGACAAAGATGAAGATGCATTGACACAAAAGAGCACCGATAAAGAATGAGGAGGGAAAAGTCATAAATGTAGAATAAAAAGCAGTTGAGTGCATTGATTTACTACTATAGTTGGGGTACCAAGTTCCAAATCCAAGTCTCACCAAGGCAAAACATCATCAATCAAATCCAATCTCAGGTGAGTAATTGAGTAGAGGTAGACGGGGTCAATAGGGGTTCAAGTCATAAGGGAACTGGCTCCAGGGTTATATACAAGGTAGATGAGGGAAGAAGTGCAAAATTGAAGGATGTCCATACTAGGATTGGTGGGATGCATAACAATGGGACTGCAACACAAATATCCCATGCTTGTGGGGGAAAAGGAAGACGTGGTAAGGTATTTCTCAAAGATATGGGGGGTTTGGTTACTTCGGTAAAAGGGTTATTAGAAGCGTATATATGATTAGGAGTATTGTGTGTCTGACATAGTCCATATGCAAGTATGATGATGCGTATTGGTGTAAAGTGTAATGTCTAGAGCCTGGATGCTGTATTTGTAACATCGAATGCCAAAAGATGTGAACATGGGGGTTGGGTACTCTTTTCCTCCTTGGGTTTTTTCCCACTAGGTTTTGTCTAAGGAGGTTTTAATGAGGCCCGTTTTAGCTCGCAGACTGATATTTGTCATGTTACATTTAAATTCAATAAAAGGCAAATGTCTAATTATATATAAAAAAAGAAACTTAGGTTGTGTTTGTGCAACATATCTAAGAATGAAAAGAAAAGACACATGTTTGCATAATATTTAGCCAAAAAGAGGAAAAGAGATTGGAATGAAAAGAAGGGAGAAGGAGATAATATTTTAACTAAGGTAGCTTGAAGTATTATTTTCTGGTTCATCAGGGTGCATCCATAAAAGAAAAGAAAGGGAAGCGCTTGTGTTGTACTGAATAAATTCTTAGAATTGATGATGGAGTGTAGAGGGTTGTAGTTAGAATAAGCTAAGGAACAAAAAGATGAGAGAGATGGTCAAGAACAAAGAAGAAAAGAGGTACTAAAGGGGACGAAAGAGAAAAAGGAGCAACTCAAAGATATATTGGTGCTTGATTAATCAAAATATTAAGGTATATGAGTTTTAATCCTTAATTGATATTATGCAGTTAATCGACTAGTGGTCTATTGTGTATAAATACTCTACACTTGCTGAGATGAGCTATCTAAATTTTTTTTCCAAGTAGAAGTGTTCATCATGAACTATAATTATGTGTTGTTATTATTCCTATGAGCATTATATAATAGTTTGTCATGAGACTCAATTATGAGTTGTTTAGTTGTAGAAAATAGATGTTTGTTTTTAAAAATAAGACCAAATATATTAAGAAATATAAGTTACAAACATAGAAGCACTATCATCAAAAACATAAAAAATGATTAAACCACATAAAACAAAGCTTGTAGTAATGAGATGACTACGAAGTTGGGGCAGCAAAAGCACCAGGAAGTAAAAGAAAATAACAAAAGATCTCCGAGCCCAACTTCGAAGCTGAAACCATGTCAATAAACCATAAGGGGCAAAACAACTGAGGTCAGCCTCATCCTTGCAGACGGTTGTCTATCCAGCTGCCAGAGAGAGCATCCTCGAAAAAAGAGTGTCAAGGAAAGATGTTGGTGCCAAGGGAGGGCACAAAATCAAGGCATTGGGAGAATGTGCCATTGATTTCTTCAACTCACAAGTGGGAAAAAGAACCCACCTCAAACCCAAACAAATATCCATCATCAAAGAAAACCAGAAGTTAGATCTAATAGAAAATAAGAGTAAAAAGGAGTCTTGGACAAATGGAAACCCCGGGCTGGACGAACAATTGTCCTTATTATTAAAAAACAGCAGAGCCGGGTTCCCAGAAACCCCGCATGGCTACCATAAACCTCTGTCATCCCTAGTAGCCATTAACCATCTGGATCATTCCTTCGGGCACACCCTAGAAGAATCGAGGGTTCCTCAACAACTGTCAGAGGGGAGGAGCATCATGCAAGATCAATTATTAAGACAGAGTCCTTATTAGCCAAACTAACCTTTCATTTCTTATGATTAGTGGGTCAGCTTAGGGAAGAGGCTACTTCTTCATGCTAATCTTTACTCCTCAACACCGGCTCGAAGTTTTGTTTCTTACCACTGGTAGAATTCAGAGGATCGACCTAGCCCTTACCCTTGTCGGGTCTGGCATAGGTGTTCATAGAGGAGCCAGACCCGCCGGTGGAGATGGACCCAGAGCCATGGTGGATAGCATGAGCATTCGTGGGGTAGGTGGGGAGAGACTCACCTATTGGAGCGCTGTTGTCAAAAGGATCATGCACCTCGTGAGGATGGATTTCCGGTAAACCAGACTGATGCTTACCTAAGAGACCACAAGTATACTTCCAGATATCCTGGTTTTCTTCCGAGCTAGACCTATTCCCCACGTGAAGGCTAGAGGCCCGAAGCCAAGGGCCATAGGGATAAACCCCATAATGGATGATCAGTTGGGTTGAGACCATAGTGTGTCACTTTTTCACCAAAATCCATTAAGTTTTCAAAGAGACATGCAAGGCTTCAAGTGGAGTCCTTGTTGTAAAAGACCAACGGTGCATCATGAACGGGAATTCAGATAGCGAAGCTAGCTAAAGAATTCATGATCAGAAGAGGCCTTTTTTTCAATACGTTGGAGAATGAAGAAGTGCACCACTGAAGGACATGAAACACGATCCAACACCGCATTCATCATACCGGATCCCTCAATTCTAGGAGGAAAGTATATTTCCCGCTTCCCTCAATCTGAGAAATCCGCAAGTTGCCATACTTTGGACAAAGTAGTTTCCATAGCCGAACATCAACCCTTGGTTGGTGCAGAGCTTCCAGCAAACACTCTATCGAAAGAAGTGGTCAGTTAATGATCAATAAGACCATCAATTGAAAGCGGTAAGGCTTCATATTTTGTGAGAAATAGATCCTCACATTGACAAAAAACATCCTTCACAGATCTATGGAGAGGAGATCCATAGATGGGGTGCTAGGCGAGAAAAAATCAATTGGGAGATGGTGGACAAGGAAGAAGATCCATCACAAGTGTAGAAACTCACAGTAGAAGATAAGGGGAGAAAGGCAAGCACAAAGCATGAGAAATGGAGATGAGAGGACGAAGGTGGGCATAAAGCATGAAGGAGAAAGACGAGGACAAAGCGTTGCATAGAGGTCATATGAAGTTGAAATTTTTTATGAAGAACTTTGGTCAAACCAGCTCAATATTGCATGCAAACCACAATTGAGGCTCATAAAGGAGCTGATAAAATCAAGCTGACATTTACGAAAAGATGAAGAAGAATGACTCTTACATTTGTAGGTCTGTAATTTGTTGCAGGCCAGTGTGATTAGGATTGGACTATTTGGTTAGTTAGTTAGTATTGTTTGAGTGATTAGTTTACATACATCTTGATAATGAGGATGGTAAGGGTTTTCTGACTAGGTGTGAGATAGTATGTAAAAATTATATTTAGTATAGTTGTTTGCGATATTGATAGCTTATGATGTGGATCTTGTAAACCTGATTACTGTAACATAATTTCATATCTTATCTTTCACTATGGTGGAAAATTGTTTGTGACATATATCCGCATGTATGTATGTCTCTTTGTGACATGTATCTGTATGTATTTGATAGTATGATTTGTGGTATAAATTGGTAGGTCTCGTGTGGGTCCCGTGTAGGGCTTACATTCTACTCCAATAATATAATGTTACATATAAAATAGTTACAAAACAGCCAGACTAAAACATCTGTAAACGGCCATGCCAGACAGGTCAAGTGATTTCTATGGTTCATACTAGTTTAATTGAGTAGTTGTTGACAATTCTTTTCGGTAAGTCTGCCATCGTAGGTGGTGTGGGAGGTGCTGACCTGATGCATTAATTTGTTGTTTGTGTATTGAAGTAGCATTTTTGTATTACTAATTAACGGTGGTTCATTTATCATTTAAGCTTTCAGTCATTTTAATCATTTCCTACAAGGTGATATGGGGCTGTTACAGTAGCCTTCCCTACAGAGTGGAATAGAGGATGTTACACTACATTGTTACTTTTGTATGACCTGTTCATAGCCATACTCGTGAAACTTGGTGCAATTAATAGCATTATATCCTCGGCTATCTCGGCTCCACAAGAATTTCACACATGCTTGTGAGTGCTAGATACGGTCCTCAAGCTACCAAATTAGGTCATAACCCGGCTCATGTACTTACGCTCCCCCTTAATATTACATTTTAATCCTTGCTTTGCTTTCAGTTGCTGAGTCGTTATCGATCATAGATTCGTTATCATAAAAATCATTACAGTATGACATTATTATAATTTTTTGTGAAAAAAGACCAAAACCCGAAGCCACCATACCTTATTGAAATAAATTGTGCATGGTTGATGGCAACGACGATATTCTCTATAGATAAAGATGCATATAATTACTGATAGCTAGAAATTGATTATCTTTTTAAACAAATTATAAGCAGGGGATGGCATATGAAGGGAATAGACTAATTACTATAGTTATTAAGTGTAACTTATAACAACTACACAAATTTTAAATATTAATTACTGATAAAATAGTGGCAACTACATATTGATAATGAATGTTAACATAAAGTTTTAGAAAGGAGTGGAGAATTGACAGTAAGCACCTCCCGCAGCGGAGTGGTGGTAAGCTCTATGACATTCTTAGTGAGAATTCGAATGTAAGTGAAAACGACTTCAATGTAAAATATGTGTGGATTTGCATAATCAGTCTATTTCGTCAATAATTATGACTTGTCAAAAGAAGAGAGGTTATTTTCAATGTAGTTTGCAACTTTGCACCCGATCTCTATTTACGCTTGTGGTGGGTTTTAGCCCTACTAATAAGGAAGACAAGTTAATCACCCAAATTGGCATATCTATATACACACACATACACACTATATGGCAGGATTAGGTACGCAGTCATCCATGCACATTGTCTTTATATGTTTTGTTTTAATGAAAGTGTAACCCATTAAATTAGGGCCAACTAGCTCGGCACATGAGCACCAGCAAATACTATTGTACAACCGGTTATGGTGAACATCGTACTTTGGTTTATTTAATTTCACAAGGGTTCAAGTTAATGTATTGATTACTTAAATTGATGGAAAAGTTATATGTGTGTATTATAAAGATTGTTCAACTTTATATGATGATTAAAAATTTCTCTAAGTTTTTTCTCACTATGAGAGGACCTAGTGAATTCTCCGCACTTGTAACTTGCCTTGAACTCATGACATTAGTTCCATGTGAAAATGTCATCATTACACTCAGGTTATCATCATTATGTTTTGCATGTGGATCTTTGATCTACTTCATCTCCAGAGTATGTCCTTCTCATCTCTTCCGACACGGCTCTCTTCACCTCCCACTATTCTGTCAAAAAACTAGGCTTCAATCGAGGGATGACAATTGCAAGTAATCTAGAAGTGGTTGATGATATATTTGATCGATATGATACCTTTCTCTAACAAGGATGAGGGATCTTTTATGAACATTGATTATCTGCTCGATCAGGTTTACAATCCAAACTATGAGCGGAGTATCATTAGGAAGTTGTCTGCTCCAGAAACACGGATGTCCGAGCTCTGGAAGGTACTTTTGACAAAGCTTGGAACTTCATGAACAAATTAGAGTGAGGTCTGTTGGCATGAATTTGTTCATCTTCGAGTTGGGTAGTGAAGAAAACATGGAGGAAATTTTAAGTCGGGACCTTGGGTTTTTTGACAGCTCTCTTCTGGTTCTTCAACAACTTCGTCCGAAGAAAGCACTGAGAGATCATGAATTCAGATTCATCACGCTCTGGATTCAAATTCAAATGTCCCTTTCGCTCTTTGACATAAATCCTTTCACTCAACGTTTGTAGTCAAGCTAAGAAGTTTTATTGATTGATGATGAGGAGGGTCACTTTAGTGGTGAATTCCTAAGTATCAAAGTTCAGCATGATATATCCAAACCAGTTTTAAGATGTATTTTTCTTCATGTTAGAAGGATCACCTTTGATTCTTAGACTTTTATATGACAAAT
Organism: Limonium bicolor; assembly: GCA_023374045.1. Lineage (NCBI taxonomy): Eukaryota > Viridiplantae > Streptophyta > Magnoliopsida > Caryophyllales > Plumbaginaceae > Limonium > Limonium bicolor. Next base: position 191,379,140 of record CM041777.1, on the reverse strand, counting down.
GCCACCTTTTGTCACTATTGTGGGCTGTTCACACACATCACAAAAGAGTGTCCCTCCTTTCAAAACTACAATGAGCATGCACCTAATTATGGTTCATGGTTGAGGTCTCGAGCTTTCGATTGTAGCGTAAAAACTTGGATGAGGATGGTCAAAGTTTTTGGAACGTAATGGAGGTCGCAAGCAGAGGCACTAGCGCTGGCGTTCGAGCCTCCACTTCTATGGATCACGTGAAGAATGATAGCAAAGAGTCTCAACCTCGTTACCCAACCCAAGATCCAACGATTCATTATGCTGAAGGTCGAAGGAATTATTAAAATTAACATCAGATTCGAATGTTTCTTCTGTTTTCCCGGGAGATGTTGGCTCCTCGGAGGAAGAAGGGGGCAACAATTTGGTGCGGTCATTCATGTGTTTTAAATAGACAAGAGGAGGATAGCAAACCAACCATGTTGGCTAAAAACCCGGAATGTGCTTCCCGAAACCTAGTTGATGATTCGCCTCCTTAGTTGATTGTCCAGTTCGGATTCTAGCTTGCCATTTGATGGATCTGGTGGGAGGAAGGAAGAGAAACCTTGATAAGGTGTTGGATGGTAGCTCCTTGCGGGATGTTTGAGGCACAACAAGACAAGCCGCAGGGGAAGAAAGGAAAAATCTCTAATCCAATCTCGTAGGTATCTCCCTGGATCGTTGTTGATTGATTAAGTACTTGTCAAGAAAAAGATGATGCAGCAGCATGTGGCAATCCCTGGGCTATCTGGGGGTTACCGTGACCAATGAGTGGGTTTGAGGTAGGTAGTAGTTGCAAGGGGCACCTCTAACAGCCATTACAAGACCCGTTACCCCCTTTTCTTATGCTTTGTTTTTCTTCTTACTCAATAATTTGGTATGTGAAACTTTGGTTAATCTTTTAAAGTTTGTTCTTGCTATTTCCTAGACTTAGCTACTTCCCTTTTGTTTTCTTAGCAATCTTAATGTCGTCCATGGTGTGAAAGTTGAGCCGTTAGCGCTCGGTCAAATTAGGTTGGTTAATGGTACATCTCAAGTTGTACTATTCATTTAGGACTCAGATCTATGCTCTATTACCTACTCGAGCTACCCTTTCTTTGTAAGTTATTAATAATAGTTCCCCTTTATGAAAAAATAAAAACTTAATATGATGTTTGTTCAAATTAAATTATGGGAAAATTACATGCCCCCACCCATGACATTTGGCGCAATTACACACTCCACCCACGTGGTTTCACAAATTACTTTCCCCACCCATGTGGTTTCTCTCTTTTTACATCCAGCAACTTTCCTAATTTTTGTTCAATTCAAAAGATGTTTAAGTGTTGTCCAAAATTGATGAAACTTTATATGGATGATGCTAGAGTGATATATTTTGATCTTATGTCAAATCCGAAGTTTTTTAAGTTTTCATGTGACCCGTGGGACCCAATGAACATGTGACATGTTCATTGGGTCCCACATGTCACATTTAAGCTTAAAAACTTTAGATTTCTCATTGAACCAAAATATAACACTTTAACATCGTCTATGTAAGTTTCATCAATTTCGGACAACGTTTAAGCATCTTTTGAATTGAACAAAAATTAGAAAAATTGTTGGATGTAAAAGAGGGAAACCACATGGGTGGGAAAGTAATTTATGAAACCACGTGGGTGGAGTGTGTAATTGCGTCAAACGTCATGGTGGGGCATGTAATTTCCCTAAAATTATTCATGGATATACCTTATCATTGTACACCAATTGTATGATAGCTCCATTGGTCCCTCGCAGCAAATTAAGTACAGTGTATCAAAATTACATTGCATTGTTAGTTAAGTACTAGTTTTATTATCACGGTTTCATTAATAATATAGCTCACCCGACAAACTCATAAATAAGCAAATAATATCACATATACACTCACTTCAATATTACACGTAAGATAAATGTATCGATTTGAGTTTTGAATATATTAATTATTATTATACAACTTATTAATATATAATCAATTTATCTCATACGTGTTTGCTTTTTTAATATATTAAGGCTCTCCAGCATGACTGTTATGCAGTATATTTGGGTAGCTATTTTACGTTGATATATTTGTTGGCTGTTTTGTGCTGACATATTTGTAATTGTTTGAAAATTGTTGTTTGACAATGTGGCATATTTATAACATAAATGTGGCATGTTAGTTATATGTAGTGTGGTGTTCCGTTTTCTGTACTATTAATATTAAATTACCATTAAAATTCTATTTCGTTAAAATATTAATAAAGTAACTTGTAGCAATATAAGATAAGGAGTTTGTTGATATCAAGTCCGTCCACACTCAAAGCTTGATTAATTCAGTACAACAAAGTATTAGTTAATAGTTTATTTAAAATAGTAAGAAATTATAGAATAAAAATATGATAATTAATTAGTTAATTTTATTAGTATATACATCATAAACTATGGTTTGATCATAATTCAACATATAATGTGTATTATGTTTCCATTTTCAGGGCCTATTATATTTGAGGTAAAGTTAATTAGTTAATAGTTTTATATAAAAATATAAGTAAGAAATTATAAAATAAAAATATGATAATTAATTAGTTAACTTTATACAGTGTACATCATAAACTACTGTTTGATCATAATTCAACATGTAATGTATAATAAATATGTTTCCCCATTTGCAGACCCTGTTATATTTTTAGCTAAATTAATTAGTTAATAGGTTATAAAGAATATAAGTAAGAAGTTACACAATACAAATAGGGAAATTCATGAAATGCCACTAAAAAAATGAAAGTCACAAAATGCCACAATATTTTCTTGAAAGTCCATGAAATGCCATTATAGTCATTGACCAGATGACAAAAGACAAAATACCCCTTCTAGTTAACAATGTACTTTTAAAGTTCACAATATGCCCCTAAATATTAAAAATTCACAAAATCGCAAAAATTCAAAGCATAAAAAAAATAAAAACAAGGTCTACCGCTGACTTTAACCAGCAATCAACTGAGAATTCTTAGCTTGTGACGATAAGATCCAAAGATTTGCATCCAGCAGTTCAATCTTCCATGCCAATGATAATCACCCTACCCCTGTTTGCATTGTCACAACGGACACTGATCCAGGATTTTGGGGGCAATTCAACTATCTATTGTCTGGTTTCAACTATGTATGTGACTAATTATGACTTGTAAAGAAGTTTACCAACTAATACACAGTGGAGGATGAGTAGTGACAGTGAAATAAAAGAGAATATGGTAGAAAATGTATTACTGTTGCATTATATTATGTACTACAATCTCAATGTTTATATAGGCAGTTACTAGGGTTGTAAAAGGGACTCTGGGCAAATACAGACTTTAGGGCTTTATCAAAACTTAAAATGCAGCCCATTATATTCTATGGGCTTCTACCCGCCCGTGATCCCAAATCAGTCTCCACCAGAGACATTTGGGAGAAATTCAGAAAGTAAAAACCAGTTTGGTTTTCGTAAGAGCATCTACCAATTGCTCCCCCGTTGGTAGATATTCCACTCTTAAACTGCGATTCTGAATTCGTTCTCGAACAAAGAATAAATCGACGGTGATGTGTTTGTGCGGCTGTGAAAGACGGGGTTCGAGGCAAGGTAAGTTGCGCCTATATTGTCCGCACTTCAAGATTGGAGTTTTTATGAAGTCGAATGCCTAATTCCTCCAATAGTTTCTGAATCCACAAGGCCTGAGAGTTTATAGTGGCCAAAGCGTGAAACTCCTCTCAGTGGAAGATCTGGTGATGGTGCGTTGCTTCTTTGAACTCCAAGACACCAATTTGTCGCCGAGATAGATGAGGAAACCAGAGGTGGACCATCGGTCAGAGTGAGAACCGGCTTAGTTAGCTTCGGTGAAGAATGAGCTCAGTCAACGACGAAAAAGAAAAATGAAGGCCCAGATGTGCAGTAGCCTTCAGGTACCTCAAAACTCTCTTAACCGCTGCCCAATGAATATCTTAGGTAGATCATGTATTGGCTTAATCTGTTAACTACAAAAATGATATCTGGCCGAGTGAAGGCCAGATATTGGAGGCTTCCAATAATATTACGATAGTCTGATACTGTAGAGAAATTAGGAGATTCAGTAGTGTCCAGGGCTTGGGAGTCAATCATAGGTGTAAAAAGGCTTACAGTCCTATATATTTGTTTTCTTTAAAATCTCCTGAATGTAATGACCCTGAGAGAGAGTGAGGCCATTAGTGTTACGAGTAGCAGTAACACCCAGAAAATAATGAATATCCCCGAGATTTTTGATAGGAGACTCTTGACAAGGGTAGTAGTAGTTGTTTGATCAGAGAAGGGGAAGAGGCAGTGACAAGGATGTCATCCACATAGATTAAAAGATAGATAGTATCATTCCCATAGGAGTAAATAAAAGAGAAGGGTCAAACTGTGAGGAAGAAAAGCTAATATGAATGAGGTATTTGCTTAGAGAGAACCAGGCCCTGGAAGGATGCTTTAGCTCATATAGGGCTTTATTTAACTTGCACACATGGTGGGGTATAGAGGAATCAACAAAACCAGTAGGTTGCCTTAGGTGGACGGTTTCCTCCAACTCACCGTGGAGAATGCATTATCAACATCAAGTTGAGTAATAGGCCACTGTCTGGATGTAGCAATAGCAAGAACCACCCTACTAGTAGAGACTTTAACAACTGGGCTAAAGTCTTAGAATCAATGCCTAGGGTTTAACCAAACCCTGGGCAACTAGCCAAGTTTTTCTTCTTTTATAGAGCCATTAGAATGTGTTAATGTTATTTTGATCGGCAAACTCAGTTTCATACTGACAAGCACAAAAAGACCAATACCAGAAGACGTGGTCAGTACTAAACCGAGAGAGCAAAAAAGAAAGAAGATAAAAGATATTAAGTAAGATTTTATCTATCTGTTAAAAATAAATAAAATCTTCGACTATGACTTGTAATTCAAAACTCGATATCTATAAAACGGGTCGTAATATACTAGGTTTAAAGATTAAGGTTTTAAGAATCAGAAAAACTAAGAGGGAAACACGGGAAACAAAAGTGAGAGTCTAATGCGAAGCGATTAACAGTATTGTATATCAGTCTGGGTTCATTATCTGAAGTTATCCACGGGGTAGAACTTCAGGTGCTAGGAGTTAAGGATAGATGTTCCTAAACGTGATTTGAGTAATTGTACTCGTGAGAACATAGGAAGTGCAGGTTGTACGTGTTTTACTTGTATCAAGTGTGATACGTGTTTTATGTGAACGTCAATTAAGTTCTTCAGTTATTCCCGTTCTTTGTTCTTCGTCAGTCTTATACTAAGGCGCATTATACACACCAGCGGTAGGATTCTACAATTGGTATCAGAGCAAGGTTACCCTCACTTCGAAGAAACTTCTTCAGGGTAGATCGAGATGAATTCCTACAGCGTTAAACCTCCAAAGTTGACGAAGTTCAACTACACTCGCTGGTGTGAACAGATGGAAGATCAACTGATATCCATCGATCTACAATTATGGGACATAGTTACTGATGGCGACCTAAAGCCCAAGTTCGAGGAGAACGGAGTTACCAAGGAGAAACCTAAGGCTAGCTGGAGTGAAAAACCAACAAGATGATCAGTAAGAATAGACAAGCACGAAGGATCATAATGTCATCGTTGTCAGACTCAGACCAACAAAAGGTGTTGGGATTGCGCACCGCTAAAGAGGTATGGGAATTCCTAAAACCGCATATGCTGGAACTTGATTCGGTTAAAAAGGCAAAAGGAAAGCAGCTTAAAAGACAGCTTGATAACTTCAAATGTCAGACGGTGAGACTATATCTGAGACACTGGAGAGGTTTGACAAGATTTTATGCGAGCTCAAGGCTGTCGGGGTAGTTCTTGACAATGATGTGGTGAATGAGAGATTTCTAGATAGTCTCGATAAGACTGGTTGAACTTCGCCACATTGTTGGAGACCATAAAGGATTTGTCAAAATTGTCCTTTGAAGAGATGGGTTCAGAACTAACCGTTTACGAGGGAAAGATGAGAGGGGAACTGGCAATTCCAGGTGTGAACAAGGACCTGGCACTGAAGGCCAAGAAAATATCAAATGAAAAAGAGAAAGAAAGTGGAATACGGATGAGGATGAGGAGATTACCATGATCGCCAACGGGATTAGGAAAATTTTCGGAGGAAAGCGAGGGTCGGGATCTAGGTTTGATAAAACCAGATTCAAGAAAGACCAGATTATATGCTTTAGGTGCAATAAACCAGACATGTGGTCAAGGATTGCACACTAAGACCGAAGGAAAATTTCCATGATAAAGTCAAGAAATTTACAGAAGCAGCAGCTGCAGCATGGGGGCAAGACGTCTCAGATACAGACTCAGAGACAGAAGAAACATCGAGGTGTGTATGACGGCCATGGTCGAAGAAGATGAAGACGTAAGCGCAGCATCAGACAAGGACTTTTGCATGATGGCTAGTGAAGACTGGAAGAAGGTTCTGGAGGCAGATGAGGTAAGTCCTGAACTCATCGAAAGTGCTTCAATTCCTTGTCTAAGAAAGAGATCTTTAACTTGCTAACTACTGCTGTTGTTAAAATTAAACTGCTTGAATCTAAGTTGTCTAAATTAGAGGTGCCTAAGGAACCTATCATGGAAAACCAAGCAAAAAAAATTCCACAAATAAAGTTCGTAAAACCCTTGGTAGAAAGGATGAGTGTTTACCTGAATGAGCACAAACTGAGTTTAGGTCTCTTCATGAAGGTTGTGAAAATACGAAAAGAGAAAATGAGACTTTGACAAACAAGTTGTCAGGAATCTTGAGAGAAAAAAGATATATTCCCATCGGAATCCTGTCTGGTACACAGGTAAAGCAGATCTAACACAAATGTTGATTGGAAAGAAAAGGATAGAAACATCAATTCATCAAACATATGCAAAACTCCCAGTCCTCAAAACACTAGGACTAAGTACTTCTGTCAGTTTTGTCATAAGCATGGTCATAGTATAGGTTTCTATAGAGCTTTAAATTCTAGACGTATCACTCGTACATCCAGAATCTATTCTCAGTCTAGAACTGACCAAATCAGAGACAATTCCTCGTATCGAAAGAAAACCATAATCAGACAAGTTTGGGTACTAAGACTAACAAGTAATTGCTTGCTCATAGGCACTATCAGCTACACAATACGACAATTGGTGGCTGATGGATAGCGGCTGCTCAAGACATATGAGTGGTGATAGAGGGAAGTTCAACACTCTTGTTGAACAACGAGGAGGAAAAGTAACTTTCGGCAACAAGGGAAAGGTAGAATAATCGAAATTGGCACGATTGGAAAAGAACATTGCATTGATAAAGTTAGTCTTGTGGAAGGACTCAGTCATGATCTACTAGTGTTTCACAAGTTTGTGATAAGGGTCCATCCGAGGTTGTTTTGATTCTAACGGTTTTCAGATACGTAACAAGGCAACACAGAAAGTTTTGCTCCAAGGTTGTAGAGTAGGTAATCTCTACATGGTAGATGTTAGTGATCAGAGTGATCTATCATGTCTCACGGTCAACGAAGAGGATGCGTTGTTGTGGCATCGAAGACTGGGGCATGCACATCATCGGTTAATCAATAAACTCAGGATGAAAAGTTTAGTAAATAGACTACAAGAAGAGACTTGATCACAACATGATTTTCAAGATTGCGCTTTGAACAAGCTTACACACGTTTCACACAAATCTAAGGGGTGGTCAGTAGCACTAAAATTCTAGACCTACTACACATGGATTTAATGGGGCCTATGAGGGTACGAAGCAAGTCCGGAAAGTGATACATTTTGGTGGTTGTCGATGATTACTCGAGGTATACTTGGACTATTCTGCTTCATCATAAGGATCAGGCTTTTAATGAAATCAAAAACCTGATCTTACAACTTCAGACTCAAACTGAGAGTAAGGTAAAGTGCATACGCACTAACCAAGGAACGGAATTCCTTAATCAGAGAATATCTCAGTTCTGTACTGATACTGGAATAACCCACACTCACTTTGCCGCCAGAACACCCAGCAAAATGGTGTTGTAGACGTAAGAATAGGACTCTTCAGGAGATGGCACGTACTATGCTGAACAGCAGTGGGCTTTCATCTAGCTTTTGGGGAGAAGCTATCAATACCGCTTGCTATATACTACCAGAGCTCTTATTCGACCCATATTGCTCAAGACTCCTTACGAATTGTTCAAAGGTTGTAAACCTTCTATTACACACCTTAGAGTGTTTGGCTGCACATGTTATATACATAATAATGGGAAAAATCAATTGGGAAAGTTTGATAAGAGGAGTGACATTGGAGTTTCCTTGGTTACGCTATGAAAAGCAAGGCATATCGGGTTTTCAACAAACGAACTCTTGTGGTAGAAGAATCCACAAATGTTAAGTTTGATGAGAACAATTTGGAGGAAGGTCAAGTCAAGGTGTAATCGAGGATCTGTTTCAGGCTAAGGATGGAGTTGTATCCCTTGATGATAGTACGGGAGCGGATTCAGAGGAAGAACTGACTCAAACCGAGACACCACCTCCATCAGTTCCGAACTCAGAACAGCTCCCGACGGTACCAACCGACACTAATGCTTCTCAAAGACGGACAACAGAGGCACCTCATCGTTTGACGGCTAGGAATGCTCCAGGCATAGAAGTTACAAATATTCTGTCAGACTTGAACACAGGAGTGAGACTCGATCTACCACGCAAAACTTCTGCGCCTTATTTGGTTTTGTTTCCACAACAGAACCTAAAACTGTGAAAGAAGCATTGGAGGATGAGGGTTGGATTAATGCCATGCATGAGGAGCTGAATGAGTTTGTACGAAATGATGTGTGGGAACTTGTCATTAACCAAAAGATCAAAACATTATTGGAACCAAGTGGGTCTATAGGAAAAGCTTGATTCAGAAGGACACATTTCCAGGAACAAAGCATGACCGGTAGCAAAGGTTACAATCAACAAGAAGGTTTGGATTTTGATGATACCTATGCTCCAGTTGCTCGTCTTGAGGCTATCCGACTTCTCATTGCTTTTGCTACATTACACAATTCACTCTTTATCAAATGGATGTGAAGTGTGCGTTCTTAAATGGAAATCTCAAAGAAGAAGTATATGTCTCTCAGCCTCCCGGTTTTGTTGATCCAGAGAAACCTGATTATGTGTTTCGATTGAAGAAAGCCCTATATGGTCTTAAGCAAGCGCCGAGGGCATGGTATGAGCGGCTAACATCCTTTCTTCTACAGTAAAATTTTGTACGGGGAAAGGTGGATCGCACGTTGTTCATCAAAGAAAACGGGCCGACAAGGTGTTAGTACAGATCTGTGTAGATGATATTGTGTTTGGCTCTACCAGTTCCAGTCTGACACAAGGTTTTGCTTCTATGATGACCAAAGAATTTCAGATGAGTAACATGGGTGAGCTCACCTTCTTTCTAGGACTCCAAATTAGGCAGACAGCAGACGGAACGTTCACCAGTCAGACAAAATACACACTTGAGCTTTTAACCAAATATAAATTCCATGAGAGCAAGCCGATGCTTACGCCAATGTCTACCACTCTCAGACTAGGTCTGGAGCCTGATGCAGAGTCCACGGATCCCACGATTTACAGAGGAATGATTGGTTCACTGCTCTATCTTACAGCTAGTAGACCAGATATAATGCAAAGTGTCTATTCTGTGCACGGTTTCAGGCTCATCCAAAAGTACCACATGTCAAGGCTGGAAACGTATCTTTCGTTATCTTTCAAGGGACATCATCACTTGGCCTATTATACACTGCAGAATCACTGCCTACTCTTGTTGCGTACACGGATGCTGACTTTGGAGGCTCTCTTACTGATAGAAAGCACCACGGGTACTGCGCAGTTCTTTGGATCCAATCTGATAGCATGGTCGTCAAGGAAACAAGCGTCTGTCGCTCTGTCCCAACTGAGGCTGAATATGTAGCTGCTGCTGCGTGTTGCGCACAAATCTTGTGGTTATATAGACAACTTGAAGACTACGGCTTATCTTTCATACCCGTCCCAATCTATTGTGACAACACAAGTACCATTGAGCTTACAAAGAATCCTGTTCATCACTCACGGTCTAAACATATAGATATTCGTCATCATTTTATTCGAGATCATGTTGAACACGGTACCGTCATTCTACTTCACTGTTCAACAGAAAAGCAGTTACCTGACATTTTTACCAAGCCTCTACCAAGAGAGATCTTCGAGAAACTTAGGTTGAGATTGCATGGTTGACACTAAGTGAGAGTTTTTTTTCTTTTCCTTTCAACAATTTGATGATTTCAGTTTTAAACTAAGGTTGTTTTAATTCTTTTTCATCTCTTTGTTTTTAGTGTTGGGAATGTTACATCTGTTTCATAACATTGTTATCACAGTTCTTAATGAGTCTTTACATAATCAATTACCATATTCTGTGGTTAATTAGTTCTGTGTTTGTCCAAGTAGCTATTCATTTTATGAGATCACAACTGAAATACGCCTGAATACTTTGGGAATTAAATTTACGCTCCGATGTTTAACATGGATCATAAGTATACATACAGTGTCATGCTTGTATTCATGAAATGAACTTGATTTGAAGGATAGAATGGTGGTATGAACAAGACAAGAGATTCCGCTACTCACAGTTTGATACTCAACGCTTTAATAAAAAAAGGGAAACAGAATTGGCCTCTCTTATCTGGCCATTAAGTCTTTAAGGGTGCCTTATCACCTAACTTCCTAAGGGCAACTGCTCTGGGCAAGTTGACCCAACGCTGCTACAAAGATAAGGAGTAAAAGTCGAGTCCCTGTTTATAATATAAAAATCCCAAAGGGGGAAGCTTTAAAAAAAACCAAACTGTGAGTATGAATCTGTGGTGATGAAAGGTTCTGTGGAATAAGATTGTACTTCTCGCCCCTTGTCGATTCAATGGAAAGTGAAAGAAAGGAGGAAATCTTTCTGTAATACAAGCGTGCCACTATATATGTGCATATATCCATGACCACAGAGAGTAAACTATCTCAATTTGGTAAGATGTACTATTTGATCTCCTTGGATACCACACTCAATTACTTAACTTATCGTGGTACATTATATTGTGTGAAACTCAGTCTGGAACTGAGGTAGTATGTTTAGTAATGGTCTCTTACATTCACCTCGCTTCATTTTTTTAAAAAAATTAATAAGGGAAGAAAATGGTATCATCTCTCACTGTTTCTAAAGACGTTTGATATACTTTCTTCATTTTCTCTCACTCACTACTCTCTCTGATTTTCAAATGCAATTCTCCTTCCTGTCAACTCTCTCTGTCTCGAACCGAACTCGGATTCTCGTACCTTCTGGCTATGGATTCCTTCGAACATCTGCTTGTTGACGAAAGTGTTCGCCCACTGGCTATGGAGAAGCCAACTGAACAAGAAGTTTCACAGCCTATTCCCGATTCTACCTCAAAACCCTCTCCCGATGAAGACTCTCCAAACCCTAATGCTGAAGCAATGATCCGCAGTGACAGTGCTTCCTCGGAAACCCCGACAGAAGAGGACCTACAATCTCCACCTACGACTACTACCAGACGAGGACTACGAGATCGCTCCAAGAAAGCGCCGTCTACAACTGGGCATACCCCTGCGTCGTCTTCAAAGTGCAAGGTCACAGATTCTCCTGCTCAACAATCTCGCTCTTCGAAGCGCAAGAAGACTGTGGGCAAACCTCTGTCCAGAGCTAAGGCAAAGGCTTACAATCTTGAACGATCACAAAATCCAAGTCGAGCTTACCCTCAGAAGCCTGTTTTCAGTTGTGCCCTACTCGAATCGGACATTGTTCCTGGTAAGCTGATAGACTGTGACTGGCTGGAGAACAACTCTTTAGAGTCTTTAGGAGATGTCTTGCGCTTTCAAGGTTGGGATAAATTGTTTAAGTCTGAGACTGTGTATTACCCCGAATTTCTGTTTCCTTTTATTCAAAACATGGAATTTGTATCTCCCTTTGAATTCAAGACTGAAGTTGCTGGCAAGAAAATGATTATCTCACCTGCATGGCTTGCTATGATGTTAGAAGTTCCCCTAGATGGACTGGCTGAATTCAATTCACAGAAAATTGATGTAGCGCCCCATACCGAGGTAGTCGATCACTTTGCCCTGTCTCGTGTGAGTTCTAGACTCAAGCACTACCCACAGAGGGATTTAGCAATCTTGCCTCATCTGTTACATATGATTACCTATCAATGTCTTCTTCCACGGTCTGACATGAGGGACAAAGTTACACCAGTAGATCTTGCAGTTATGTGGTGCCTTGATAGGAAGATACAACTGTCTCTGCCTAGGATAATCATTTCCCATCTGAGAATGTCATTAACAGCTCCAAGCCATCGATTCCTTATCCGTTTTGGCTGACGAAGGTGCTCAAGTATCATGAGATTTCTCTGGAAGATGCTTACTCCATCCCAGCTCAACCAACGAGCTATTTCGCTTTGGCTACTCTTTCCAAGATGGGGATGGAACTCTCCGAGTCTGGATGGCAACTCAAACAGATAGGTCCACACACCGCCAAGACTGAGAAGCAGTTGTTCAAGATCCAACGCTGCAACTTCTGATTCAGTCAGTTCTAGACTCAGTCCAGGCTTTGGAGAAGCGGGTAATGGCACACTTGGCGAGGCTGGAAGATAAGCTAGATACTCTTATGCCGGTGCCAAATTCTGAATCTTCTAAGAAATTGTAGTGGGTGTTTGTGACTGTAATTGAAATTTCATTTCCCATCTGCGACTGTGAAAACAATTGTTTCTTGAATTCTGTTTTTCTTTATTGGTATTGCTCTTTTTGATGAGGCAAAAGGGGGAAGTGTCTGTGCATGGAAGTCCTTGAACTGCTCTTGGTCCTTGATTTTTTTTGTTTGTTTTGTTGGTACATGAATAGTGGTGGATGGCCGAACTTCAAACTCTATGGTGATTAGCACGTACTATCTTTGTGATACTAGCTACATTTTGGATTTGCTAATGCTACAGTCTCATTTTCCGCTTAATCATATTCTTGAATACTGCTTCTGCTAAGTATCTCCACTAATGCTTACAAATTTCTCTTTTGTTATTACTACAATTATTGTCATGAACTACTTTACGCTTGAAAGGTTGTGAGTGTTATACTGAGTACAGGTCTAACTGAAAGTCACACGAAATTGAGGGGGAACGGTTTCATGTGAAGCTATCAGAGTACAAGACTCAGGGGGAATCAATCCAAGTTGTTCAAGACTTCAATGGTTTGCCGCATCAAAAAGGGGGAACTGTTAATGTTATTTTGATCGGCAAACTCAGTTTCATACTGACAAGCACAAAAAGACCAATACCAGAAGACGCGGTCAGTACTAAACCGAGAGAGCAAAGAAAGAAGATAAAGATATTAAGTAAGATTTTATCTATCTGTTAAAGATAAATAAAATCTTCGACTATGACTCGTAATTCGAAACTCGATATCTATAAAACGGGTCGTAATACTAGGGTTAAAGATTAAGGTTTTAAGAATCAGAAAAACCAAGAGGGAAACACGGGAAACAAAAGTGAGAGTCTAATGCGAAGCGATTAACAGTATTGTTATATCAGTCTGGGTTCATTATCTGAAGTTATCCACGGGTAGAACTTCAGGTGCTAGGAGTTAAGGGATAGATGTTCCTAAACGTGATTTGAGTAATTGTACTCGTGAGAACATAGGGAAGTGCAGGTTGTACGTGTTTTACTTGTATCAAGTGTGATACGTGTTTTATGTGAAAGTCAATTAAGTTCTTCAGTTATTCCTGTTCTTTGTTCTTCGTCAGTCTTATACTAAGGCGCATTATACACCACGGTAGGATTCTACAGAATGCCTCTTTGTTTTTAAGATCCATCTGGTGCCAAGAATATTCATATTGCTTTCATAAGGGACTAAAGTTCATGTCTGATTCCTCTTTAAAGCATCATACTCAGCTTGTAGAGCCTGTCTCCATTCTGGAAATTTTATGGCCTGACTGTAGGAGGGTTGATTAGGAATAGATGAGGGGAGAGTCTCCATGGAGTTTAGCAATTAATAGTCCCATCTTATCTGATTTGGGCTTAAGACTCTAGGTTATAGATCTAGAAAGCATAGGGTGAGGGGTAGGCAGAGAGGAATGATGTGTGGGAGGTGGGTCTGAAGCTTGTGGTAGATGTAGGATTTTATGGTAGAGTGGTAGATGTAGGACCTTGTTCTGGTGAAGGTGAAGCTAGATCTAATAGGGCTGGGTCCTGAGATGAATAATCATGAGAGCAAACTAGTGATGGGAAAGAAGATATCTGAGGAGTAATGTCAGATGAGGGAGAAGGATGAAGGATAGGAATTAGGTTGTTGGAAACATTAGAATTAGAGGAGTCAGGAGTAGTTGGAGATGAAGAGCCGAGGGATAAGGGAAAAATAGTTTCCTGGAATAAACATCCCTGGAAACATAAAGTTTGTGTGTCTTAGTGTCTAGGCATAGATAGCCAGTGGAATTATCAGAATACGCTAGAAAAAGGCCTGGAGTTGATCTGTATGAAAGTTTGTGAGAGTTATATCGGCGCAAGTTAGGCCAACAACAATAGCCAAAAATTTTAAGTGAGTATATGTGGGATGTTTGATGTGTCGCTTATAAAAGGGAGTTTGAAAACCAATGGCCTTAGTGGGAGTTCTGTTAAGGAGATAGGCAGCAGCTTTTGAGGCATAAGATAAAAAAGAATAGGGAAAAGATGCCTGAGAGAGAAGGCATAGTCACTTGTCCGTTACAAACCTAATTTTGCTCTCAATAGAGTCATTTTGTTGATGAGAATGGGCACATGTATACCTGTGATGGATACCTTGGGACTGAAAATAGGTAGTTAAAGCATGAGATTCACCACCCCTATCAGTCTGAAACTGTTTGATAGTAGTATCAAATTGGGTGCAAACCGTAGAGCAAAACACAGGTAGAATAATAGCCACATTAGATTTCTTTTTAAGAGGATAAAGCCAAATGTATCTAGAGAAATCATCAATAATGATTAAAAAATAAATGAATCCATCAATAGAGGAACAAAAAGCTAGTCCCCATAGGTCCATAAACAACAACTTAAAACATCTAGTAAAACAGAGTATGAGGGAAAATGAGGGAGAGCATGCATTTTCCCTTACAACAGTTAGAGCATAGCTCATTATATAAAAAACTGAAACTAGCAATTTAAAAGAAGAGATAATCTGTTTGTTGATATGAGTACTAGGGTGGCCAAGAAGCTTGTGCCAAACAGAAGATGAGGAAGTGGTAGTGTAGGATAACTGAGAGACAACATTATTACAGGAAGGAGTTGTAGTTGTAGGTGGAAATAGGTAAACTCCATCCTTAACATCACCTCAGAGAAGGACTGTCTTGGTAGCAAGATCCTTCAACATAAAATAATATGAGTAAAACTCAAAGAAAGTGGCCTTATAATTACAAAATTTGCTCACAGAAATAAGATGTTTAGAAAGCTGAGGAACATGAATAAGATTTGAACGAATATAGGTTTTATTAGAGAGGGTAAGAGGGCTATTACCTTGACTCTGAATGCTTAGGGAGAAGCCATCTCCGAGAAAAATATTTGTACTGGTATACTTAGAAGCTTGGAGGTTTAGCCTAGAATGATCACCTGTAAAGTGATGTGAGGCTCTAGTACCAACCATCCAATCCATAGAATTAGAGCACCAGTGGAATTGACAGCCATAGATGTAGGAGGTCTACATTGTAACTATAATTGATAACAAGCTGATGCCTCATGTCCATGTCTTTTCACAGATCTGACACTGAGTTCTGTTATCTGCTTACCAGAAAACTTGTAATAGTGTTAGATCAAGGACCTTTTAGTTTTGATGATAGTAAACCTGTGGTGGTTTTATCTAACATGTTTGTCAAGCTTATCATTTAGATAAACAGGTGAATAAGTGGCTTAGCACACAAAGGTTGCAAGCGCACTTAAGTCATGAGTGGCTTAGCACGCAAGGTTGCAAGCGCACTCAGCCTACGACATGTGCGAACCAGTCGGGCACCGTCTGTGAGAGCTCTGGAGAACTTCTAGTAACACACAAGTAGTCAAGAACCACTCAATCACATATCTCATACATCATACATCAAACAAGGATGGAAATGTTTAGCAACGTCGACAAACTCACTCAAATGTGTCACACTCACACAAGCAACTAGCTCACGACAAAAGGAGTAGCTCATTAATGTGCGAGATAACAAGATAAGCAAAGGCTATTAATGAACATCATTACATAGCTGTAATAAATTCAGAAGAGAGCATTTATGAGCATTAATTAACCAGACAAGGTCAGACAAGTTGAAGTGTGCTAGTGGTGACGACCACTTGGGAGACGCCACGCCAACTTGCCCAATCAATATAGGCAACCGTGTGCTAATAGCTCCAGATCAAGTTGGAAGATAATCTATAGTAGAGTGCGCGCTATTATAATAGGAAAATAAGAAGTAATATACTTCTAGAGTCTATAGATTCATAGGCCGTTAGTTATGCCTTAACTAACGTGTATATAAATGAGCATTTATGTCCAATGTAATTTAAGCTTGCGAGATAGAAAAATAAGAGATACAATCTGAGCAAGTGTGAGTCAGACTAGAGTGTGTGTAAGTGCTAGAGAGTTGGTGAGCTAGTGAGGACTGGGTAGAGTATCAGTACATTTGGTATTGATAGTCCGACAGGTCAGGGAACGGTCGGTGAACCATTGGCCGATAGTCAGGTGAGGGTTAAGGACTTTAGAGGTAATGTCGAAACTGTCCCGGGAGTTCGTGTGTGGGGCGAGGGAGATTGAGTGAATTTCGTGTGTGTAAATTAGAAATCGAAATGGATTTCCAGTTTAATTTTATCTCGTGTCTTTCCCTAAACTATCAAAGTTTATTTGAGTCAACGATACGTCCACGACCGGTCGGGGACGCATTAGGAGCGCTAACCAGTTTCAGTTGGTATTAGAGCAGGTCTCTTCTAGAAAGCTAACTGCTTGGGAGAGGATCAAAATGACTCATGCAAGCCTACTAGCGTCAGAAGAAGGTTCTGCACCAAATAGACCACCACTTTTTAATGGAGACAATTACACTAACTGGAAGAACAAAATGGAGTTTCATATCAAGTCTGATGATCCCAGGATGTGGAGGGTTATATCACGTGGTGAATATACCTTCCAAGATGCTCAAGGACAAGACATATCAGTAGACAACATGACGGATGATCAAATCAAAGAAGTTGATTGTCAATGCACGAGCAGTAAGAATTCTACACTACACACTACTACCTGAATAATACTTCAAGGTAGCTTCAGCTAAAACGGCTCAAGAGTTTTGGAAAATTCTTGAGGTCACATATGAAGGGAATTATGAGATCAGAAAGATCGCATTGAGCTGTTGTTGACTCATTGGGAGCTATTCAAAAAGGAAGAAAAGGAGACATCTCTGAAATGCACACAAGGTTTACCAAACTCATAAATGAAATGTTGGTACTAGGAAGAACCATCTCAAATGAGGATCAAATTCAGAAGTTCCTCAGATCTATTCCTATTCCTGCCTTTAAGACAAGATCCTTAGTTTTGATGATAGCAAACCTTGTATTGTCTATCTAATGCGTGTGTCAAGATTCATGATTCAGATAAACAGGTGAATAAGTGGCTTAGTACGCAAGGTTGCAAGCGCACTTAGGTCATGAGTGGCTTAGCACGCAAGGTTGCAAGCGCACTCAATCCACGACATGTGCCCAACCAGTCGGGCCCTGTCTGCGAGAGCTCGTAGAACTTCTAGCACAGACAACCAATCAGACACCACACGAAGATATCTCTCATGCTTAAAGATGAAAATCAAAGACAGAAGACTGTAAGGGATCGACACATTCAGATAAAGCACATACATCCACTTAGGCAACTTGTTCACGACAAGCTCATGACAAAAGAAGAAGTTCATTAATGCACAAGATAACAAAGCTATAAATGAACATCATTACATAGCCGTAATGATTCAGAAGAGGGAATTTATGAGCATTAATGAACCAGACAGAATCAGGCAAGTGGGGCACACAAGTGGTGATCGACCTGTCAAGTGGGCTTGCCGCCAACTTGACCAACCATGAGGCGACACGTGTGTTCAAGCCTTCAGATCAAGTTGAAGAATCTTTGCAAGTCTAGTGTGGCTGCTATGTGAATAATCGAAGTTGTAGTCAACTCCTAGAAGTCTAGGGATTAATAAACGGTAGTTACATCCTAACAACCGTGGTATATATACTTGCATTTATTCCATATGTAAGTAAGCCTGTATGAGAGAAAAAGAAAGAGATAATCTGGACAAGTGTGCATCAGACTTAGGAGTGTGTGTAAGAGCTAGAGAGTTGGTGAGCTAGATAGGACTGGGTTAGAGTATCCTACATGGGTATTTGATAGAACGGCTGGTCGGGGAACGGTCGGTGAACCGTAGCCGTAGTCAGGAGAGGGTTGACGACTTTAGGGGTAAAGTCGAAACTATCCCGGGAGTTCGTAGTGTGGGGCAAGGGAGGTTGAGGTGAATTTCGTGTGTGTAAATTCTCAATCGAAATGTGTTTTCCAGTTTAAGTTTATTCGCGTCGATTCCTAAACTATCAAGTTTTATTAGAGTCCACGATACGTCCACGACACGTCGGGGACACATCAAGAGCGCTTGCTGGTTTCAATTGGTATCAGAGCGGTCTCTTCTAGAAAGCTAACTGTTTGGAAGGCGATCAAGATGTCTCATGCAAGCATTCTAGTAGTAGAAGAAGGTTCTGCGCCAAATCGACCACCACTCTTCAATGGAGACAACTACACTCACTGGAAGAATAAGATGGAATTTCATATCAAGTTTGACGATCCAAGAATGTGGAGGGTGATAACACATGGAGAGTACACCTTCCAAAATACTCAAGGACAAGACATATCTATCGACAGCAAGACGAATGATCAAATCAAGAAGCTGGTATTCAATGTCGAGCTGTAAGAATACGTCACTATGCATTACTACCTGAGCAATACTCCAAGATTACTTTAGCTAAAACGGCCCAAGAGATTTGAAAAACTCTTGAGGTTACTTGTGAAGGGAATGATGAGATCAAAAAGACTCGCATTGAATTGCTACTCACTCATGGGAGCTATTCAAGAAGGAAGAAAAGGAGAGCATTTCTGAAATGCATACAAGGTTCACTAAGCTGATCAACGAAATGTTGGTGCTTGGAAGAACTATCTCCAACGAGGATCAAATTCGGAAGTTCCTCAGATCTCATCCTGTCTCCTTTGACAGCAAAGTCAATGCCATGTAAGAAGTGCATGATCTCTCCAAGATCTCTAGCATACATGCTAGGATCTCTAATGGCTTTTGAGTTAAAACTACAACACAGGAATTCAAAAGCTCATCAAGAGATAGAGGGAAAGGCATAGCCCTCAAGTAGCTGAAAATGAAAGATCTGAGTCAGGAGATGACAATGATGAAATGGTCCTCTATGCTAAGAGGTACGTTCGAAATCATAAGAAATAAAATGAGGAAAGGCAAGGAGTCCAAGGAGTCGGATGATCAAAAGAAAAACAATGACAAGTGTTTTGGGTGTTCAAAACACGGACATCATATCAAAAACTGTCCTCAACGATCCCGAGAGGACAACGACAGGGTCAAGAGGATTGTCCGACGATCATTCAACTAAGGACCAAAGAAGGAAGCCTTCATTGCTGCATGGGGAGATTCTGAACGAAGTGATGACAATCAAGCCTTAGACAGTGAGATCTCAGAATAATAAGAAGGCTCACCTATGCCTTGAAGGAGTGTGCCTGATGGCACAAGACAATGATGTCTCAGAATCATCAGAAGAAAAGAAGAACACATAAGGTAAACTATTCTAAACTTAGAAGGAGAATTGAAAAGGCTGAACTTTTTGGACTTATAAAGTTTTCTCTTACATTAGTTGATCACCTAGAGGCATTAAACTTAAAAACGATGAACTTTTGGAAAATGAAAAATTGAAAATACCTCGGATAAAAGCAAGGTAGACAATCTCATGAGGGCACTCATGAAATTATAAAGTGATTATAGTGAAATTCTCTCCGCTCATGAAAAGTAGAAGCATGAAAAACAACCTGAAATCAATGAATTGATTGTTGTTCTTAACACTAAAGAAAAGGAACTAGCTACCATCAAAGAAAAACATTCTAAGATAGATGTTGTTTCTAAGACACCCATGAGGAGAAGCAAACGACAGGTCGGATACCGGTCAAGACCAGTCGTAGAGATATCTGTAGCTTATGCAGATAACCTAGTCATCATGAATCCAATTGCTATAAAACGTGTTTTATGAGGCATTGCCAACTCAAGAAACTAGGACTGAAATGGGTAGTCAAAAATGATTTTAGAACATTTAATGGTGGAAATGGGTCCAACCTTTCTATGGACCCTAACCCCACACCACTAACGTGTTAAGTGCAGAACTAGTGAGAATGGACCCTTGCAGGTACATCGACAGTGGGTGCTCTAAACACATGACATGAGACAAAAAGAAGTTCTTCTCACTCGAACCAGGGAGCCAAGGAACCGTCTCCTTTGGCGATAACAAGAAAGGAAAAATCATTGGTGTAGGTAAGGTTGGCATTACATCTGATTATGTCATAGATAGTGTAAATCTAGTTCATTATTTAAATTTCAACTTGCTTAGTGTTTCTCAAATTTGTGATAAAGGCAATTCAGTTCACTTATATCTTGCACATTGTAGTATAGTAAGTCAGAATAATGGCAAAGAGTTATTTAAGGGAAAAAGGTGGAAAAACGTTTATGTAACTAGTTTGGAGAATATTGACACTCCTAATCTTCCATGCTTGACTGCTTCAATAGATGACTCTTCCATGCCTGTGTTAGAAGCAAACAAACTAAGATTCTTTTAAGTCAAAGAACTTAATTAGCACATCCAAGCCACTTGAATTACTTCACATGGACTTATGTGGACCCATGAGAATCAAAAGTTTTGTATGAAATTGGTGTGTTTGTAATTGTTGATGATTACTCACACGGTTCACTTGGACACTCTTTATTGCTTCCAAAGACAAGTCTTTGAGAAATTTCAAGCCTTTGCAGGAAAAGTCCAAGTACAACTCAGCCTCAAGATCTAAACTCTTCGGTGTGATCATGGGTTAGAGTTTAAGAATCAACAATTCAAGGATATGTGTAAACAACATGGGATTAGTCACACATATTCAGCACCAAGAACACCCCCCAGCAGAATGGGATAGTTGAGCGAAAAGAACAGAACACTACAAGAAGTAGCCAGAGTCATGCTATTGGGGAGCAGTCTTCCTCAGGTCTTCTGGGCAGAAGCAGTGGCAACTGCATGCTACATCACAATAGATCGCTCATACGACCTATCCTCAACAAAACTCCCTATGAGTTATCAAGGGAAGAAAACCAAACATAAGTCACTTCATGACCTTCGGTTGCAAATGTTATGTCCACAACAATGAATAGAGTCCCCTTGGAAAGTTGATGCCAGAAGTGATGTGGCCATCTTCCTTGGATACTCTGAAAGAAGCCGGGCATACGAGGTATACAACAAAGGACACTGAAGGTGGAAGAAAGTGTGCACGTTGTCTTTGATGAGGCTGATGTACTCAAGATCAAGAAATCTGATGAAGGTGAAGAACTTGGATTTGATCTAGTTGATCAGGATCTCATAGATAATCCCAAAGATGAATCACCGACTGAAGAAAACTTGCCTCACAGGTCAGCGATAGGTCAACACAAGTCGACAAAGAAACAATGATGTCGAGGGTCCTCTATCTCCATCAACCATTCATAAATCTCGTGCTTTGTACAAAAATCATCCATTAGAGAAAATCATATCAGACATATCCAAAGGAACTCAGACAAGAGCACAAACTCGAGATCTTCTAGCCTTCTCAACGACAATCTCACCCATCGATCCCAAGAACGTCTAGGAAGCTCTTCGAGACTCAGACTGGATCAATGTAATGCAAGAATAACTAAACCAGTTTGAAAGATGCAAAGTCTGGCATCTTGTGCCTTGTCCTACTCATCAAGGAGTACTTGGCACAAAATGGGTCTTTAGAAACAAGCTAAATGAAATGGGAGAAGTTGTCAGAAACAAAGCTCGTCTGGTAGCTCAAGGATATCGTCAACAAGAAGGAATAGACTTCCAAGAAACCTTCACTCCAGTAGCAAGGATAGAGTCTATCAGATTACTAATTGCATTTACTGCACACAAAGGAATCAAACTCTTCCAACTTGACATCAAAAGTGCCTTTGTAAATGGGTACGTCAAAGAGGAAGTGTATGTTGAGCAACCTCCAGGTTTTGAGACACAAGAAGGAAAGACATGGTACTTAAACTTGACAAAGCTCTTTATGGGCTCAAACAAGCACCAAGGTCATGGTATGATCGTCTGTCCTCCTATCTATTGGAAAACCACTTCAAAAGAGGTAAAGTAGACAAAACTCTATTTGTTTACAACAACAAAAGAGATTTCCTAATTGTGCAAGTATGTGTTATAATCTTCGGAGCCTCTGATGAAAAATATTGCAAAAAGTTTGAAGCATTGATGAAAAAGGAATTTGAGATGAGTGATCTGGGAGAATTGAAGTTCTTTCTAGGACTTCAAGTCAAGCAAAATGATGAAGGGACTATCATATCCCAAGAGAAGTATGTAAAGGATTTGCTGAAGAGATTTGGAATGGAGGAATGTAAGACGTTTGACACACCAATGGCAGTGAGCACCAAGATGGGCATCATGACTGGTGACCGACCGGTCGACCAGCGATCATACAGAGAGATGATTGCTTATGTGCCAGGTTCAAGTAGATCCTAGAGAGAGTCATCTCACAGCTGTGAAAAGAATCCTGCGTTACTTAAAAGGAACCATGAATCTTGGTCTCTTTTATCCTAAGTTCACTAACTGTAACGTTGTAGGATTTTCAGATGCAAACTATGAAGGATCTATCACAGATAGAAAGAGCACTTCAGGGACAGCATTCTTTGTTGGGTCATGTCTGATTGCAGGGGGATCAAAGAAATAACAAAGTGTTACAATCTCAACAGCTGAATCTGAATACATTGCTGCGGCAAGCTGTTGTGCTCAACTCCTATGGCTTAAGCAACAAATTGGTGATTATGACATCAAAACAGGTACATTACCAATTATGTGTGACAATACAAGTGCCATCTCTATTTCCAAAAATCCTGTGCATCATTCTCATACCAAACATATTGACATTAGACATCACTTTCTTAGAGATTGTTGTGAAAAGGAATTAATTGGTTTAAAGTATATTTCTACTGAGGACCAACTATCTGACATCTTTACTAAGCCATTAAGTAGAGAAAGGTTTACTAAGATTGTTCATGATCTTGGAATGATATTCATTGATCACAATTAAACTGTCTTTTATTTCCCATGATATGTCACCGACATGTGAGCAACACCTGTTATATTGTCGTTCAGTAGTCAATGATCAGTTTAATGCATAGAAATTATATAAAACAACTACTTGAAACAGATTTGTCATTTTACACAACAAGTGAGATTAGTTTAAAGAAGGTCCAACGGACAGAAACGGGAAAACTTCTCAACGGATCGTTGACAACCGTCACGACCGCTGCCCGTTATGAATAGTACCGTTAGGACATGTCAGCGAGCGGACGAGGAGCAGTCGCCGACCGTTACTCGATATCTATAAAAGGGCGACAAGAGTTACTCTCTTGTCACACTATTGCCCTCATCCTCTCTAAACTCTCAGAGCACTCAAACAATTCTCTTCTCTCTTACAACACTCTTGTGAGCTTAAGTGCAAAAAATCCCTTGCCTCATAGCCATTAAAGAACACCCGAGCTAAAAGTTCTAAGTTCCAGTACAAAATTCTCTACACTGAAAATGGCACCCAAGACTGCTCTACGATCACAAGCAAAAGCCACATTCACGGAAGGTTCCTCACAACAAGTGGCTGACATACAGCGACAAGTCTCTAGCTCGTCTGACCAAAGAAGAGGAAGATCAACTCGTGATCAAAGTAGTACAAGAAGGAGAACTACAAGCGAGTGAGATAGAGTACATAAGAACCCATATTCCTACAACCTACTACCTCATTGAATCTGCACCTTCAAACCTACTATTCTTCCTAACCCTGCTCCCACAAAAATCCACAAATGTCTTCTCACTGGTGGAACGCGAGCCTTTAATTACGGTCCAAAACCGTGTATAATTACGGTTCTGGACCGTAATCTACGCGGGCGTCAATAAAGATGGCGACGTCTTTAATTACGGTTTAAAACATAATTAAAGGCCTTTTTCCGTCCCGCGTGTCATTGACTTTACATTACGGTTATTGGTAAAACCGTAATCTAAAGTATACACTTTAGATGACGGTTTTAACAATAACCGTAATGTAAAGTCTTTTGGCGCGCGCGCCCAAGGACTTTAGATTACGGTTATTGTTAAAACCGTCATCTAAAGCGTAATTTTTTTGTTATTATTTTTTTTACAAAGCTACACAATTGCAATAGAGCCAGAATTATAACAGATAAGCAACAGAGGGCATGAGACCAACAAATGTGCAGAAACTGCACAATTGAAACACCTGAATCAAATACCAACAACACAAATTCATTCTCTACGCACAATTGCAACAGAGATAACATCTAATATACACCAGATCGAAAATCTGTTACAACAACAAAAAATATCAATACAGCAGAATCTGTTACAGCAGCTAGCAATTCATTACAAAAATATTCAATACAGCAGCTAGAATCTGTTACAACAGCAGCAGCTAGCAGAATCAGAGGGCTACAAAGGTAGCAGTGTAACCTATACATGGTAAATATAGCTAGGATGACTCCCAGCTAGAAATAGCATAAAACACAAGCGTAAAACAGTACAAAAACGGTGCAGAAAACTGTGAAAAACAAAATCCATCATAGCAGCATCAGAGCTAGCTAGTCTACCACTCCATTCTCATAAACATGGCTGACATGCTCTCTCTAACATGCACAACAGTCGTTTGGACTGTAAGTCGAGAATTTGGCAAAATGCACTTTAATCTGCAACAAGAAAAGGAATGGAACACATAATGAGATTAAGATAAAGACACAAAAAATCTGCCGAAAGAATTAAATACAAGACAGCGTTCATATTACCTTGTCTTTATCATTCTTAAATCCTTGGAAGTACCCGCAGATTTCGTACATATACCGCATCACGTAGTACCCGCAAACTCCTAGAATCCTTTTGGGTAGGGCACTAAATCACCAAAATTCACAAATGTAAAACAATTGTACAAAGATAATAGCAGCACGAATGAAATACATGAATTACCAAACCTTGATGTAATCGACGGTCAAATCACAAAACTCTCCCTGAGGGGTTTTTTTGTAACAACTGTTACATATATTAACAAAGCGTTTAGCAAAATGAACAAGTACATTAATTTTGGTTCAAAAAACTTACAAACAATTAAATAGTAATAAAAACTTACTCTTTGATTAAGTCTTCAGTGTTGAATTCTGTCCACTGCCCTAGTGGATCTAGAACGAGCAGAGTAGCGGTGGCAGCACAAAATATAAACAAAGCCCAGTGGTGGCTACAATGTCAAATACAAAATGAAATGAGAAATGAAGGTAAAAGTTAGCTAATTAGTATGTAATTTATATCAGAACTCACGTTTGGTGATACGGCATTAGAATGAATAATTTATTCTGTTGATCAGCAACATTGAAGCAATCAATCATGTATTTACAAAACCTCCCCGGTCCCTAGTGACTGAGTCGTACGATAAACGCTCCGGGCACACCGCAGTAATGGAGGTCATGTCCTTCTCAGCACATCTCTCAAGCAGACCTCTATTATATCACATGTACTATAAAAAGTTAGCCAATGCAACTTCATAGATACTTATAAATATGTTTTTACAGTATGAGGAAAGAACACTTACTTACATAAGCTTGAATAATGTTAATGTTCAGGTAATCTCCACACATCATGTCTCTGATGTCCCCAAAGTTGATTGCCGTGATCATATCTTCTTCGTAGTGAAACATCGACTTTGGAAGCGTCATCATGAAGTTGATAGTACCAGCATTTGACTTCACAATGATCTTGTCGTAGAGATTCATCTGACGAGCCCCCAAAACATTAACAAGTTTTTCTGGCAGTGAGAGCTTATTTTTAGGCGCCTCAGAAGTCCTGGTGCGACCCCGGACGGGCGCTGGATTCTTACCTTTCGCACCCCGACTCACTGGATTCTTACCCTTCACACACAAACAGTAAAGCATAAATGTAAAGATAATTACTAATTGATTATTATAGTAACATTAAACATTTATCTAGAACATACCCTTGTACTTCTGACAGGATTCGCCGGCGCGCTGATCTCTTCTTCTCTGGGCCAGGATACGCGGCGAGGAAGCTCAGGGATCTCAGGATTCACCGCGCGCTGGTCTCTTCTAGTCTGGGCCGGGTTACGCGGCGAGGAAGCTCAGGGATCTATAATAGATTAGTGGAGACACTTAATTCTAAATAATGCATTTTATTAGATACTAAATGGTTGTCAAACAGTCTTACCTCATCGGTGACAACAATATAACATGCTGGCCAGGGCAATATGTCTCCCTTCGCTTCGATCAGCGTGCATTTTGTTGTCAAACGCCATTGGAAGGTATGCATGCTCAAATCCATCAATTATCAGGTCCAAGGTCACACGCGCGTAGAATAGGGGTAGACGTACGAAACTGATGAGTGTGAGTGGACCTGATGGCAACACCGTCCCGTAGGCCACATCTACAGGGTGCCCTTCTAATGGTATTTGGAGACGGCATTTTTTTTTGCTCCTTTAAAAAACAGAGATAATACGTGAAATAAATAAGTGAGTCCAATCTAATACTATTTAAATGACTTTATTTAAGGAGAAAAATAGTTAAACAAAGCTAACCTGGATGTTGGCAAATGGGTACGGGTCAGCGGCCGGAGCACAACTAGATGAGGAAGACGATCGAGGAGGATCATGCTGCTTGCTGAGTAGTCGCATGTGCGATCAAATTCAACGCTTCCTGCAGCCTCTCCTCTATAGCCCAGCGCTCAGCAGCCTGTTTCTCCTCATTAGCTGGCGCTCAGCAGTGAACTTACGCTCTACCATCGCCTCAACTTCAGCAGCACTCATCTGACCCTTCCTAGCAGATGGCGGGAATACGTTCTTCTGACGTACTTCTCCCCAAATCCTCTAACACGCCCCGGGTGATCCTTCTTCCCAAGGATTTGATTGAGCGCGTCGTCTTGAGAAAGAGGAGCAAATAAGTCTACTTCTCCTCTCTGTGCCGCCTCGTATTGTCCAATTTTCAAAGAAGTTAACACTTAATTTAAGATCAACAATACTTGAGTATATAAGTAAATTATTTAACAGCTACTTTAAAACACTTACAATTTGGTTAGCCAGTTGTTCCGTCGCAGCATGAGGAAATATCCTCTGACCTTCGCTGGTCGTTTTCTGGCGTCCCAGTACAAACATCTGCACCCTCCTCGCCTCAGAGACATCCTCGATCGGGCATTCACTTCCATCCTCGTTCCTCTGTGTCAGCAAACCAGCTTCTTTCCACATGTCGAGGCTGCCCACATATCCCCTTCGTCCCATGGTGTGGGGGTAGAGATTAGCTTCACGGTTTTGCCGTGCTTGTTCTCGTGTTTGCTGTTAAGAAAGTACAACAGAAATTAATTAGAAAATCAGGGATAAAGAATTATGAGCTTTAATTCAGAAAAGAGTACACACAAACATACCCTGAACTCGGGGGTGGAGTGCCGCTCAACGAACTCCTTCCACTCCTCTTCAGTGATCATGCCGTTGTACACAACATACGGCGGAGGCTCAAGTGGGGGCACCCTGTTGATCCAGTGCTCAACCAAGTAGTGGCGGAATGATTTCGCTTTCCCGGACACCAAAGAAAGAACGGTCTTCTTCACTTCTTCTGGGATCTTGTATCGTTCTTGCACCTTCTTCCAGATGGTCTCCTTAACTTCTTGCGGGACTTGTTTCCATGTGTGGTTGATGCAGCAATGTGATCTGGCCAGAGTCCCTAGCATACTAGCGAACTCTGACCTGCTGCCCCCACAATACCTCCCAAACTTGTCCCACAGAAGACTGATCTCATCCGGTTTCTACAGTTTCAACCCACGGGTCGGACCTCTACCTCTGGGTCTCTGAGTAGCACTCGTAGAAGGTGCACTCATGAAAGGGCCAACAGCAGCAGCAACGGCAGATGTAGATGGGCCAGCAGCAGTAGCGGCACTAGTAGAAGGAACCGGTACCATTTGCTGCTCATTTTCGAACTCACGGCAATATATATCGAACTCTTCATCAGCCATGCCTGCAAGGATTGAAATAAAATTTGAATTAAATTAAGCATTTCATAATGATCATATACAAGCAAGAAATAAAAGTTAGTTTTAATTTCATATAAATTTTAATAGTAATAACTTACATACACCATTATCTCTCAACCCACATTCCCTCGTTATGGTCTGATCGTATATTCTCACGATGACCTGTGGCCTCAGCCTCTTCCAATGAAATAGGAACAGTTGGAGGTTCATCTTCTGCATCATACTCATCCTCATCAACCACACCATCCACACCAACTATTCCTCTTCTCCCTTTAAGCACAACGGACCATCTAGGATTACAGGGATCAGTTACATAAAATATCTGCTTAACCTTCATCCCAACAACGAATGGCTCAACCGTGGGAGTAGCTCTAGATAGATCAACCAGTTTCACCACCATGCTCCTCCTCACGGTAGCCATGATTGTTGTTAACCCAGTTACAGCGGAAAACACACATTTCGTAGCTGTTGTAGTCCAATACCCAGATGTCTTGTATAACACCGAAATATGATTGTTTTACTGAGACTGGACTGTGACCTGCAACACCGATGTCATATAAGTTTTGATAAGCTTCAAGCTCTACGCCACTGTTTTGATTCGTTGACTTCTGATCCTAACGTTCTGTGAAAAAGGTGAATCCGTTGACATCGTACCCTCATAAGAATTACATCCAGATTTGGTCCAAATGCAACTTGTAAGATCGGGTGGCTAACTCAAACCAATCAAAGTGTGGTCTAAGGATTGGTTTGACTCAATCAACCTTCGTAAGAGAGAAACACTCTGTGATTAGAGCTGATCATAATGTGTCCGGCCCGGCGCCCGGTCCGACCCGGCCCGTAAAAAAGCCGACGAGCCCGAACCCGATAGGGCTTCCGGGCGGGCCTGGACATAAAATTAGGCCCGAATGAAAAACCGGGCCAGGCCGTGGCACATTTTTTGAGCCCGTGGGCAAGCCCGGCCCGGCCCGATTTTATATATTTTTATTATATTTTTAAAATGTAAATATACATATTTAATTTTATATAATATATACAAAATTATATATAATATATAAATTTTAAATAAGTTTATATATATATATATAAATCTATATTAAAATATATTAATTTTAAATTTTTTTATTAATTTATATTAAAAAATTATAAAACCGGGCCGGGCGGGCCGGGCTTCGGCAAAGTCTGGAAAAACCGGGCCTAGCCCGGCCGGCCCGGCCCGAGCATGTAAAACCGGGCTTGGTTTTTGAAAATAGGCCCGACGGGCCTAAAATTTTCCACTGGCCCGGCCCGAACCCGGCCCGCCCGCCCGAATGATCACCTCTATCTGTGATGTAGAAGCACTCTATCGAATTAACTAAACTAAGGGAGCGGAAGACTTTTGCGATAATTATAGCAAAACGAAGGAAAGAGATAAGGACTCTATGGAACTCAGCAAGGTACACAAATAAGCTATTTCATTTCCTGGTCAAACAAAATAACTTACAAATGCCCACTAAGTAGAAAGGATCTACTTAGCGGTTTTCACTCACTTACCCAACACACTCTCTAATCAGAACAATGGTAAGCGTAATGAAACTAGGAACTTCCTAGGAAGAGTCTATCTTTAGGTGCTAACTAACTAGGTACGTATTCTCTCTCCTTTTCGACTTACAATGTGATTCTCTTTCTCTCTCTAAGCTCTGAAATAATCCTCGATCAAGCACACCGAAAACTGTCTATTACATGTCTTATTTATACTCTAAGTTCAGCAACGGGTCGAAGGAGTTAGTTCCGAAAATACTGGAACTAACTTAGTGGGCAACTTCCAACGGCTCTTACTTGGTCTTCTTACTTGCGCCGCGATCTTCGGTGTTGAGGAAGAGCTTCGTGACCGTTGAGGCGCTTAAGGTGTTCCGAGTTGACTCCTGATTTTTCGCAACAGCATGGCAGAGTCCATGGAGTTTTCTTTGTTGCGCGGACTCCATCGCAGAAGCTCGCTCTTTGCGTCTGTCAAATGATGATCGACTCTGTCTTGGTGAAAGGCTATCTCTGCAACACTCCGATGTCCCAACAATTTCCCCCTTGTTGCTGATGATAGCAAACCTCCGTGAATCCCGATGGAGTCGATCCTGAAATAAACATAAGAACTAGGGGAACCGACCCTGTCAAAGTTCCCCCTTAATAGCAGCAGTAGCAAATAAGTTCAAGGACTCTATTTAGGTTCCCCCTTGATCGGAGAGGGACTCCAGGCAAGCAAACGATAAATAAGCAGTGTAATAGGCAGGATAGTATATAAGGTAGTCAAAAATACTAGACCACATGGTCTAGCAGCGCAATCCAAAAAGCAATTTTAAGCAAGCAACAAAATACCCATACACCAGACGGGATTCACCGCTTCCCCCTTTTGCTTTCATCAGAGGGGAAGCCCATAGTAACACAGAGTTAGTCAAGTATTCACACAAACAGCCAATAAAAAGTGTTTAGAACTTAAAAAACAGCCTAAGTTCTAACACTACACAACCACGTCATTCTAAGGGTTTGGGGTGAGGGTGGATTGAATGTCAAGGAGTTGGTCCTGCAAGGCCGCCACTGTCGTCTCTATCCCGGCGAGTCGGTCCATCATCCGCTTCTGGCCCTGAATCAGCTCGGCTGCATGCGCAAAGAGGCGCTCCACTTTCTCCAGGAGAGGTTGGAGTGAAGCTTGAGGGACTGCCTCTTGAGAAGTGGATGTCCCCGCCGTCGTTGGAGTAGATGGAGGGGGCAGCAGCTTTGATTTGTCGATTGAAGTATAGCCGATTCAAGTACCGCAGGTTGATGGTGTCTGCCTCCTCGATGGACTCTGGCGTCGAAGTCGCCAAGGGTACCTGAAAGAATTGGAATATACGAGGCAACCAGAACACGTACCCCAAGGAGTGTTTCGGGGTGTCGACCGACTGGCTGGGCTAAGTGATGGAGAATTATGTGTGCCAAATTGATAGAGTGACGATTTATGATGCAGTACATAATGGTTAAGTCCAGCAGTTGACCATAAGGTTTCCTTCCTTCCTCGTGGGACAATATTTTTGATGACCAAAATGTGGAGGAGTTGGTGTAGTATGGAGAGATCGCCACGGGGTATGGGGGAGCCAATCTTTTTCTTGGAGGAGAAAAAGCGGTAGATTTTGTTATGTGGTACCCCGGGGATCTCAGGAAGGATTCCTTTTTCATAAAATGACAGGCCAGTGGCAGGAACGCCAAGAATTTCAGACAGCTTTGCAAGATCAAAAAATATTGGGGTGGAATTGACAACAGACTGAGCAGCACCATTACGGATAACAAGGTTTTGGAAGAAGTCGACAGACTCTGTGGGATACCACTCAGTTATTTCACAAAAGAGGTGTTTCCACCCCTGAATTTCTAGCATAGTAACTAACTCCCCTAAGTTGGAAGACAGAGCCCAAGAGAAGTCGAGGAACTTACCCCTGACTATATTACGGTCGGAGGCAGGGGCCCGAGCAGTACCTCTGAGTGAAGGGGTCGACCTTCACACTCCGTCGGTGGGGTTTTGGAGGTTTTTGATCTCTGGCGGAGGTGGCACCCGTAGAAGCATCATGACTGGCGGTGGGCAGTTCTTGGACGGGGAGACGATTCACCGGAACCGGAGGAGACATGTTGGGCCTTGACAGAGGAACGGAGGATTCTTTTGGCTGTGGGTCGGGTTGAGGTTTGGCCTTTTCTCTTGCGGGTTTTGGGTGGAGGTTGTTGTGTGGTGGTGTGGCGGATTTAGCGGGGGATGCTGGTGGGGTTGGAGTAGGAGAATTGGTCGGTGATTTGCTGGCATGGGCTTGTGGCTGATCAGTTGGCTGATTTTCGGCGGGAGGATTGTCAGCTTGTGGGGTTGGGATGGTGGTAGGGTTTGGATTGGAGTAACTTCTTCAATGTCTGTGTCAAGAATCTCTGTTCTTGCAGCAGATGGCGGTGTTTGATGGGTGGATGGGTCGCGGGTGTCAGGTGGTGGTGTGGAGGAGTGTGTGGGCGAAGAAGTAGCGGTGGTTTTAGTGGGCGATGTGGTGGTGGTAGTGGTGAGTGTAGGTGGATTAGGGTTTGCCATGGCCTGGAGATATGCCTGAAGGCGAATGGGATCAGCGAAAATTTCGGCTGGGATGTTAATTCCAGAGAAGTTGATGCCGGCCATTTGGAAGTTGAAGGATACTCGGGTGTAAAGTGAGTGTGAAGTGAGAGAGATGGAGTGGACGGGTGATAGATATAAAGGCTGAAATGTGCAGAGATGGCGTGTGTCAGGTGCGATTAATGTGGCGACGTCAGGATAAGGCGAGATAAAGGGCGACGATTTAGGCGGGTTCTGGTGCGGATGGATGACGTGGATAGTAGCGCTAGAGGACTAGGCGTGCTAAGTAAGAAAAACACATTCTACTGATGCAAGTGCAAACAAAGACAGACTCTATGAGACATGAGGGCGTACCTGCTGAAGATTGCGGTAGGGGCAAGGAGATGCGACCGTCTAGGTAGACGGAGTCAATCCGATTGCCGATCGCAGTGCTTCGAATCTTGCTGTAGACAAGGGTTTAGTAAAATATCTGCAAGTTGATCTTCTGTGGGCACAAAGTCAAGTTGGATAAGCTTTTTCTCGACACAGTAGTTTTAAGTGAAGAGTGAATTTTCGATGTGTTTGGTTCTGGGTGTTGGACTGGGTTTTCTGATATTTGATTGTGCTTTTGTGGTCACAAAAGATGGGGATCTGTTCTTGGGTGACATGATAGTCTTGGAGTTGTTGTTTCATCCAAAGGAGTTGGGAGCAACACGCTGCAGCAAAACATACTCTGCCTCTACTGTAGAGAGTGCTACAGAGTTTGTTTTTTGGAGGACCATGAAACAAGGCAAAGACCCAAGAACTGTGCATTACCTGAAGTACTCTTTCGATCTTGGAGAGAACCAGCCCAATCAGAGTCACTATATCCAGATAAAGTAAAAGTAGGAGATCGTGGATACCATAGATAGAGTGTACTTGTACCTTTGAGATAGCGGAAGATACGCTTGACTGCTTTGAAGAATGTCTAGGCGACTGGCAGTCAGGTACAAGAGGGACCCTATCATGCCTCTATATTTTGTGGCATTGACGCCGAATCCGTCATCATCAGGATGCAGTTTGGCAGATGTACAGCTTGGTGTGGACATACTCTTTGCATTCTTTAGATTGTACTTATCAAGGAGTTCCTTGATATATTTTTGTTGATGGATCTTGATCCCGTCCTTTTCCTGTTGAATTTGTAATCCTAGAAAGAACTTGAGCTCACCTAACTCATTCATGGAAAACTCTTGCTTCATAAGGTTAGCAAAATGGTCACAGAGGGTGTTACTTGTAGAACCGAAAATAATATCATCAACATAGATCTGTACAAGAAGTAAGTCATGTGATGAATGTAGAATGAAGAGCGTTTTATCTACGTTACCTCGAGAGAAACCGTTTTGCAATAGATATGTAGACAGTCTTTCATACCAGGCATGTGGAGCCTGTTTCAGTCCGTAAAGGGCCTTACATAATTTGTAGACGTAGTCGGGATGGACGGAGTCTGTGAATCCTGATGGTTTGTTCGACGTAGACTTCTCTATCAATGTAGCCGTGAAGGAAGGCTGTCTTAACATCCATTTGATATAATGGAAACCTTTGTAAGCACAAACACAATGAACATGCGAATTGCTTCAAGACGAGCTACTGGAGCGAAGGTTTCATCATAATCGATCCCTTCTTCTTGATTGTAGCCCTGAACACTAAACGAGCATTATTCCTGAAAACTTGGCCTGCAGTATCAAGTTTATTACGAAAGACCCACGAGTACCAATGGCTTGCTGATGTGTGGGGCGAGGAACTAACTCCCAGACAGCATGGCGCTGGAGGGAATTGAGTTCCTCCTGCATAGCAACTACCCAATCACTATCAAGGAGTGCTTCTTTGACATTTCGTGGTTCAGTGCTAGACAGAAAGCAGCACAAAGGCACAGAGGTTTTGCATCCTGGAGGCGTGTTTGAACACCGGTGTTTGGGTCTGTAATGATGTTTTTCAGGAGGGTGAGCAGATCTTTGTTTGGAACTGTCGATGAGAAGCAGGAGGGGTGTTTCATTCTCAGAGGAGTCAAAATTCAAGTTTTGTTGTAAGGGTGTCTCCGGGTGATTGTCTGAGTCTGTAGATTCTGATGAATTGTTTTTGTTTGCAGGGGAACCATGAGGAGTGATGGAGTGGGACTCAGGGAGTCTTCCTATTGGGACAGTGATGAAGTGTGGATCGGTGAGAAAATCATCGGGGGCAAAGTCAAGATGATCAGAAGATGAGCCAACATTGTGGGACTCATCGAACTTGACATGTGGGCTTTCTTCTAAACATTGAGTTCTAAGATTGATAACACGATAAGCTTTGCTTTTAGAAGAAATAGCCAAGAAAAATACCTTCATCACTTTTAGGAGAGAACTTACCCAAGTTGTCCTTACCATTGTTGTGAATAAAACACTTACATCCGAAACGCCTGAGATGTAAAGACTTGGTTTACGTTGAGGAGAGTAGTTCATAGGGTGTCCTGTGAAGGAATGGATGAATCATCGCACGATTTAACACATGCAAGCTGTGTTAACGGCTTCTGCCCAATAGATGGAGTGAGTTGACTGTCGAGATGAGATGTGCGTGCCATTTCATTTTCTACCAAGGTTCTATTTTTTGCGTTCAACCACCCCCCGTTTTGTTCTGGAGTGCATGCAGAGAGATTTGGTGATCCACTCCATTGTCCCTGCAAACTCATCAAACGACTTGTTTGCAAAATTCAGTACCCTGGTCCGTTCTCAGGGTTTTAGAGTGAATGAAAATTTGTTGACGAGCATTTTATGGAGTTTGACAAACTCCGTAAAAGTTTCATCTTTGGTAAACAAGAAAATGACCCAGGTCCACCTGGAATAGTCATCGACTATGACCAGAATGTACCTCTTACCGCTTCTGCTTTGTGTACGCCATGGGGCCAACAAGATCCATGTGTAGTAGTTCCAGTGGAGAGTTAGTAGAGAGAGTAGTACTTACTTTGAATGAGGACCGGGTGTGTTTACCTTTAACATGCTTCACAGACAGAGTCTGTGTCAAAGGTGGTGTCTGGTAAACCAATCACCAAGTCCTTGCTTTTGAGTTTGTTCAAAAGCCTATGATTTGCGTGGCCAAGTCTGGAGTGCCACGCAGTGAGTTTTTGGAATGCACATTGAGACAGACTTGGTAGTCTGGCTTAATGGAGTTTAGCACATTTTGTAGAGATGTTCTTCTCTACGTCCCACAGCTTTTAGTGAACCTGCTGCTCATCATAAACCTTACAATCCGAAGAGGAGAAAAGTACAAATTGAATCTATCACAAATTTGAGAGATGCTTAATAAACTATGCTGGAGTCCAGTGACCAGATGGTGGACTCCACAATTTAAATCTTGAGGGACCTACGGATCCACTCCCACGATTTCACCCTGGTTGTTGTTTCCAAAGTAACCTTACCTCCTTTGTAGGATGAAAGTGGAATTGAATTGATTTGGATCTCCAGTCATGTGACGAGAGCATCCACTATCCAAGTACCAGCTGTCTCCATTCGCCTTCACCTACAAAAGAACAGATCATTTGTTAGTTTTGGGAACCCAGATGTACTTGGGTTCCCTTTTCGAGCCAGACTGGTTCAATTTTTCTCGTGCTTCAAGTATCAGTTTAACACGTTTGACATTAAAGAGAGATCTCTATTCAGTTTATCACATGCACTGTCGCGATGTCCAAGACTCCCGCAGTAGCCACAAATCTTGGTTGGTGGAAGATTGACGTATTTCTGTTGTCCTTTCCACCAGGAGTCAAATTTTTCTTTTTCTTGATATCGTTTGACTCTGTTGTCGGATTTGGACATATTTTTTGGGATGTCGAACTTTCCTTTGTGCCACTTGGGTATGGATTGAGTGGATCGAACTCCGGTTGTAGATTCACAATCTGCTGAGAGAGTTGTTCTACTTTAGAGCGAAGAGTATCTCGATCTTGGCTAATTTCTTTGATTTTGGAATTGGCCCACTCAGGTAGTTCGTAGGCAGGACTGTGACTTGTTTGATAAACTTGACTGGCTTAAGGGAAAGGGCGTGTTCCTTTTCTCAATTTTTGAGTGAGATTTTTTGAGTGGTGGTGTTCAAGGATGGATTTTTTTTGGATTCAGAAGCATTAAGATCATTTTGAAGAGAACAACACTTATCATAAAGATGGTGAGGTCTTGTTTGAGGGAGTCGATCAGAGTGAGAGACTCTTTCTTCTGGTCACCCTGTTCAAACTGAGTTTGTTCTAAGGTATCATGAAGTTCCTTTTGAAGGGAATCAACATGGCGCCTTGAATCTTGCAGATCTAACCTGAGAGAACATGAGATGGTTTTGTGTTCCTCAGCTTCATCCCTTAGGGCATACATAAGACCTTTTGAGATTTCGAGTTCCTCAGATAGCTCGTTTATCTTGCTGGTAAGACTTGCTTTGAGAGAGTGTTGTTCTCGGAGACAATTTTAGCAATTAAAGTCATAAATCCCATGGAGAAATACGGTAAAGGTCTGTTTCAAGATGAGAACGAGTTACCTCATTATCAGGGATCATGGACTCCGTCGTATCGTGTGCCATGAGACATACTAGGCCGCTGACTCTGTGTCTGGATCATCGGAGTCTGAATCACCCTAGCCAACAGCCGCCATCAGCGATCTCCCTTGAGTTTTTCCATACTGATTCTTGAGTAAGGGACATTCCTTCTTGAAGTGACCGGGTTTGTTTGCAGTTAAAGCAAGTTACGGAGCTGAAGGATTGTTTGGAGGGGTTTTGAGAACGACCGACTCTGACGATTTGGTTGGTTACGCATGAATTTTCGGAAGTTCTCTTGACTATGAAGACGAAGTCTTCCATAGTCTCACTCAGCCTCACTTTCTTCAACAATAATATCTACCAGCTCTGCCCTAGCTTGTCTGATTTGAGTATCAGCGACATAGGCTCCTTCTTGAGTGAACTGAGTTGAATAACCTGCAAGGCTTGGTCATTCAAAGTAGTAGACTTACTAGAAGAGGGAGAAGAAGTAATACCACACTTCTTTCGAACATTCTTCTTGTATTTATCTACATATTGTAGATAGGAACCTAGGTCTTGACAGCTCCATTTGGATAAATCTTGCATGCTTTGGTAGAGATTACCGTTTTTGCCCACTCTTCTCTCAGACTGTCCAGCAACTTGTGCAAGACACTCTCTCTATCTGGCAAGATGCTGACTTCCTGCATAGTAGTGGTTAGTAAATAGAAACGATCAAGCACTTCTTCTAGAGACTCACCGGGTTTCTGTAGGAAGTTTTCATAGTCCATTCGAAGTTCTTGAGCTTTGCATTTCTTTAGCTCAGTGACTCCTTCGTGAGTTGCTTGAAGGAGTGTCCAGATCTCATTAGCAGACTTACAGTGGTTGACTCTCCTTTGTTCTGGGATGGACAGGCAAGTGTATATTGCGCGTGATGCTTGACGATTCAGCTCGTACCTCTTGCGATCTGCAGCAGTCCATGTGGATCGGTCTGGATTGACTGCAAGATCTCCTCCAGTGACTATTTCCCAAAGCTGAGTTGACAGACTCAATGTGTTGCTCGATCTCATTTTTCCAGTGGTCGTAGTTGGTGGAGGTGAGTCTGGGATGCTCGAAGTGCATTTTGTTGTTTTGATTGGCGAAGAGGTCTGCCAATTGCTTCGTTGATTAATGTTAGCCTAAGCAAGGCTCTGATACCACGTGTAAGATCGGGTGGCTAACTCAAACCAATCAAAGGTGTGGAGTCTAAGGATTGGTTTGACTCAATCACCTTCGTAAAGAGAGAAACACTCTGTGATGTAGAAGCACTCTATCGAATTAACTAAACTAAGGGAGCGGAAGACTTTTGCGGTAATTATAGCAAAACGAAGGAAGAGAGAAGGACTCTCATTGAACTCCAAGGTACAAATAAGCTATTTCATTCCTGGTCAAGCAAAATAACTTACAAATGCCCACTAAGTAGAAAGGATCTACTTAGCGGTTTTCACTCACTTACCCAACACACTCTCTAATCAGAACAATGGTAAGCGTAATGAAACTAGGAACTTCCTAGGAAGAGTCTATCTTTAGGTGCTAACTAACTAGGTACGTATTCTCTCTCCTTTTTCGACTTACAATGTGATTCTCTTTCTCTCTCTAAGCTCTGAAATAATCCTCGATCAAGCACCCGAAAACTGTCTATTACATGTCTTATTTATACTCTAAGTTCAGCAACGGGTCGAAGGAGTTAGTTCCGAAAATACCGGAACTAACTTAGTGGGCAACTTCCAACGGCTCTTACTTGGTCTTCTTACTTGCGCCGCGATCTTCGGTGTTGAGGAAGAGCTTCGTGACCGTTGAGGGCGCTAAGGTGTTCCGAGTTGACTCCTGATTTTTCGCAACAACATGGTAGAGTCCATGGAGTTTTTCTTTGTTGCGCGGACTCCATCGCAGAAGCTCGCTCTTTGCGTCTGTCAATGATGATCGACTCTGTCTTGGTGAAAGCTATCTCTGCAACACTCCGATGTCCCAACACAACTACTTTATATCAGTTCAGGCACATTCGTGGACTGATCGGACAACACTCTGTCTTTGAACCACCTGACAAATGTCCTATTCTGCTCATTTTGTAGTCTAACATCACTCATGTCTGGATATTGTGATCTTAAAACACACAAGTGTTCATCAAAGTATGGTTCGACATCTTCAAGATGACTTAGCACAACTAAATGAGCTTTGTTAAGAGTGTCTATGTCAATTCTTTTCAGTTTCCGTCCAACCGTGCCAACACCCTTCAATCTGCCCTCGTGTCTAGAACGTGGAAGTCCAATGGTATCGACACCTTCTAGGTAATTGGTGCAGAAGTCTACAACTTCCTCTGTGATAGTGCCCTCTATAATACTACCCTCTGGGTGACGACAGTTCTTCATTTTCTTCTTCAGGACACCCATGTACCTTTCGAATGGATACATGTAGCGAAGGTACAAAGGACCACACATCAGAATCTCTCTTACAAGATGCACGAGGAGATGTATCATTATGTCGAAGAACGATGGAGGAAAATACATCTCCAACTGGCACATTGTCACAATAAGATCCTTTTGTAATTTAGACAAAGTGTCCACATCAAGAACCTTAGACGAAATGGATTTGAGGAAGACACTGACGTTTGTGATTGTGTGTCTGACAGCATCCGGCAAGATCCCACGTAATGCAATTAGCAAAAATTCTTGAAGTAGGACATGATAATCGTGAGATTTCATTCCTACTAATTTGAAATTTGTCATGGACACTAGGTTTCTTATGTTTGAGGAGTAACCTGATGGCACTTTGATGTTGTAAAGGGTACTGCATAGACTATGTTTCTCTTCTTTAGACAGAGTGTGACAGGCAGGAGGCAAGATTGTGCATTTTCCATGTTCTTACGGGCCAAGCTCTGTGCGTATGCCCAACTCAATTAAATCTTTTCTTCCTTTCAAATGATCCTTTGTCTTTCCTTTTATGTTCAAAAGGGTGCTACTGATACTTTCACCCACGTTCTTCTCGACATGCATCCCATCGATACAATGTCTAACCTCCAGATGCTGCCAGTACTGTAGTTCCCAAAATATTGATTTCTTTTTCCACACACTTTTTCACCACTTTTGGTTGGTGGCCCGAAGTTGTTCACAATATTATCCAACTTTTTGTAAATATCTGTACCTGTCAAAGGCTGGCGCGCCACGCTGTGATCAGTTTTCCCATCGAACTCTTTCGCCATCTTTCGATACTTATGTCCTTTTGGAAGCATTTTTCGGTGGCCCATATACACGTTTTTGCCACTATGTTTCAAGCGAATGCTACAAGTGTTTTCACCACAAATCGGACACGCCAACGCCCCCTTGATTGAATAGCCTGAAAGATTACCATAGGCGGGAAATCATTGATTGTGCAGTACAACATAACACGCAAATTGAAATCCTCTTTACTGAATGAGTCATAAACCATAGCCCCTTAATTCCACAAGAGTTGTAGATCCTCTATCAAAGGTTGTAGGAATACATCAATTTTGTTGCCCGGTTGCTTTGGACCCGATATTAACAAAGACAACAAGATGTGTCTTGGTTTCATGCATAACCACGACGGTAGATTGTAAATAACCAAAAGCATAGGCCAGGTACTATGTATGCTACTCAAAGTACCATAAGGGTTCATCCCATCCGTGCACAAGCCTAGCCTTAGGTTTCTCGGTTCGTTACCAAACTCAGGAAATTTTACGTCTATGTTTCTCCACTGTGGTGCATCAGCGGGATGTCTCAATCTGCCATCCTTTTTCCTGTGAACTGAATGCCACCGAAGATTCTCTGCGTCTTTCTCAATGGAGAACAAACGTCTGTACCTTGGAATGATGGGCAGGTACCACAGTACCTTAGCTGGTGAACCTTTCTTACTACCGCTGATGTGAGTTTGTTGTTTCTTATACCGTGATGCTCCACATGCTGAACAGCTTTCAGCAAATTCATCCGATTTCCAAAACATCATGCAACCATTTGGACAAGCATGAATTTTCTGGTACTCCATACCCATTGGGCACATCAGTTTTTTGGCTGAGTACGTAGTCGTTGGTAAAACGTTGTCCACCGGAAGAACATATTTCAATAGTTCCAAGAGGTCAGTGAAACTTACGTCGCTCCAGCCATGTTTCGCTTTCAAGTTGAATAGCTTGAGGACGACACTCAACTTGCTCAACTTTGTAGGGTCACACCCGGGGTACAACTGTGTTTTGGATGAATCCAACAAATTTTCATACTTGTCTGGCGTGTTAGAGTAATGTTGTTCCACATCTTCGAGCATAGTCTCAATGTCATCATCCCAGAAATCTGGCTCAACGTTCACTGTAACGTCTTCTGGATCACCAACAACTGTATCATCTCCAAGTTCTGTTTCTGTGTTTGCCTGACCATTATCCCCTTCGTCAGGCTTAATAACATCGAACGCACTCTGACCATGCCATCAGATTATGTCTTGGAAATCTTTTGTAAAACCGTGGCGGATCAGATGTTCCTTAATTGTTTGAACGCCGCGATATCTCAGATTGTTTTGGCAGTCGATAAACGGACAAAATATGTATCCCTTGTCTGTAGGTTTCAGATTGTTCGCCAACACCGTGCATAACTTATCAACTCCTTCTAAAAACTTGTCGTCCAAATTTCCGCTGTAAATCTACGAACGTTCCATCTCCTTCTAGCTATTTATATGAAGGCAGCCATTTCATACCGTCACCCGTGGCAGAGTCTTTACACTTTTGTATCTTATCAACCTAAATCCATCCATTAGTATTAAATCCCACCGGTGAACGTGTTTTTAATATGTAATTTATTGAAAATTTCGGCAGCATCTCCCTACAGTTCTTCAAATGCACGATATTATGATATTAATCAATAATATATGCATTCGAAAAACAATAAAGAGATACTGCTGAAATAATCAATAAAGTACATATTAAAAGCACATTCACACCCTAGGTGTGAGATTTAACAATCATGGACAGTCCCGACAGGGACTGCCGAAGATATACCTCTATTAGGTATATCTTGGGCGGATAACTATGTTTGGTAGTTTGTCAAATATTATATGTATATATATAAATCTTACCTCTGGTAGACGATTAGCCGATGCTAAGACGGTTGAGGTCGGAAGCCTAAATAAAGTCGTAGTACTGATGCATAAATGAAAAACGACAACATTAGAATTCATCAAAAAATCAAGGTTAAATGCTAGCTAAACCGTGGAAAAAAATCGACAGCATATCCCCTATATTTCTAACGTCTCCAAATCAGTTTTATCAAAGTCAAATTCGCACGCACCATCTAGAACTGGTAACATACATAAACTTATCTTCTTCTACTGTAAATGAAGTTTATGGCCTTCTCTGCAGTACTTCAGATTGAAGGACTGAAACTAGTCATTCTAGAACCATTAAAATACCGAAACTCATCTTATTCTTTCTGGTGGTTATAACAATAGCATTGTTGATTCCTGTCACAGCTTGTGAATCAAACAGTGAGCATCTGGCATAGCAGATTGAGTAGTTGAAAATGAGCTATTTTCAGGAATCGGTAATATACTTGAACTTACTTTCTTTCCTGTGGCAATTTTAAGTAGTAGCATTTATAAAACTACACTATTATGTATTAATTGTAATACTAAATGCTAAGAATAAATAAATACAGCAGTTTACAGTTTGGTTTGCAAAATTACCGTTACTAAGCACCGAAGTGGGCAAGTAGTGTAGAAATCAGCCCACGAACTAGGTTGCAATTAACTGTGAATCTGGGCACAAATATATGAACAAGGTTAGAACATTTTCCATTACACTCTCAGGATTCGATACAAACGAGGTTAGAACTTGCAATCGAAATGCATGTATATGAACAAAGTTAGAAAAAAACGACAATCAATCGATCGCATACCCAATATGCGATAGAGACGTCGATGGTGAGACCAGTGGTAGATGGGTGGTGACCGGCGGCGATGGGGGTGACAAAGGTGGTGGGAGCGACGGCGGCGATGGCCGTTAGCAAGGTGACGGGAGAGAGGAGGCGATTTCAGTGAGGAAGATAGCGCGAAAGAGAAGAAGAGTTACTGTAAGTGTGCAGAGTAAACAGACAAATGTTCTAGTTAAAAGGACTTTAGATTACGGTTTACATGAAAACCGTAATCTAAAGTGTAACGAAATTAAAAAAATAGCGCGAAAATTATTTGGCATATACTGGGTTTCGAACTCAAGATCAATGGTGTTAACTCATGTACCCACGGCCATTATGCCATGAGTCTTAGTCGATCAAACATAGGTAACACATTAATATAAAGTTTTTTTAATCTAAAATACACTGGTAAAACGACATCGTTAACTATAATTTAGATTACGCGCGGAGTCAAAAAATCAAATAATACGGGAAATATTTGGCGTCAGGTCAAAACGACGTCGTTGACCATCAGTCGGAGGTAGGCGCGCCTTTTTTAGGACGGACTTTAGCTGACGATTATTAGTAAAACCGTAATCTAAAGTCCATTGACCGTAAAGCGCGCGTCAACACGGGACTTTAGATTACGGTTTCACTAATAACCGTCATCTAAAGTCCATCCTAAAAAAGGCGCGCCTACCTCCGCTCGATTATTGATTACGGTTAATTCAATAAACGTCGTTAATTAATTCTGGCCTTCCTATTAATCACGTTGTCTGCTAAAGCCGTGATTAAAGCACCGTCATTAAAAGCTCGTGTTCCACTAGTGTCTCCTGCTCCTTCACCAAAAAACTACCAAAATCACCACAAAGCAATGCAAAAACAAATCCAAGAGCCATTCCACCGCTATAAATAGGCACGTGACACGCGCATCAAAGCGTACTCAAAAGCTAACAACACCATAAAAATCTCAATCTACCCCAGAAAAGGCCACACGAAGACTGCACTTATCCGATGAAGAAGAAACAACTATCTCAGCTGAAATCAAGGCAGTTGTACAACAACTGGAAGAAGAGGAGATTCAACACGATGAACCAGTGCAAAAAGATGCCTCAGTAGAGGAGATTCACCAAGAGATAGTAGTTGACTCAGAGGAAGAGGCAAACCTTATCGTCGCCTTTAGGGAACCAGTCATCAATAGGTCCCCGACCCCACAAAGACAACACAAGGATAAGGATACCGACACAGAATAGCTATCTCTTGTCATCCACACGCTCGAGGAGCATGAGCATTTGAAGAAGGCGAAGGGAAAAACAAAGATGGGCGCTTCTCCTAGTATTCAAGAGGTCGAGGAGCTTATTCACGCTGAAAAATCAGTTGCCAAGTCTCAACCTCCACAGTCCCTGAAGCGACTAAAGAAGCCCAAGGAGCTAGAGCCTCCCTTGATCAAAGTCGAGAATGTCAACGACCGATCCTGTCCCGTCTTACCAAAGACGTTGGATATGGATTGGATGAAGAAGATGGGTCTAGGAGAGATCATCGAGCTGTTGAAGTTCCAAGGATGGGTAGACTTCTTCCAGGAGCCTATCCCTGTCTACACCGAGCTGCTCAAGAAGTATATGAGACATCTTGGACCACTCCAAAGTGATGAAGATGACGACCACCTCCTCTTAACGATCCAAACGGCTCAAATTACTATCTCCAAGTCTTGGATTTGCAAGACTTTCAACCTAGAGCCAGGTCTCGTCATCCCCAAGGAAACAACTTGGAATGACCTTGAACACCAAGGAGGAAAGATGGTCATCCTGCTCAACATAGGAGCAACGATGAAAAACTTCAATGCCATGGACATCTCTATCACAGATAGAGTCCTCTTCAACTTAGTCACCCACAACATCACCCCCAAGGAATCAA
Source organism: Limonium bicolor (assembly GCA_023374045.1). Classification (NCBI taxonomy): domain Eukaryota; kingdom Viridiplantae; phylum Streptophyta; class Magnoliopsida; order Caryophyllales; family Plumbaginaceae; genus Limonium; species Limonium bicolor. The sequence goes on along the minus strand of CM041777.1, from coordinate 191,334,335 downwards.
CGCACTCACATAGTCAATGCCAGGGATGTGAGGCTATTGTTCGCACTCAAGACCAAGGAGAAAATTGATCTGCCAGCCATGATTCTCCTCACCCTAGATGAGAGTCGTCAAGTGAACCAAGGTCTGGTGCACGGGGGAGTGGTCACCACGGCACTTCTTGAGAGTGGAGTGGACACCGACAGGTTCCACGAGTGCGCGCGCATCGCTCAGGACAGCATCTGCTCTGAGATGCTATCCAAGATGGGGATAAAGACTAATGGAGATAAGCTCGTTGCCATCCAGAAGCCCACAAAGAGTGAGGAAGCACGATCGGAACCTCGACCAACAGCAAGAGCTTCAGGACTCAAGAGAAAAAGAAGTCTCTCACCGGTCCACGACAGATTGGGGACCATTCTGGATACTTCAACTCAGGACGTTGTTCAGCGAGTAAGAGTCACTCTTACCGCTGTGTAGGATGTCTCCACTGAACCAAGTGTTCATCACATGGTTCAAGGAGCAATATATTTTATAGACTCCCACATAGCCTGAGCGTTCTTTGTCTCCTAGAGACATGAGTGAAGACTGTGAGAGAATTAGTTTTAAGCTAGATTTTATTTTGTTCCAGAGTTGTACTTTTTTTTGCCATTGACTATCTGTTTCTTGGTCAATCTTTTGATATCAATGAAAATGCAACTGGTTTTTGTATACTTGACTGCTTATGATAGGTACGAAATAATTTATTGTATTGGCTTCTTCTTCCTTGATTAAAAACTGTAAAATGATCTGAGATATTTAGTCTCATCCATTCCAATAATCCAATCTCGGACCTTGACACCTAAAAAACCTACAAACATAGCCCACAAGACGTAGCACCTCATTTAATTCCACTGAACGATCAGTCGTTGAGCATATCCAAAATATCTATAAAAACTTGCTCACTCCATCCGCCACTCACACCCAGTCCTTCACATATCACACTATGGCACAAACTCCACAAAGTTCATCTAACTCGAATGAGCAAACGATTCACTCCACCATTCGCAAGTTCATGGCCACAAAACATCCAAATGAATACATCGCCCAAAGATATGTTCAACCAGACTCCGATTCACTTACAGCTTGGTCTATCACCTCAAGTGTCACTCTATCACATACACGTTCTCCACACTGCATGGAGTTCACCATAGATTTTGATGAGTCCGACCTTTCTACCACAGCTGAATCACATTTGATCAATCCAACCACAGCCAAACCCTCTTGGATCAAAGCCGCTTTTTCGGAGGATGAACCTTTTGGCCCAGAAGATTATGAATGGGATACCCAACTACATCACTCCATCTAGATTATCTTGCCCATGTTTTGTAGTTTATACTCTATGGAATGTCATGGCCTTTACAACATCTTACGTCGTGTAGTTGCTCCCTATTTTGCTGTATGGCAAAGGGGGAAAGAAAAGTATATGTACTTGTGAGAGTACTTTTGAGACTATGTCAATTGTCCTTGTATTATGTGTCATCTGAATGAAAACTTTATCTACTTTGGTCATAGTATAACATAAAAGTTGTCACTTATTGTGCATAAAAGCTATCACGTATTGCTATCATTCGTTAAAGTTTTTCATTCTTAAAACCCTTAACAAACTCAAGGGGAATCCCTCTCAGGGGGAATCTCTCAATTTTTGAATTGCCAAGTACATATAAGTGTATAGGTTGCCATCATCAAAAATAGGGAAATTGTTAAGACAAGATCCTTTAGTTTTGATGATAGCAAACCTTGTATTGTCTATCTAATGCATTTGTCAAGATTCATGATTTAGATAGACAGGTGAATAAGTGGCTTAGCACGCAAGGTTGCAAGCGCACTTAGGTCATGAGTGGCTTAGCACGCAAGGTTGCAACCGCGCTCAATCCACGACATGTGCTCAACCAGTCGAGCACCTGTCTACGAGAGCTCCGTAGAACTTCTAGCACAGACACCCAGTCAGACACCGCACAAAGATATCTCTCATGCTTAAAGATGAAAATCAAAGACAGAAGACTGCAAGGGATCGACCCATTCAGATAAAGCACATACATCCACTTAGGCAACTTGTTCACGACAAGCTCACGACAAAAGGAGAAGTTCATTAATGCACAAGATAACAAAACTATAAATGAACATCATTACATAGCCGTAATGAATTCAGAAGAGGGCATTTATGAGCATTTAATGAACCAGACAAAATCAGTCAAGTGGGGCACACAAGTGGTGATCAACCTATCAAGGGGGCTGCCGCCAACTTGACCAACTATGAGGCGACACGTGGTTCAAGCCTCCAGATCAAGTTGAAGAATCTTTGCAAGTCTAGTGTGGCTGCTATGTGAATAATCAAAGTTGTAGTCGACTCCTAAAAGTCTAGGGATTAATAGGACGGTAGTTACATCCTAACAACCGTGTATATATACTTGCATTTATTCCATATGTAAGTAAGCCTGTATGAAAGAAAAAGAAAGAGATTATCTGGACAAAAGTGGATTAGACTTAGGAGTGTGTGTAAGGGCTAGAGAGTTGGTGAGCTAGATAGGATTGGGTTAGAGTATCAATACATTGGGTATTTGATAGAACGATAGGTCGGGGAACAGTCGGTGAACCGTAGGCCGATAGTCAGGAGAGGGTTGATGACTTTTGGGGTAAAGTCGAAACTGTCCCGGGAGTTCGTGTGTGGGGCAATGGAGGTTGAGTGAATTTCTTGTGTGTAAATTCTCAATCGAAATGTGTTTTCCAGTTTAAGTTTATCTCGCGTCCATTCCTAAACTATCAAGTTTTATTAGAGTCCACGATACGTCCACGACACGTCGGGGACACATCAGGAGCGCTTGCTGGTTTCAATTGGTATCAGAGTGGGTCTCTTCTAGAAAGCTAACTGTTTTGGAAGGCGATCAAGATGTCTCTTGCAAGCATTCTAGCAGTATAAGAAGGTTTTGCACCAAATCGACCACCACTCTTCAATGGAGACAACTACACTCACTGGAAGAATAAGATGGAATTTCATATCAAGTCTGACGATCCAAGAATGAGGAGGGTGATAACTCACATGGAGAGTACACCTTCCAGAATACTCAAGGACAAGACATATCTATCGACAGCAAGACGGATGATCAAATCAAGAAGCTGGTATTCAATATTGAGTTATAAGAATACGTCACTATGCACTACTACCTGAGCAATACTCCAAGATTACTTTAGCAAAAATGGCCCAAGAGATTTGGAAAACTCTTGAGGTTACTTGTGAAGGGAATGATGAGATCAAAAAGACTCACATTGAATTGCTATTCACTCATTGGGAGCTATTCAAGAAGGAAGAAAAGGAGAGCATTTCTGAAATGCATACAAGGTTCACTAAGCTGATCAACAAAATGTTGGTGCTTGGAAGAACTATCTCCAACGAGGATCAAATTCAGAAGTTCCTCAGATCTCTTCCTGCCTCCTTTGATATTAAAGTCAATGCCATGCAGGAAGTGCATGATCTCTCCAAGGAGTCGGATGATCAAAAGAAAAACAATGACAAGTGTTTTGGGTGTTCAAAACGCGGACATCATATCAAAAACTGTCCTCAACGATCCCGAGAGGACAACGACATGGTCAAGAGGCTTGTCCGACGATCATTCAACAAAGGACCAAAGAAGGAAGCCTTTGTTGCCGCATGGGGAGATTCTGAACGGAGTGATGACAATCAAACCTCAGACAGCGACATCTCAGAAGATGAGAAGGCTCACCTATGCCTTGAAGGAGTGTGCCTGATGGCACAAGACAATGATGTCTCAGAAGAAGAAGAAGAAGAACAACATAAGGTAAACTATTCTACACTTAGAAGGACAATTCAAAAGGCTGAATTTCTAGGACTTAGGAAGTTTTCTCTTACATTATTTGATCACCTAGAGGCATTAGAAACTGAAAACGATGAACTTTTGGAAGAAAATGAAAAATTGAGAAATACCTCAGACAAAAGCAAGGTAGACAATCTCATGAGGGCACTCATGAAATTACAAAGTGATTATAGTGAAATTCTCTCCGCTCATGAAAAGTAGAAGCATGAAAAACAACCTGAAATCAATGAATTGATTGTTGTTCTTAACACTAAAGAAAAGGAACTAGCTACCATCAAAGAAAAACATTCTAAGATAGATGCTATTTCTAAGACACCCATGCGGAGAAGCAAACGACAGGTCGGATACCGGTTAGAGACCAGTCGTAGAGATGTCTGCAGCTTATGCAGATAACCTGGTCATCATGAATCCAATTGCTATAAAACGTGTTTTATGAGGCATTGCCAACTCAAGAAACTAGGACTGAAATGGGTAGTCAAAAATGATCTTAGAACATTTAATGGTGGAAATGGGTCCAACCTTTCTATGGACCCTAACCCCACACCACTAACGTGTTAAGTGCAGAATCGAGTGAGAATGGACCCCTGCTGGTACATCGACAGTGGGTGCTCTAAACATATGACAGGAGACAAAAAAAGTTCTTCTCACTCGAACCAGGGAGCCAAGGAACCGTCTCCTTTGGCGACAACAAGGAAGGAAAAATCATCGGTGTAGGTAAGGTTGGCATTACATATGATTATGTCATAGATAGTGTAAATCTAGTTCATGGTTTAAAATTCAACTTGCTTAGTGTTTCTCAAATTTGTGATAAAGGCAATTCAGTTCATTTATATCTTACACATTGTAGTATAGTAAGTCAGAACAATGGCAAAGAGTTGTTTAAGGGAAAAGGTGGAAACACATTTATGTAACTAGTTTGGAGAATATTGACAGTCCTAATCTTCCATGCTTGACTACTTCAATAGATGACTCTACACTATGGCACAAAAGACTAGGGCATGTTAGCACTTCTTTGTGACGCCTGTGTTAGAAGCAAGCAAACTAAGATTTTAGTTTAAGTCAAAGAACTTAATTAGCACATTCAATCCACTTAAATTACTTCACATGGACTTATGTGGACCCATGAGAATCAAAAGTTTTGGAGGAAATTGGTATGTGTTTGTAATTGTTGATGATTACTCACGGTTCTCTTGGACACTCTTTATTGCTTCCAAAGACAAAGTCTTTGAGAAATTTAAACCCTTTGTAGGAAAAGTCCAAGTACAACTCAACCTCAAGATCAAAACTCTTCGGTCTGATCATGGGTCAGAGTTTAAGAATCAACAATTCATGTATATGTGTAAACAACATGGGACACATATTCAGTACCAAGAACACCCCAACAGATTGGGATAGTTGAGCGAAAGAACAGAACACTACAAGAAGAAGCCTGGGCCATGCTGTTGGGGAGCAGTCTTCCTCAGGTCTTCTGGGCAGAAGCAGTGGCAACTGCATACTACATCACAAATAGATCGCTCATATGACCTATCCTCAACAAAACTCCCTATGAGTTAATCAAGGGAAGAAAACCAAACATAAGTCACTTCATGACCTTCGGATGCAAATGTTATGTCCACGACAATGAAAAGAGTCCCTTTGGAAAGTTTGATGCCAGAAGTGATGTGGCCATCTTCCTTGGATACTCTGAAAGAAGCCGGGCATACAAGGTATACAACAAAAGGACACTGAAGGTGGAAGAAAGTGTGCATGTTGTCTTTGATGAGGCTGACGTACTCAAGATCAAGAAATCTGATGAAGATGAAGAACTTGGATTTGATCTAGTTGATCAGGATCTCATAGATAATCCCAAAGATGAATCACCGACTGAAGAAAACTTGCCTGACAGATCAGCAATAGGTCAACAACAGGTCGACAAAGGAAACTGAATGATGGCGGATCCTCTATCTCCATCAACCATTCATCAATCTCGTGCTTTGTACAAAAAATCATCCATTAGAGAAAATCATATCAGACATATCCAAAGGAACTCAGACAAGAGCACAGACTCAAGATCTTTTAGCCTTCTCAACGACAATCTCACCTATCGAGCCTAAGAACGTCAAGGAAGCTCTTCAAGACTCAGACTGGATCAATGCAATGCAAGAAGAACTAAACCAGTTCGAAAGATGCAAAGTTTGGCATCTTGTGCCTTGTCCTACTCATCAAGGAGTATTTGGCACAAAATGGGTCTTTAGAAACAAGCTGAATGAAATGGGATAAGTTGTCTGAAACAAAGCTCGTCTGGCAGCTCAAGATTATCGTCAACAAGAAGGAATAAACTTCCAAGAAACCTTTGCTCCAGTAGCAAGGATAGAGTCTATTAGATTACTAATTGCATTTGCTGCACACAAAGGAATCAAACACTTCCAACTTGACATCAAAAGTGCCTTCCTAAATGGGTACGTCAAAGAGGACGTGTATGTTGAGCAACCTCCAGGTTTTGAGACACAAGAAGGAAAAGACAAGGGTACTTAAACTGACAAGCTCTTTACGGGCTCAACAAGCACCAATATCATGGTATGATCGCCTGTCCTCCTATATATTGGAAAACCACTTCAAAAGAGGTAAAGACAAAAATCTATTTGTTTACAACAACAAAAGAGATTTCCTAATTGTTCAAGTATATGTAGATGATATAATCTTCGGAGCCTCTGATGAAAAATATTGCAAAAAGTTTGAAGCATGGATGAAAAGGAATTTGAGAGAGTGATCTGGGAGAACTGAAGTTCTTTCTTGGACTTCAAGTCAAGCAAAAAGATGAAGGGACTATCATATCCCAAGAGAAGTATATAAAGGATTTTGCTGAAGAGATTTGGAATGGATGAATGTAAGACATTTGACACACCAATGGCAGTCAGCACCAAGATGGGCATCATGATGACTGGTGGGGATGGCCGGATCCGGTCGACCAGTGATCATACAGAGAAGATGATTGGTTCTCTACTATATTTAACTGCTAGTAGAACCGGACATTATGTAGCTGTGCTTATGTCCAGGTTCAAGTTAGAGTCTAGAGAGAGTCATCTCACAGCTGTGAAAAGAAATCCTGCGTACTTAAAAGGTACATGAATCTTGGTCTCTTTTATCCTAAGTTCACTAACTATAACGTTGTAGGATTTTCAGATGCAGAGTGATGTGGTCTATCACAGTGAGAAAGAGCACTTCAGGGACAGCATTCTTTGTTGGGTCATGTCTGATTGCGGGGGATCAAAGAAAATAACAAAGTGTTGCAATCTCAACAGCTGAATAACTGAATACACTGCTACGGCAAGCTGATGTGCTCAACTCCTATGGCTTAAGCAAAAATGGTGGATTATGACGTCAAAACAGGTACATTACTATTATGTATGACAATACAAGTGCCATCTCTATTTCCAAAAATCCTGTGCATCATTCTCATACCAAACATATTGACATTAGACATCACTTCTTAGAGATTGTTGTGTGGGAAAAGGAATTAGTTGGTTTAAAGTATTTTATCTACTGAGGACCAACTATCTGACATATTTACTAAGCCATTAAGTAGAGAAAGGTTTACTAAGATTGTTCATGATCTTGGAATGATATTCATTGATCACAATTAAACTGTCTTTTATTTCCCATGATATGTCACCGACATGTGAGCAACACCTGTTTTATTGTCGTTCAGTAGTCAACGATCAGTTTAATGCATAGAAATTATGTCAAACGACTACTTGAATCAGATTTGTCATTTTACACAACAAGTGAGATTAGTTTAAAGAATGTCCAACGGATAGAAACGGGAAAACTTCTCAACGGATCGCTGACAACCGTCACGACCGCTGCCCGTTATGAATAGTACTGTTAGGACATGTCAGCGAGCGGATGAGGAGCAGTCGCCGACCGTTACTCTATATAGGGCGACAAGAGTTTCTTTCTTGTCACACTATTGCCCTCATCCTCTCTAAACTCTCAGAGCACTCAAACAATTCTCTTCTCTCTTACAACACTCTTGTGAGCTTAAGTGCAAAAAATCATTTGCCTCATAGCCGTTAAAGAAAACCTGAGCTAAAAGTCCTAAATTCCAGTACAAAATCCTCTACACTGAAAATGGCACTCAAGACTACTCTACGATCACAAGCAAACGCCACATTCAAGGAAGGCTCCTCACAACAAGTGGCTGACATACAGCCGACCAAGTCTCTAGCTCGTCTGACCACAGAAGAGGAAGATCAACTCGTGATCAAAGTAGTACAAGAAGGAGAACTACAAGTGAGTGAGGTAGAGTACATAAGAACCCATATTCCTAAAACCTACTACCTCATTGAATCAGGCACCTTCAAACCTACTATTCTTCCTAACCCTGCTCCCACAAAAAATCCACAAATTTCTTCTCCTGCTCCTTCACCAAAACCACCAAAATCACCACAAAGCAATGCAAAAACAAATCCAAGAGCCATTCCACCGCTATAACTGGTCACGTGACACGCGCATCAAAGCGTACTCAAAAGCTAACAACACCACAAAAGTCTCACTCTACCCCAGAAAATGCCACACAAAGACTGCACTTATCCAATGAAGAAGAAACAACTATCTCAACTGAAATCGAGGCAGTTGTACAACAACTGGAAGAAGAGGAGATTCAACACGATGAACCAGTGCAAAAGGATACCTTAGTAGAGGAGATTCACCAAGAGATAGCAGCTGACTCAGAGGAAGAGTCAAACCTTATCGTCGCCTTTGAGGAACCATTCATCAACAGGTCCCCGACACCACAACGACAACACAAGGATAGGGATACCGACACAAAATAGCTATCTCTTGTCATCCACACGCTCGAGGAGCATGAGCATTTGAAGAAGGCGAAGGGAAAAAAAAGATGGGCGCTTCTCCTAGTATTCAAGAGGTCGAGGAGCTTATTCACGCTGAAAAATCAGTTGCCAAGTCTAGACCTCCACAGTCCCTGAAGCGACTAAAGAAGCTCAAGGAGCTAAAGCCTCCCTTGATCAAAGCCAAGAATGTCAACGACCGATCCTGTCCCGTCTTATCAAAGACGTTAGATATGGAGTGGATGAAGAAGATGGGTCTAGGAGAGATCATCGAGCTGTTGGAGTTCCAAGGATGGGTAGACTTCTTCCAGGAGCCTATCCCTGTCTACACCAAGCTACTCAAGAAGTATATGAGACATCTTGGACCACTCTAGAGTGATGAAGATGATGACCACCTCCTCTCAACGATCCAAACGGCTCAAATTACTATCTCCAAGTCTTGGATTTGCAAGACTTTCAACCTAGAGCTAGAAGGTCTGGTCATCCCCAAGGAAACAACTTGGAATGACCTAGGACACCAAGGAGGAAAGATGGTCAGCCTGCTCAACAAAGGAGCAACGATGAAAAACTTCAATGTCGTGGACATCTCTATCACAAACAGAGTCCTCTTCAACTTAGTCACCCACAACATCACCCCCAAGGAATCAACGCACTCACATAGTCAATGCCAGGGATGTGAGGCTATTGTTCGCACTCAAGACCAAGGAGAAAATCAATCTGCCAGCCATGATTCTCCTCACCCTAGATGAGAGTCGTCAAGTGAACCAAGGTTTCGTGCACGGGGGAGTGGTCACCACGGCACTTCTAGAGAGTGGAGTGGACACCGACAGATTCCACGAGTGCGCGTGCACCGCTCAGGAAAGCATCTGCTCTGAGATGCTATCCAAGATGCGGATAAAGACTAAGGGAGATAAGCTCGTTGCCATCCAGAAGCCCACAAAGAGTGAGGAAGCACGATCAGAACCTCGACCAACAGCAAGAGCTTCAGGACTCAAGAGAAAGAGAAGTCTCTCACCGGTCCACGAAAGGTCGGGGACCAGTCTGGATACTTCAAATCGGGACGTTCTTCAGCGAGTAAGAGTCACTCTTACCGTTGTGCAGGCTGTCTCCACTGAACCAAGTGTTCATCACATGGTTCAATAAGCAATAGATTTTATAGACTCCCACATAGCCTGAGCGTTCTTTGCCTCCTAGAGACATGAGTGAAGACCATGAGAGAATTAGTTTTAGGCTAGATTTTATTTTGTTCCAGAGTTGTTCTTCTTTTGCCATTGACTATATGTTTCTTGGTCAATCTTTTGATATCAATGAAAATGTAACTAGTTTTTGTATACTAGAATGCTTATGATAGGTACGAAATAATTTATTGTATTGGTTGTTTCTTCCTTGATTAAAAACTACAAAATGATCTGAGATATTTAGTCCCATCCATTCCAATAATCCAATCTCGGACCTTGACACCTAAAAAAACCTACAAACATAGCCCACAAGACGTAGCACCTCATTTATTGTCACTCAACAATCAGTCATTGAGCATATCCAAAATATCTATAAAAACTTGCTCACTCCATCCGCCACTCACACCCAGTCCTTCACATATCACAAATGGCACAAACTCCACAAAGTTCATCTAGCTCGAATGAGCAAACCATTCATTCCACCATTCGCAAGTTCATGGCCACAAAACATCCAAAGAAATATGTCGCCCAAAGATATGTTCAACCAGACTCCGATTCACTTACAGCTTGGTGTATCACCTCAAGTGTCACTCTATCACATACACGTTCTCCACACTGCATGGAGTTCACCATAGATTTTGATGAGTTTGACCTTTCTACCACAGTTGAATCACATTTGATCAATCCAACCACAGCCAAACCCTCTTTGATCATGTTTTGTAGTTTATACTCTATGGAATGTGCAGACGTGTTATCGTGAGTGGTTAGGACTGGAGTTATTAAAATAAAAGGAAAGAAATTAAAACTCAAAATATCCGTCGGGCTGCAAACAAATCCCGGTCGTTGTAGTATAGTTAAGTGTAAGCGACCGGATATCGAACCGTGGGACTTATAGTGAAATAAGTAGTACCTAAGCTTGTCACAAAAGGGGGAGTTAATTGACTTGTTTCTGAAAAGTAAATAACAGATTAATTTAGTGAACTGAAGTTAAATTAAACGGAACTCCGGGTTCAGGTTAATATGATATGATTAATTGTGCTATCTCTACCGGTTTAATAAAATAATTTGGCAAGATTCCTGTTATAATCTTAAGGTCCGATGAAAACTCATAAGAACTCGTTTACCTGAAAATGCAAGGTCTGATGAAAACTCAAGCAAAATGCGTGTAAACGGCAGAGGAGTGTGAGGAATTTTATTCTTACAACCTGTATTAACTTAAACGATGAAAATAAGTTCCTACAGTTTTACGGCTTAATTAACCTATCTGTTCGTAACCGATCAGATTAAAAACAGATTTAGTAAGGCTTTTTAATAAATCGATGAAATTTATTAAAAAGGGAGAGAAACAAAACTTTAATCGTAACAAACTGAATTTATTTTAACCGGTAGAAATATTGCATAATTAATACAAATACATAATTAAACCTTCACCCGGAGTAAATCCTCCTTAGCCTGACATATTAACTGGTAATAAGTCAGACAGAGGTTGGACGTAATAATAATACGGAGGTGTGGATGGTGTATAGAGAAATGAAGAGGAAGAAGAGTGGAGCGAGTACGTAGGATTTCTGTAAATGGAATGAGAGATTTTGAGTGTTGAGTTTGGGGTGGAACGTATATGAGCGTGAGTAGTTTTTGATGAAGTAGCAGTGGCTTTTTATAGAGGAGAGGAAGAAGAAGATCGATTGCAGACAGAGGTGGAAGAGCATTGATTGCTCATTAATTGCAGGGGACAGAGCTGATGACGCGTGAGGAAAATAAGGTAGGCGGAAGCAAGTCGACGGGCGAAGTCGACGAGCGAAGAAGAAAACTGGCGCGAGTTGATTTTTAGTCACATCCGCTTGTTGTCCTCGTTGGCGTCCGCCTCTGAAGCCATGCGGACGTCTCTGTCTGTTTCTGTCCGCCCGAGCGTCCGCTTCCCTGTCTGCCTGAGGTCTTCACTCACGTCCGCCCAAGGACATCACTCACGTCCGCCCGGTCACATGTCCTGTCCGCCTAGCTGTCCGCATCACGTCCGCATCACGTCCAGGCGGTTGCAAGTGTATTTTCTTCTACGAACTTTGACCAGCTCTAGATTCTTCGTTTGGACTCCGTTTTCTGAGCCGTTTGCGTCTATGCGTTCGTCTCTTCGTCTACTTTACTCCCAGCTTGGTTTTTCTTATGTTTAAACAATAAATTTGTGAGATAACAATAAAACATAAACTAGAGGAAAACTAACCGAAGTGGAGAAATGAGCAAGAAAAGTGCTAATATTATATATGAAATACACCTATAAAACATGCTCATTTGGACACTTATCAGAATGTCATGGCCTTTACAACATCTTATGTCGTATAGTTGCTCCCTATTTTGTTGTATGGCAAAGGGCGAAAGAAAAGTATATGTACTTGTGAGAGTACTTGTGAGACTATGTCTATCGTCCTTGTATTATGTATCATCTGAATGAAAACTTTATCTACTTTGGTCATAGTATAACATAAAAGCTGGCACTTATTGTGCATAAAAGCTATCACTTATTGCTATCATTCGTTAAAGTTTTTCATTCTTAACACCCTTAACAAACTCAGGGGGAATCCCTCTCAGGGGGAATCTCTCAATTTTTGAATTGCCAAGTACATATAAGTGTATAGGTTGTCATCATCAAAAGTGGGGAAATTGTTAAGACAAGATCCTTTAGTTTTGATGATAGCAAACCTTGTATTGTCTATCTAATGCATTTGTCAAGATTCATGATTTAGATAGACATGTGAATAAGAGGCTTAGCACGCAAGGTTGCAAGCGCACTTAGGTCATGAGTGGCTTAGCACGTAAGGTTGAAACCGCGCTCAATCCACAACATGTGCTCAACCAGTCGGGCACCTGTCTACGAGAGCTCCGTAGAACTTCTAGCATAGACAACCAGTCAGACACCGCACAAAGATATCTCTCATGCTTAAAGATGAAAATCAAAGACAGAAGACTGTAAGGGATCGACACATTCAGATAAAGCACATACATCCACTTAGGTAACTTATTCATGACAAGCTCACGACAAAAGGAGAAGTTCATTAATGCACAAGATAACAAAGCTATAAATGAACATCATTACATAGCTGTAATGAATTCAGAAGAGGGCATTTATGAGCATTTAATGAACCAGACAGAATCAGGCAAGTGGGGCACACAAGTGGTGATCGACCTATCAAGGGGGTTGCCGCCAACTTGACCAACTATGAGGCGACTCGTGGTTCAGGCCTCCAGATCAAGTTGAAGAATCTCTGCAAGTCTAGTGTGGCTGCTCTGTGAATAATCAAAGCTGTAGTCGACTCCTAGAAGGCTAGGGATTAATAGGACGGTAGTTACATCCTAACAACTGTGTATATATACTTGCTTTTATTCCATATGTAAGTAAGCCTGTACGAGAGAAAAAGAAAGAGATAATCTGCGCAAGTGTGAATCAGACTTAGGAGTGTGTGTAAGAGCTAGAGAGTTGGTGAGCTAGATAGGACTGGGTTAGAGTATCAATACATTGGGTATTTGATAGAACGACAGGTCGAGGAACGGTCGGTGAACCGTAGGCCGATAGTCAGGAGAGGGTTGACGACTTTAGTTGTAACACCCCTACCGCTAATACTGTCATTACCGTCCAATCTCCTTATACAATCCAGACTCACGCAGCGGATACTTACATACTCAACGGTGGGTGATACAATGCTGTTAGCCACCCACGTGACTAACAAGGCTACTACTCTACTACATACAGCATCGGTCTGATGGACCGGAATATCCGAGTACTACACAGTTATAATATGTACTCCAATTACCAAATCAAATACTAGAACTTCCCATTCATTACAATACTCCATAAGTTCAATACAATATAATACACTGAGTTTACTAAGATCCTTATACAAATACAACACCTCTTTCAATTTCATAGATACTCATTAAGAGTCTAACTACTACCCATTCCTCACAAACTACTTACTTTCTAAGTACAAGGGGTGCGTCACTAGTACGCTTCTACATTCTACTTCTAATTATCCAAGTGTAGCCACCAGTCTCTTACCTTGACCATATTCACTTCGGATACCTGCACACTAAAAATGTTCCCCCTAGGGGGTCAGCTTACGCTGAATATGACTTCCGCATACCCCGCGTACTAGAGAGGTACGCCGACCACTTGGTCGACATGCAATACATGCATTCATTTATTCAAACATACATGCATACATGCTCTTATACACAATACTACAATACTTTACGCAAGGAATACATTTACACACTTCATTACATACAAGGAACAATACAAGCCATCCATACATACTTACCTTCTTCCGCAATGCACATACGCACACATACACCATACATACTCAATACACCGTACTTGTTAGCTTCATTGTCCACCCGGTTAATCGGGTGGAGATTATCTTTTACTTGAGGTCAATGACTTACACCAGCCAAGACCATTACACATACAATACTATTACTTTACTTTACTACTTACTCAAGTCAAGTCATCGGGACCTCCGGCAGGGACTACACCGTCTCACCACCGGGCTTACTTGGTTCACCAATCCAGGATGCTACCCATTTAAGGGGTTTGGGCCGTGGACCAGTTAAAGAACCAGGAATCGGATCCAACCTCTTGTGTCTCCTCATCCTCACGCGTGGCCGAAACTATATCGGACTTCTACTCATTCCAACTTACTCAACTTACGTTAGGAGTTAGGTGGTTAGGAATTAGTAGAAGTCATCACATTCAAGCCACACAATAAATATTACTCCCATACACATTCTCACAAGTACAATACAAAATACAAATACACTACGAAGTACATACACACTTATTATCATCCATACATTTCATGAATTATACAAACTGATTATTCAAGACAATATATCAAGAACAATTTAAACAAGCACAAGTAGTGCAATATAGTCCGATTCATGCATTTATCTTATTTAGGTGGTCAAATAAGCACACAAATCGGGGTAACCAGGTTAGGATACAGAGCATGAAGAAATCATACCTTTTACCGGAATTTACTTCACCGGGTGTTCCCTTGTTCCTTTGGTTTACTCTCGTTCCTCGAGTCTTATTCTCGAACCAATGACTACATGCCAAATGGTTCAATTAATACTAATCATTACAATACATACATAGTTACTACTCTCGTACTTACCCCGTTGTCCCATTATTTCGGTTTAACTTAATGTCCTTAAACTTACAACTTGCTTAATCACTTCTCATACTTGTTTACACTTCTTAGGGACTTTAAAGGTCACCAAACAAGGCCTTAAAAACTTCTAAAACCATTACCAATCAATCCCCCATGTTTAGAACCCTTAAAACACTCTCTGCTGAATTCTGGGGGTGGTCTGGGACTTGGTCTGGACCCTAGGTCCCGGACCAATGCACTGTCTAACTCTCGGCCATATTTTCTACCCTGGTCCTGGACTTGGTCCTGGACTTAAGTCCCGGACCAATTCCTGCATTCACTCTCGGGCCTTTTTTGAAGCGGTCCGGGACTTGGTACACATCCTAAGTCCCGGACCCTGCTAAAAACTGCTATTCAGCTAGAGTCATTTTTCAACCCCAAATCAACCCTTAATCCACCCCTAATCATTCCATAATCTTTCCACAAGTTTCCTACACCTTAAACACCTCAAAACACTCCTTAACCACCGCCTCAAATCCTTGGTCCAATCCATACTCAACTTCTTGCCCAATTTCTACAAATTTCCATTCTCATTTCTACAACTTGCACACTTGTGCATTTATACACTTTCCTTTGCACTTGCACTTTTCCTAACTTCATTTTACCATACCAATTCATTTCTAGACATATGCACTACCTATACCCAAGTCAAATCTCCATCTTCAAGGTTACAAACATTAACTCTTTCTCTTGTTTTTCCAATGCATTTCACATGCTATTTGCTACAGATTTTACACCCTTTTATTCTCATCCTACAACTACCATTCCATGGTTACTAAACATCTCTACTCAATCCAATACACACCTTGGTTCTACCATTCACCAAGTCATCCATAAATGCACATTTTCTACCAAAATTTTGCCATAGTTCACCTACTTTTCTTACTTAGCCACACATATCCATTCTCTCCAAATTCATTCCTAATCTAGCCACACCCTTACAAGGGTCCTACCAGCAATCAAAGCAATACAAATCCATCTCAATACACCAATACTCCATCAAACAACAATACCAATACTCATACACCATTTACTTGGCTCTAAGGCCTACAATTCAAATGCTAGCTCACAAATACTCAAACTTCCACAACCTACAATACTAATACAAGATTTGGGTTCTTTAAATTAGTTTACCCATTCCCATTACTCTAATGCATTAAAAATTTAGCATTAAGAAGGGGCTCTTACCTTGAGCTTTTAATTCCTTCATTTCTTTTCCATTTCTCATCTTCCTCTCTTTCTTGCACAAATCGGTTATGTGGGGAATGGAGTTGCCAAACTCCATTCCCATCACCCAAAGCACACAAAACAAGTATAATTAATATACTAACCCTTAAATTAATGCTAGTTCATAGTAAGGTTTAGAACACTAATTTTAGGGTTTACCTTTGGAGTGTTTTAGGAGGGGTTTTAGCCCTTGGTTCAACAGGGTGATTCCACCACCGTTGCAAGGTTGAATTGAAGCTCAAAAGAGAGAGAAAACAGGGCATTACAAAGGGTAGAAAATTGGTTATGAAGAGAGATGGAGAAAACATGAAGTTTTCATGGAGATTTTTACCTTAATGGAGAGAGGAGACTCCAAGCTACCCATTGGTGCTATTTTCTCTTTGAATGGGGAAAACCCATGGAGATGAACTTCCTCATTTTTGGATTTTGAAAAGAGAGAAGTGTAGAGGAGAATGAGGGGAATAAGAACATATATTTATTTTTGCATTTGGAGCTCACATGGAGGTGGAGCATGAAGAAAAAGATGGAGGATCCATTGTTGTTGTTGGAAGCTCCAAAATCGCAGGAATAAGGGAGGAGGAAGAGAGAGAGTACGGTGGGGGAAGAAGAGAATGGGAGAGAGAGTAAAGAAATGAGAGGATGGGAGGTGAGAGAAAAGGTAAATACCTTTTTACTTTATCCCTTTTACTTTTTGATTTATTTACTTATTTAGCTAGTTACATGTGTGTGAGAGGGGTTGTTTGACTGATTAAAAACCGGCTCCTACTGTTATGCTAGCTGGAGCATTTTTCATCTTTTACAGAAAACGCTCGTTATTTTACCCGGTTTAGGTACTATTCACTAACCGGCCCCGTTTTCCGGAAATTTCCTCGCTTCTTTAATTTTATTGGTTATTAAGCTTCCATTAATGCTTAATTATTGTTATTTAATGATTTATAATTTTTACGGGTTCGTTTGACCACTTAAAGTCACGTTTTCGGGTTTTCTCGAAAAACGTGCGCTAAAGCTCTATTAGCGTTTTAATTCATTATTTGAATCCGTTTTCTTCGGGAGTTGTTCCCATATGTTATTTAGGCTTTATTAAGGCTTTAGAATCCATATAATACGCTAACCGAGGTCTCATACCTCCTATGGTTATTTAACGCTTATTTAGCGTTTTCCGCTTTTTAAGCGTTTCTTTATTTCTTTTGGATTTATTTTTCCTCCCCAATATTACTTAAGCGTTATTAGGCTCTTAAATACGGATTAGGATAATTTTAATCACTATATTTAAGGTTGGGGTATTTCAATCTACCCCCCTTAAGAACTTTGTCCTCAAAGTTGTTCGAGGTTATAGAATTACTATACTTACTCATTTCTGCTTGCCTAATACCCAAAGCCATACCTTCTTCCTCCTTACAATTTCCAAATCCATCACTCAAGGTCTCTACATACCATACCATGCCAATATACCATAATTACTCCATTCCGCATTACTACCAACCATCCGGTTCCTCATTACAAGCTTTATACATGCATACAGTGCAAAGCTATCCCCAAAGCAATGCAATACACATACAATCCCGCAGGCACTCAGGTCATCAAGACACAGGACTCCTCTATGTCCTACTGCCCTTGGAATAACATAATATGATACCTACTGTCATTCTCCGGTACATACTTCCGGCAAATCCTCATTCTCCAGTCTATGAGAAATACTTCACTATTACTAATTAGAAGATTTTCTAAAACACACAACTCCAAGATCCAATTTATATTCATTACTTCTATCCTATGTGTGATTCTTGTGACCACTTGAGGGGAGCTTCAAGAGTCATTCGACCCTGATGTGATCAGCACCAGTGTTGAACTATCTTTCCACTCCAATTTGTGTTCGGTTTCCCTTGATCTGATCAGGATCAAGTTCGACTTCCCACATCAGTTTCAAACAAACAGATAATTCAATTATTTTTATTTTCTATATTTTTACTCTTCCTAGTCATAATTACAAATTCATACAACTCCCAAGGATGGAATTCAGTCCATCAATCATCCTCACTCTACTTCCAAATACTTTTCTCCGAGATTCAATACCTAAATGCTCATTTCATCAACCTTCACTACTTCCATTCATTACTCTCCATTGTTTCAAATATTCTAACTAGGGATTACCATACTTGTAGAATTTAGTTGTCCTCAATTTACTTCCAATAACTTATCTAGGTATATACTACTCCTAGACTTCATTCATCTACTATTCTCGATCATTTGTACTATTTCTTAGGGGTTACAATACTTGTGGAGCTCCGTCCACTACTAATTACTCTTCCTTACTAATACTTTTACACTGGGGTTACAAGATGGGTATATCCATCCTATGGTATTTGCATCTCTCGTGCCTAATTACCATAATTACAATATGGATGAATACATATGTTTATTTAACATAGACATCAATCATCAAATTGATTCTCATTTGTGCTATGCACATTATAGTTTAAGTGTTTTACTCAAGCCTCCAGATCAAGTTGAAGAATCTCTG
Organism: Limonium bicolor; assembly: GCA_023374045.1. Lineage (NCBI taxonomy): Eukaryota > Viridiplantae > Streptophyta > Magnoliopsida > Caryophyllales > Plumbaginaceae > Limonium > Limonium bicolor. The sequence continues at coordinate 191,315,534 of CM041777.1, read as the reverse complement.
CAAGTCTAGTGTGGCTGCTATGTGAATAATCGAAGCTGTAGTCGACTCCTAGAAGGCTAGGGATTAATAGGACGGTAGTTACATCCTAACAACCGTGTATATATACTTGCATTTATTCCATATGTAAGTAAGCCTGTACTAGAGAAAAAGAAAGAGATAATCTGCGCAAGTGTGAATCAGACTTAGGAGTGTGTGTAAGAGCTAGAGAGTTGGTGAGCTAGATAGGACTGGGTTGACGACTTTAGTGGTAAAGTTGAAACTGTCCCGAGAGTCCGTGTGTGGGGCAAGGGAGGTTGAGTGAATTTCGTGTGTGTAAATTCTTAATCGAAATGTGTTTTCCTGTTTAAGTTTATCTCGCGTTCATTCCTAAACTATCAAGTTTTATTAGAGTCCATGATACGTCCATGACACGTCGGGGACGCATTAGGAGCGCTTGCTGGTTTCACTGCCTCCTTCGATAGTGAAGTCAATGCCATGCAAGAGGTACATGATCTCTCCAAGATGTCTCTGGCAGACATGCTAGGATCTCTAATGGCTTTCGAGTTAAAACTACAACCAATAAACTCAGAAAGTTCATCAAGAGATAGAGGAAAAGGCATAGCCCTTCAAGTAGATGAAAATGAAAGATCTGAGTCAGGAGATGACAATGATGAAATGGTCCTATATGCTAAGAGGTACTTTCTGAAGTTCATAAGAAATAAAATGAGGAAAGGCAAGGAGCCCAAGGAGTCGGATGATCAGAAGAAAAACAATGACAAGTGTTTTGGGTGTTCAAGATGCGGACAACACATCAAAGACTATCCTCAAAGACCCCGAGAGGACAACGACAGGGTCAAGAAGCATGTCCGACGATCATTCAACAAAGGGCCAAGGAAAGAAGCCTTCGTTGCTGCATGGGGAGACTCTCAGCTTAGAGACGACAACCAAACCTCAGATAGTGATATCTTAGAGGATGAGAAGGCTCATCTATGCCTTGAGGAAGTTTGCCTAATGGCACAAGACAATGACACATCAGAATCAGAGGAAGAAGGTCAAAATAAGGTAAACTACTCTAAACTCAAATAGAGAATTCTAAAAGCTGAACTTCTATGACTTAGAAAGTTCTCTCTCATACTAGTTGATCAACTAGAGGCATTTAAGAATGAAAACAAGGAACTCTTAGAGGAAAATGAAGAATTAAAGAAAAATTCAGACAGAGACAAGGTAGATAACCTCATGAAGGAACTCATGAAATTGCAAATCGACTATAGTAAAATACTCTCCGTTCATGAAAAGTTGAAAGTTGGAAAACAACCAGAAATTGAAGAATTGACTGTTGCGCTTAACACAAAAGAAAAGGAACTAGCTACAATTAAAGAAAAACATGCTAAGCTAGAAGTTGTTCCTAAGACACCTGATAAGTCAGGAATTTACCTATTTCTACAGGGTCTTTTGATACCTAATTTGTTATCATTTACTGCTAAATTCCTGTCTTATGAGCATTTTTTATGTTTCTTGTTGCAATTGTCTTCTTTTATAGTTTTTGTGTGCTTTTTCAGGTTTTAATCTCAAGGAAACACATTCCTATCATTGTTGGAACACATGGCAAATCAAATAAGCTAAATGGAATCAAGAAATTCACCCTCGACCTAAATTCAAGCTTGGTCCGGGACTTGATGCTGGAGCTAAGTCCCGGACCACAATGTCGCTCAACTCTCGAATCAATTTCAGACATGGTCCGGGACCTTATACATGGCCTAAATCCCGGACCACACCATGACAGAACTCTCGACCTGCTTTTATACCATGGTCCGGGACTTTATACATACCTTAAGTCCCGGACCACATAAGGAGGGCTACTCTCGACCTGTTTTTATGCCATGGTCCGGGACTTCACACAGGACCTAAGTCCCGGACCATATTGTTGAATCGACAGTCTGTAGCGCGCGAACGTGAAGAGATTTATTCTCTTCATATTAAACTGTCGCCCCATATTCTCCAGCCTTGTCTTTTTGTCCCTTCCACTGCTACTTTCCATCCTCATCTCCACTAATCTAATTACCTCCCAAATCCAGCAAAACACCCACGTTAAACATTCACCATTCCACTTACAAATTCCAGCATCATCTCCACCACACCAGACTGCTACGTACTCATCCAGGAATTCTATAAATAGAACTCATTCTCACACATTTTAGACACACAATTCTGAAGAGCATAACACCACAACTTCATCCCATTCACACTCACTCCATCCATTTCCATTCATATACCACGTTCCATTCATATCATCCACCTCATTATACACCTACATACATCCACAGGGGTCTGGAGTGCACAAAGCAGTTGAAGACTTCACCATCTTTTCTGGAGAAAGAGCAGAAGAAAGCGCTGATCGTACACCGAGACTCCATTAAAGAGTTTTAAATCAGAGTTTCTTCTTCTCTTCCTCTTTAATATTATTTACATATTTTTACAGTATTTTCATTTCCATGGCTGAGTAGTTTTTATAAATTTCGGTTTACTATGTAATCCAAATTCAAGGTTCCATTATCTTTGTGATTTACCATTTTAATAGATTAAAGTGGTGTTCCTTATTTATTTTTATAAAATTTGTGATCTGGCCAATTACTTGATTTTATCAATTTATCTGCTTATAAGTGAGAACTGCGGTAGATAATAGACAACAGGAACGGTACCGGTTAATTTAGAGATGGTAATTCCTCTAGGATATTAACTGATCAGTAAACTGGATTTTCCTTAAAGTTGTTAGCAATTAGTAAATTTGTAACGAGAGTTAAAATTTATTAGCTGTTAATTAGATTCCACCGAGCGGGAGACCGAACGTGGAATATTTCTGATCTAGGATTTTAGTCTAGATTTTGGTAAACACATTGAGAAAGGAACCGAAGAAATTGGAGGATTAGTAAACCGGAATTTCCCCTTTTTATTAAATCAAAAATATCATTATTTTGCCCACTGTCTTGCATTTATTACCTTTGCTCTTATTTACATTCTTGTTTCGTACTTTAGTAATTCAACAAACAAAACCCCCCTGTTACTGGAGTAAACCGATTCATTAGTTTGTTCTTAAATATTAATTAAACTAAAACGCTGCCTCCCTTGGATTCGATAACCTGGAGGGACACTTCTAGGAAAACTTGCTATAATCGACCGGTATACTTGCCATTAGGTTTTTACCCAACAAGTTAATGGCGCCGTTGCCGGAGAGGCACAGTTGCTTAGTTTAATTTTTATTTTTATTTTTATGTTATTTAATTTTGTTTTTATTTAATTTTTTTTTATTTAATTTTGTTTTTATTTAATTTTGTTTTTGTTATTAGTTTAATTTTCTTTTCTTTTGTGTTTTGTTTTTTGTTCATTTTATTTTTATGTACATAGTTTTATTTTTATTTTCTTCTTTATGTATATAATTTATTTTTCTTTTTTTCGAGGTACTTTGATTTGATGGCTGGATATTACAATCCGCCAGAAGGTTGGCCCGGATATTACAACCAGTGGGTTGTATGCCAGACGTGTGGAGGGGATCATGAAAGTTCTCACTGTCTGGTTCCTTTTGTCGAAAGCTGGAAACCAAAATTTGTTGAGCATGAGACCTACTTCATGTCGGAGATGAATGCAAGACTAGACTATATGTCAGCTAAAATGGCTCTCATAATTGAAAGGTTAGAGGCTCGTGAGGTTAAACAACCTACTGTAGTAACTGAGCGGAGTGACACGCAGCTTGATCATTCGATCCCTGAAGTTGCAAACACACCTGAGGTGGAGATCATGGAGAGACCAGAGCTAGAGATTGAGCAATTTGATGAATCTACTGAGTTAGAGAATAATATAATTCATGTAGCTATCCAGTCTATTCCTTCCCCACCCGTACTTGAGCCAGAGAGTCTTCCAGTCAACCTCCAGCTTGCACTTGTTAATGAACCGTTAGAGAGAAGTTACCTCGTCAACTTCAAGGAGCCCTTGATTCATGTTGAAGTTGAATTTCCTATTGGTTCATCCTTTGAGTTTCCACCGGATGACAAGGATGTTTACACTCTTGAATTTGATAAGGAGGACCAGCCAAAGTGTGATCTTCACATCAAGGATCTCCCATCTCAACACAACCACCTGACACTTAATTGGTGGAGTTTACACTGTTATATTTGGAGTGTTGAGGTTTTATTTCCTTTTGATCGGGGTCGTTTTATGAAGCTATATAATGCCCACTCCCCCTATCCTTTGAAGCCCACATCGTCATTCATTTTCGATCCCGGTTGACCTTAGGGAGGTAAGTTCTAGCCAAACACCGAAAAGACGGGTAGCTCATTGGGAGGCAACCCAATCTTCTTTCATTTATCTTCTTGTTTTTCGTTTTAATTCATGTTTTTACTTGTTCTAATTCTTTTACTAGCTATTTTTGTTTGGATGGTTTTGTTCAAATATAGGTTTGGTGAAGGAAGAGAAACAGAGTGCTAGGAAGCATACCTACGGTGGATTCATAGGGGGTGGTCCGGGACATTGTCCATAACTTAAGTCCCGGACCGACCAAAGAGCAAACTTACGGTGGGATTCAAGGGGGTGGTCCGGGACCTGTTACACACCTTAAGTCCCGGACCAAAGAAGCAGCCGAGTCTCGAACAGAAAAATACACCTGGGCCGGGACATCACCCATATCTTAAGTCCCGGACCCGAGGCGATAGAGACTTTCGGGCTATTTTTACATAGTGGTCCGGGACCTCACCCATATCTTAGGTCCCGGACCTACCACAGATAGAAATCTCGGTGGAATTAAACAGGGTGGTCCGGGACTTCAACCACACCTTAATACAAGAGGACGCTCATACGACCCACACCTTAATACAAGAGGTAGCCAGGGCCATACTGTTGGGGAGCAGTCTTCCTCAGGTCTTCTGGGCAGAAGCAGTGGTAACTGCATGCTACATCACAAATAGAACGCTCATACGACCTATCCTCATCAAAACTCCCTATGAGCTAATCAAGGGAAGAAAACCAAACATAAGTCAACTCAGGGTCTTTGGCTGTAAATGCTATGTCCAACAACAATGAAAAGAACCCTCTAGGAAAATTTGATGCCAGAAGTGATGTAGCTATCTTCCTTGGGTACTCTGAAAGGAGTCGGGCATACAAAGTTTACAACAAAAGAACACTGAAGGTGGAAGAAAGTGTGCATGTGGTCTTTAATGAGGCTGATGCTCACAAAGTCAAGAAACCTGAAGAAGATGAAGGTTTTGGATTCAATCTAGTGGATCAGGATCACATAGATCGTCCCAAAGATGAATCACCGACAGAAGAAAACTTGCCTGATAGGTCAGCGACAGGTCATCGAAGGAAACAATGATGTCAAAGATCCTCTATCACCATCAACCATTCATCAATCTCGTGCTTTGTACAAAGATCATCCATTGGAGAACATCATATCAGATATCTTCAAGGGAATTCAAACCAGAGCGCAAACTTGTGATCTCTAAGCCTTCTCAACGAAAGTCTCTTCCATCAAACCCAAGAACATTAAGGAAGCTCTTCAAGACTCAGATTGGATCAAGGCAATGCAAGAAGAGTTAAATCAGTTTAAAAGATGCAGAGTCTGGAATCTTGTGCCTCGACCTACTCATCAAGGAGTACTTGGCACAAAATGGGTCTTCAGAAACAAACTGAATGAGATGGGAGAAGTGGTCAGGAACAAGGCTCGTCTGGTAGCTCACGGATATCGTCAACAAGAAGGGATAGACTTCCAAGAAACCTTTGCTCCAGTAGCAAGGATGGAGTCCATCAGATTACTAATTACATTTGCTGACACAAAGGAATCAAACTCTTCCAACTTGAAATCAAGAGTGCATTTCTCAATGGGTACATCAAAGAGGAAGTGTATGTTGAACAACCTCTAGGTTTTGATACACAAGAAGGAAAAACATGGTACTTAGGCTTGACAAAGCTCTTTATGGGCTCAAACAAGCCCCAAGGTCATGGTATGACCGCTTGTCCTCCTATCTATTGGAAAACCACTTCAAAAGAGGTAAAGTAGACAAAAAAATCTGTTTGTTTACAACAACAAAAGAGATTCTTAATTGTTCAAGTATATGTCGATGATATAATTTCTGGAGCTTCCGATGAAAAGTATTGCAAAAGGTTTGAAGCATTGATGAAAAAAGAATTTGAGATGAGTGATCTAGGAGAACTGATGTTTTTCTTAGGACTTCAAGTCAAGCAGGACATTGAAGGGATCATCATATCCCAGTAAAAGTACGTAAAAGATTTACTGAAGAGATTTGGAATGGAAGGAAGCAAAGTTTTTGACACGCCAATGGCATTTGGCACTAAGATAGGCATTGTAACACCCCTACTACGCACTTAACGATTCGGTGCTACAACGCCGTTAACCACCCACGTGGTTAACAAGGCAGAATAAATACAAGCATATCGGTCTGATGATCAGACTCCCGAGCATTAGGTACTAACATCCATATATACATAACCAACATTCTGAGTATTTAGCAACATTCATCACTGTAAACTGTACACATAAACTCCACTGTCAACTGTCAATGACCGTCACTGTAATACAAACGGTACCAAAATATATCGCCACAGGAGCACAGGCGCATCCCGGGCTCAACATCCAAAAATAACCAAAAGTATTTCTACAACCTAGAAACTATAGCCATTCCGCTTCCTCGATCCTCATCCTGCAATATAAATATGGAGCCCCCGAGGGGGTCAGCAACCCTTGGCTGGTATGGTTAACACGCAGCCCATCGGCTACCGGGATACGCGCAACTAATTGTCATGATGACATGGCATTCATTTTAAACATACAACATATATATCATAGCAAGAGTATTGCATAACAACATCACACATAACATACAAGAACGAATCCTTTTAGGAAGCGAACCAACACAATTAGATCCCATTGAGAGCCTAGAGAATGTTGCCAAACTCATGTTAAGCTCGTTACATAACTCGTTACATAACTCGTTACCTCCTGTTAAATTGAACGAATAACTTAACACAAAGGTGCGTCGGATATAGTGATCCAAGCACACCGAACAAAACATAGTATGCCTCTGTGGCCTGACGTGAGTCAGTGAAATAGCCTTGGATAAGCTAAAGGGAAGGTTGAAAACCAAAATGGAAAACAACCATAACATACAAAGAGAATCGAACCGGTTATGACATCGACTCTCATACTCACACGCGTGGCCGGAACAACCGGACTCCTCACCCCTAGTTAGCACTTGTTAGAAGTTCCACATCGAACTCAACAAACAATCACATACAAGTGGTTAAGTCTTGTTAGACACACACAAGGGAAATGAGTCACACTTAACAACATAGTAATTTTAACAACTGTAAACTCATTACATGACTTAAGTCTTACAAGGTCATAAACACACAGAAAAACAAACAACACACAAGCCGGTGTAAACCGGTAGGCAACAGACTGCAAGAAAACCATACCTTGGTCCTTGCTTCGACTGGTTTCCACCGTTGGAGAATCCTATACACATTTAGTAACGTCGGTTAATTAATGTACTAGTCCGTCGATAACTTATTACTTCACATTTCTAGTTATTTAACTTTCACATTTTATTATAACTTCTCACCTTTTAAATTGTCATTATAACACACCTAACATGTCTTAGACAACCTTATAACATCATTACTTACTAATCCCTATCATTAGACATCATTATTTAATCTTAAACTCAACTTTTAAAGTGGTCCGGGACTTGGTCCCCAACTAAGGTCCCGGACCTTGTCATTGTAAAATCCTCGGGCTGTTTTCATGGGGTGGTCCGGGACTTCATACAGGTCCTAGGTCCCGGACCAATGTAGGCAAATTCTCTCGGGGGTAAAACAGGGGGTGGTCCGGAACTTCTTACAAAACTTAAGTCTCGGACCAAGGTTGTGTAAGAACTCTCGGCCCCTTTTTGATGCATGGTCCGGGACATTACCCAAGACCTAGGTCCCGGACCACTGCTACAGATTTGCATTTTTAACATTTTCTAAGTCTTGTTGCAATGGTTCCCCACATCCATTAATTGTATAAACTTCCCAAATGATCTTAGGTATATTCTAATGCCAAAATATCATCTTAAACACACCTAGTTCCTTGTCTAACTTGTTACTCAATTTTCTCATAAAATTCACCAACACTTATAACATTTCTTACAAGGTTTCTAAATGGTGTTTCTCACCTATGATAATCACTATCCCAAAATGCTTTCTCCTTACCATAACATCATCTCCCAAGCATCTTTTCTTATCAACCTAAACTCCTAGTTGACGTCTAAGTCCTTTTTGTTTCCTAGAACGCCTAAGACATTATTTCTTCTCTAGTAAAACACCTAGACATTTCTAACACTTCCTAGTTCACCAAATCTTATTTAAACACTTAGAACTTCTTGTACATTACCTAAATTTTGACATGGACTCTCCTAGAACATTACTAAGCCAAAACACATTGTTTTCACCATTAAACATTCAAGAACACTAAAATCCATCAAGAACATTCTTGTACACAAAACTTCACTCATTTAACACTACATCACAATATAGTGCATAATTTAAATTGCTTGGCACTTAGGCCCTTAAATAGCATGGCTCTTAGGCCCTTAAGATGCATAAACCATAAACACTGAATTTCTCACATTATATTTGCCTTTGACCTGCAAATACATACAACAACACATATGCCCTTTTACTAGTCTCCTTGAGAACATTTTACTAAGTCATTCACCATTGGCTCCTTAGATAATTTTAATAAGCAACATAAGCTCATTTCTCCTAAGACATTAAGCTACATTAGGTTAGCACATTTACCTCTTTTCCTCACAAACTTATTTCTTGTTTCCTTGACTAAAAATCGGCAAGGCTTTTAGTTGCTTGTCAACTTCTAATCAATATACAAATAATGAAATGAGTATACAAGCTTTATGCTTCATCTCATTGTAAACCCTAGATACATATATTGTCTTAGAACATTTAGATGATTGTTTTACCTTGGATATGAAAGAGAGTTTGGATATGTAGCAAGAGAGGACTCCACCAAGCCCTTGGAAGATTCAAATGAAGCTAGAACAAGCAAGGTAAAGGCACCATTAATGGTGTTTTTCAGACAACATAAAAACATGGAGGAAATGTTATTTTTCTTTGAGTTTCCTTACCTATAAGCATAGGAGAACAATAATATGTGAAAAGATGAGCTCAAGCTCCTCCCATGGAGATACCTCTTGGCACCGAAATGGAGCTCTTGGAATTTTGAGAAGATAGGATTGAAGAGCTTGATGAGACTAGAAGAATGGTGGTCTTTGTTTTTGATTTGGTAAAGAGAGCTAGGAGATATAAGAGGTCAAAGATGGAGAATGGTGAGAGAGCTGTTGCAAACCGATGGAGAGAGGCAGAAGATGAAGTTGGAGACGGTGGGAATGCAAGAGAAATGAGAGAATGAGTTTGAAGTTTGCTTTTGGAAGATATTAAGTAGTAAAGCAAATAGTAACTTGTTTTATCATTTGTTATTTACTTGTTAACTTGCAAGGTGGTGACTCACCCCATAAAAACCGGCCCCCATTAGTTATCTAGGGGTGTTTAGTCTTTGTTGACCATTTAACTTACTTATATTGACTTATGTTATAACCTAGCTTATTTTAGTTACTATTCATAAAACAAGGCACATTTGTGAAATTTTTGATTTCCCATTTTTAGACTTCCTAATGTGATACTAAGTAGTACACATGTTAATTAAAGAGTAATGATGGACATTTAGCCATTCAAAACTCATTTACAAGACAATTTTTCAAAAATGTGCTTTAAGACTCCTTAAAGCACATTTTGTGTTTAAACTTGTTTTCAAGCTTGGTTTTCTTTGGTAATTGGTTTAATATGTTCATTAACATATAAATAAGGTCTTGGTAAGCTCATTAGGTCTTAACCAAGCTTATCCCAAGCTTAGAGCACATTTTAGCCCTAATTGACTTTAAGGTATTTATTTGTGTTTTCTATGGTTTAAATTGTTTACTAATGTTTCTAAGACTCCTTTTAGTCTTAATATACCATATTTTAATGTTTAAACAACATACTAAGGTTTGGGGTATTTCAGGCATCATGACTGGTGACCAACCGGTTGACCAGCAGTTGTACAGGGAGATGATCGATTCTCTACTATATCTAACTGCTAGTAGACCTGACATTATGTATAGTGTTTGCTTATGTGTCAGGTTTCAAGCAGATCCTAGAGAGAGTCATCTCACAACTGTGAAAAGAATCCTACGTTATCTCAAAGGGTCCATGAATATTGGTTTATTTTATCCCAGATTCACTAATTGTAACATTGTAGGATTTTCAGATGCAGGTTATGGAGGATCTATCACTGATAGAAAAAGCACGTCAGGGACAACATTCTTTGTTGGATCATATTTGATCGCATGGGGATCAAAGAAACAACAACAAAGTGTAGCCATCTCTACTGTAGAATCAGAATACATAGCTGCAGCAAGCTATTGTGCCCAACTCTTATGGCTCAACCAACAAATAGGTGACTACGGTGTCAAAATAGGTACGTTACCTATCATGTGTGATAATACAAGTGCCATTTCTATTTCAAAAAATCCAGTACATCATTCTCGTACCAAGCATATTGACATTAGACATCACTTTCTTAGAGATTGTTGTGAAAAGGAATTAGTTGGTTTAAAGTATGTTTCTACTGAAGACCAACTAGCTGACGTTTTTACTAAGCCATTAAGTAGAGAAAGATTCAACAAGATTATTCATGATCTTGGTATGATATTCATTGATCAAAATTAAACTATCTTTCAATTCCCACGATCGGTCACCGACACGTGAGCAACACCCTAAAACTAGTCGTTCAGTAGTCAACGAACGGTTATGCATGAACAAAACATGTCAAACGACTACTTGAAACATATATGTCATCTTTTCCACAAAATTAAGGTTAGTATAGAGAGTGTGCAACGAATAGAAACGGGAAAATCTCTCAACGGATCACTGACAACCGTCACGACCGATGCCCGTTATGAATAGTACCATTGGGACATGTCAGCGAGCGGACGAGGAGTGGTCGCCAACCGTTACTCGATATCTACAAAAGGGCGACGAGAGTTTTGCTCTTGTCACACTATTGCCCTCACTCTCTCTAATCTCTTTAAGCATTCAGAGAAATTTCTCTTCTCTCTTACAAACAATTTCGTAAGCTCAATGCAAAAGAACCCTTGCCTCACAGCCACTAAAGAACACCCAATCAAAAAGTTCTAAAGTCCAGTACAAATCCTCTAAACCAAATGGCACCCAAGAATGCTCGTTGATCAAATGCTAAGGAAGTCGTCGAGGAAGCTTCCCCACAATAAGTGGCCAAAAGAATCTCAAACTCGCCTGACAAAGGAAGAAGAAAATCAACTTACGGTAAAAGTGGTGCAAGAAGGTGAACTACTAGCCAGTGAGGTAGAGTATATAAGGATCCGTATTCCAAAAACTTACCATCTCATTGAATCCGGTACATTTAAACCTACTATTTTTCCTATCCCTGCTCCCACAGAAAAACCAAAATGACTTCTTCTGCTCCTTCACCGAAAACCTCCAAAAACACCACAAAGCAATCCAAAGCCAAGAAACCCAAAGCTCCTAAAAACCAAGACCTCTCCACTACTACAACGAGTCGCGAAACTCGCGCAACTCGTGCCTCTAAGCAAGCCAAAATTCAACAAGAAGCTCCACAAACGTCTCACTCGACACCGGAAAGAGCAACTCGTCAATTACACTTCACCGATGAAGTGGAAGCATCCCCCTCAGCTGTTGTCGAGGCGATTATCCACCAACCAGAGATTGAAGAAGTTCAAAGTGACAACAAGTCACTAAAGGATGATTCAATAGAAGAGCAAGACCAGGAGGAAGGTGTGACAGCACCAGACTCAGAGGAGGAAGCTGAGCTCATCACTTAGTATGGGGAACCTGTCGTCCACCGGTCCCCGACACCTCCCCGATCACCTCAAAGAAAGGATAGTGATACAGAGTCGATGTCGCCAGTCATACTCACGCTCGAGGAGCGTGAGCATCTAAGGAAAGCCAAAGGCAAGGGGCCATTGGCACCATCACCACACACTCTAGAGATGGAGGAGCCTTCCCAAGCAAAGAGAGTCGTCGTCAAGTCCCAGTCATCCCTGTCCTTAAAGCGTTTGAAAAAGCTCAAGGAGCTAGAGCCAGCCTTAATCAAGGCTGAAAATGTTAACGACCGATCCTGTCCCGTCTTACTAAAGACGTTGGACATAGAATGGATGGAAAAGATGGGTCTTGGAAAGATGATCGAGTTGTTGAAGTTCCAAGGATGGGTAGACTTCTTCCAGGAGCCTCTCCCCGTCTACACCGAACTGCTCAAAGAACATATGTGACATCTAGGTCCACTCCTAAGCGACGACGATGATGACTATCTCATCTCAACGGTCCAAGATGCTCAAATCTCCATCTCCAAGTCTTGGATTTGCAAGACTTTCAACATAGAGCCAGAAGGGCTGGTCATTTCCAAGGAAACAACTTGGAATGACCTAGGCCACCAAGGAGGGAAAATGGTCAACCTGCTCAACAAAGGAGCAACGATGAAAAACTTCAATGCTGTGGACATGTCCATCCCAGACAGAGTCCTTCTTAATCTACTCACCCACAACGTCACTCCAAGGAATCAGCGTACTCACATTGTGAATGCAAGGGACGTAAGACTGTTGTATGCCCTTAAGACCAAGGAGAAAATAGACCTTCCAGCCATGATTCTCCTCACTCTGCATGAGAGTCATCAAGTAAACCAAGGTCTGGTGCATGGAGAAATAGTCACCGCGGCACTACTAGAGAGTAAAGTGGACACCGACAGGTTCCACGAGTGCGCGCGCACCGCTCAGGACTACATCTGCTCCGAGATGCTTTCTAAAATGGGGATAAAGACTAAGGGAGATAAGCTCATAGCCCTTCAGAAGCCCACGAAGAGCGAGGAAGCACAGTCAGAACCTCGACCAAATGCATGAGCTTCAGGACTCAAAAGGAAGAGAAGTCTCTCACCGGTCCACGACAGGTCGCGACCAGTCTGGATACTTCAGCTCGGGACGTTCTTCAGCGTGTAAGAGTCACTCTTATCACTGTGCAGGTTGTCTCCACTGAACCAAGTGTTCATCACATGGTTCAAGGAGCAATAGATTTTATAGATTCCCACATAGCCTAAGCGTTCTTCGTCTCTTAGAGACTTGAGTGATAACCGTGTGAGCTAGTTCAAGGATTAGATTTTATTTTTCCATTAATATTTTGTCTCGACATTTGACTATCTGTTTCTAAGTAAATCGTCGGCATCAATGAAAATGCACTTGTTATTTTGTCTATCTTGAATGATTATATTGGTTATGAAATAATTTATTGTATTGGCTGCCTCTTCCTTGATTATAAATTACAAAATGATCAAAGATATTTAGTCCCATCCATTCCACTAATCCAATCTCCAAACTTGACACCTAAAAAGCCTACAAACATAGCCAACAAGACGTAGCACCTCATTTATCACTCACCTATCAATTGTTGAGCATATCCTCAAGTGTCTATAAATACTTGTGCACTTCATTTACCACTCACAATCATTGTTACACATCTCACGAAATGGCTCAAACTCCACAAAGCTCATCCAGCTCAAATGAGCAAAATAGTTCATTCCACCATTCGCAAGTTTATATTCACTAAACACCCAAAGATATACATCACCCAAAGCTATGTTCAACCAGTCTCCGACTCACTCACAGCTTGGTCTATCACCTCTAGTGCCAGTCGATCAAACACTCGTTCCCCTCAATGCATGGAATTCACAGTGGATTCTGATGAGTCTGATCTTTCTTCCACAATTGAATCACCATTGTTCAGAACTTACTTTTTGAGGATGAACCTTATGGATTAGATGTCATAGAATGGGATCACCAAACCCGTCACTCTATCTAGATTATCTTGATCATGTTTGTAGTTATACTCTATGGAATGTTATGGCCTTTACAATATCTTAAGTCGTGTAGTTGCTCCCTATTTTGCTGTATGGCAAAGAGGGAAAGAAAAGAAAGAATATGTACTTGTGAAACTATGTCTATCTTCCTTGTATTATGTACTATCTTAATGAAAATTTTATGGTTATAGTATAACATAAAAGCTGTCACTTTGTGTTGAAATTTTCCTTACTTTAAACCCTCAAAAAATTCAAGGGGAATTCTTCTTAGGGGGAATACCTCTCAAATTTTTAATCTTTGAGTTGTCAGAGTACATATTATTTTATCGGTTGCCATCATCAAAAAAGGGGAAATTGTTAAGTCAAGGACCTTTAGTTTTGATGCTAGCAAACATGTGGTGTTTATCTAACATGTTTGTCAAGCTTATCATTCAGATAAACAGGTGAATAAGTGGCTTAGCACGCAAGGTTGCAAGCGCACTTAAGTCATGAGTGGCTTAGCACGCAAGGTTGCAAGCGCACTCAGCCTACGACATGTGCCCAACCAGTCGGGCACCTGTCTGTGAGATCTCCGGAGAACTTCTAGTAACACACAAGTAGTCAAGAACCACACTATCACATATCTCATACATCAGACATCAAACAAGGACGGAAATGTGTTAGCAACGTCGACAAACTCACCCAAATGTGTCACACTCACACAAGCAACTAGCTCACGACAAAAGGAGTAGCTCATTAATGTGCGAGATAACAAGATAAGCAAAGGCTATTAATGAACATCATTACATTGTTGTAATAAATTCATAACAGAGCATTAATGAGCATTAATTAACCAGACAAGGTCAGACAAGTTGAAGGGTGCTAGTGGTGACCGACAACTTGGGAGACGCGCCATCAACTTGCCCAATCACCAAGCAACACGTGTGCTGATAGCTCCAGATCAAGTTGGAAGATAATCTGCAGTAGAGTGCAGCTATTATAATAGGAAAAGAAGAAGTAATATACTTCTAGAGTCTATAGATTCATAGGCCATTAGTTACCCCTTAACTAACGTGTATATAAATGAGCATTTATGTCCTATGTAATTTAAGCTTGCGAGATAGAAGAGAAGAGATACAATTTGAGCAAGTGTGAGTCAGACTAGAGTGTGTGTAAGTGCTAGAGAGTTGGTGAGCTAGT
Source organism: Limonium bicolor (assembly GCA_023374045.1). Classification (NCBI taxonomy): domain Eukaryota; kingdom Viridiplantae; phylum Streptophyta; class Magnoliopsida; order Caryophyllales; family Plumbaginaceae; genus Limonium; species Limonium bicolor. The sequence goes on along the minus strand of CM041777.1, from coordinate 191,300,374 downwards.
GAGGACTGGGTAGAGTATCAATACATTGGGTATTTGATAGACCGACGGGTCGGGGAACGGTCGGTGAACCATAGGCCGATAGTCAGGTGAGGGTTAAGGACTTTAGAGGTAAAGTCGAAATTGTCCCTAGAGTCTGTGTGTGGGGCGGGGGAGATTGAGTGAATTTCGTGTGTGTAAATTCTCAATCGAAATGGAGTTTCCAGTTTAAGTTTATCTCGTGTCTTTCCCTAAACTATCAAAGTTTGTTTGAGTCAACGATACGTCCACGACCGGTCGGGGATGCATCAGGAGCGCCAGCCAGTTTCAACTAGATCCACGACCTCTGCCTTGATTATAACTGTTTCATCCTCTATTATAGTTCTGAGATTTTCCTCTAGTGTCTCCTTAGTTTGTGTTGTTCTAAGATGTGTTGTTAACTGTGATAAAAGATGTTGTTGACTTCTGTTGTTGTTGGATCCCCACCTCACTGGATAACATAAAGTTATACAGTTGAGCAGGAGTGCATGGATCACTCATAGTGAGAACATTAGAGACAAAAGATTCATATTTAGAGGGCAACCCTTTCAAAATATAACTCTAAAACTCTCGGTGAGTGACAGAGTGGCCAGTAATACTAAGAATATCAATAAGAGTCTGAGCATGATTGTAATAAGAAGTGGTAGTTTTAGTAGGCAACTTCTCAATAGAGGCGGGTTGAAGATGTAGTTGACCTATTTGAGCATTTGTTTGTAAGACAAAAGTATCACTAAGATAGGTCCAAGCTCGAGCATAAGTTTTCATGGCAACAACTTGACCAATAAAAGATTCACTGAGGGAGGCAAAAATTATAGACCACCATCTGATCCAGTTGGATCCATTTTAGAAACTCTGGATTTGGGAGATATTAGCAACGAGGGTGAGACAAGGGTGGGAATTATCAACAAACTTGTATAGATCATTTCCTTTTAGAAAGGTTATGATAATAGCATGCCAGATTCTAAAGTTTTCTGGCTTTAGTTTGACAAGATTTGTGGCGGCTGAAAAAACTGACCGAGGATGTGAAATGTTATGTGATGCATGTGAAGGAGTAACTTGATTACTGTTAGATGATCCATCAGTAGATCCTGCAGAGAGGGAGCCTGGTGATCCAAGATCTGCAATGGGAGCAATCGATCAGAATGAGAAAGATCAAGCGAAGAACCTCGGGAGCAAACACTTGTTTGATACCATGGTGGAGCGATGAGTAATGATGGTGAAATAGAAGAGAATGTGGTAAAAATGTATTACTGTAGCATTGTATTACGGTCTCAATGTTTATATAGGCAGTTTACTAGGGTTGTAAAAGAGACTCTAGGTCAAATACAGACTTTTGGGCTTTATCAAAACATAAAACACAACCTATTATATTTTATGGTCTTCTAATACTATATTCATAACTTCGTGACTTGTATCATGGCCAAGGACGCTATGTGGGACATCATATTGTTGTTATATATGCTTGTAAATTTTTATTTTTTGCATGCTACAAATATGGGAATGTGGAAAGTGTGTGTCTAGATGGTTCCTAATTACAATAATAGAGATAAGGTAAACATAGTCTACGATTGTGGGTCATAGGCAATCACTATAAGTATTGGGTCATTTTCCCTGTCAGGCACCAAGATATGATTACACTGAAACCCTTAGTCCTGTTGTTAAACAGACTATGATCAGATTGGTCCTATCTCTCGTTGTTTCCCCTAACTGGCCCATTCAACAAAATGATGTGCAAAACACTTTCATACATGGTGATCTAGTACATGTTGTTTAGGTTAAACAACCTCCTAGTTTTATCCACAACACCTGCCCAAATCATGTGTGTCAGCTAAACGCTCTCTTTTAAAACAGTCTCCTAGAGCTTGGTACGTTAAACGCAGCAACTTCCTAGGTCAACTGGGTTTCACTATCTCCTAATCAGATCACTCTTTTCTCACTTTCAAACAAGGGGCCGACATTGTTTATTAACTTGTCTATGTAGATGACATACTATTGACATGTTCTTCATCCACTCTTTGAGAATTCATCCAAGCTTTTTAAGAAGTTTTTCCTATAACTGGTATTGAACCTCTAAGTTTCTTTTGTGGGGTTTCACTTACAAGAACCAAAAAAGAATTATATTATTACAAAAACAGTATATTCGTGATATTTTGCAGTGGACCAACATGCTAAAGTCTAAACCAATAACTACCCCAATGAACCCTTTTGTCAACCTTGACACAATTGATTCTCCTAGTTTTTTGAAATACCCCAAATCTAAATAATATTATTTAATCATTATTTCTTGGAATATAATCCAAACATAAATCAGTTCACGTACGCATGCAAACCCATGCATAAAAACGTTACGTAAAAACAGTCGTTTCACCATAAACGCTAAAACGCCTTAGAAGCATATGGTCAAACATGACCTTGTATGACCCTCTAATATTCAAACTAAATGGTCATACAATTATTATATGAATATACAAATATATTCCCTAAGCTATATTCAGTCAAATACGCAAAATGCTCGGGAGTGCTCACACCCGCTCCTTAAAGCACGAAAAGTCCGGAGGAGTGCCGAGGTGGCACGGACTCCTATAAAATTAATTCCTAGAGTTCCTAACATCATTATTTATCATTCTAAAGAGAACCCACGAAGTGGTTTCTCAAAATTCAGCAAAAACCAAAGGAGGATTTCTTAGCGCTCCTTTTTGGCCCGGGAGTGTCCCGATGGCCCGTAAATTATGTCACGGGTTGATATAACCCCATATAACTCAATGTAACATCTTAGTATATGTTTTTTTACTATAATAAGTGTTTACAAACACTTGGAACTCATAAGAACAATTGGTTTCCCAAAATTTCCTTAGAGCACAAAAACACACCTTCGGGTGTCACGAAAATGCGTTTTACGCAATTACCTTGTAGTTTTTGACATGCCACGAATTGGTAATCTTAAAAAGGGTTAAAATGACCTTCTAAATCAGTTGGTGTGACTAGTCAACAAGGCTCTCTATAGGGGCCGATTTTAAGGGCAAAAACTAGTATAAAAATTGCATTAAAAGTTTATAAAAAGCATAGAACATGGTGACTCACCTTCCCATGTGTTATATTACTTAATGTCTAAGTATGTAGGTCTCATTTGACCAGCAAGCTGTCGAAATTAGGCCATGGAATAAGGCCATGTGAGCTAGAACAAAACAAATATGAAAAAGTAAAAAGTAGATCTAAGATCTACTTTATTTGATTCCTTCTTCCACATGTGAACTTCCATGTTCTTCCTTGGCTCTTCATGGCCGGTTTTTGAGCTCCATTCAAGCCTTGAATTCGTGACTCTACATGAGGAAGAAGACAACACAAACTTAGAAAAATCAAAAGAAGATACCTTACCTAAATTTCCTTGTCTTCTAGTTCACATTATTCCTTCCACATTCTCTTGCCTTGTCACACACCATATGGCCGGTTTTCAAGCTGGAAAAGGAGGCATTTATTGAGCCAATAACTCATGTAATAAACTAAGGAAAAGTATAGTCAAATGACATTAAAAATTGACAAAACAAAAATCAATTCCAAAGTGCAATTCTTACCTTATACGTAAGTTTAGTCACATTTCCCTCCTTGCACTCTTCATCAACGAATTGGTAAGGCTCCCTCCTCTCTCTTCTAGCTTCATCTTCTTCCTTTGAAGCTCTTAAGTCCATTAATGGAGATTTAACTTCTATCTTCATCCTTAAGGTAAATTCCTAGCATTTCTTGGCAAGACTTGAAGCAAACTCTTCCTAGCATAACAAAGTGTGTTCGGCATCAATAAGTTCTCCAAGGAGGTTGTCCAAACCAACACTAAATCAAGGAGCATCTCAAGGTTATCTTAAGGTAGATTTCAAGCTTGAAAATCCTTAAAGCACATTTTTATGTGTAACCAAGTTCTACTTCTTCTAAGTCTCTTTTTCTTCTTCATTTTGATGAAGGAAAACTTGCTCTTCATATACCTTTGGGTGAGCCGAAATTATAAGAGAAAGTTCTAAGGTAAAGTCTTGTAAAACTACTTTCAAATCTACTTAAGATCTTTGTTGGAGATCTAACTCCTAAACATCCTTCATCTCTTGCATAAAACCGAAAAGGAGCAACAAAATTACCTTGGAGAAAGCTTGGAGATTCAAGAAGAAGTTCAAGCACTTAACCACCTTTGTTAAGAAGTAAGTTTACTAAGTAAATCCTTATATTATAAGCTTTGTTAAGCTTCTAAAAATTGTACAAAAATTATGTACACCCCTTAGGTTAAATAATACCGAAGCTATATGGTTTTATATGCCAAAAATATAACCTATAACATATAAGGAAAATATTTACCTTAAGACACATTTTTGTGTCACAAAGTTTATTTATGTTACATATAAATTAAGGCCGAAAGTTCAAGAGCAAAAGTACTCCATTTTGAGCTAAGAATTTATATAAGACATTACAATAATTTATACATGAGTTATATGACTCCTATGAATTTATTTATAATTACTTAGACATATAAATCCACTTTTATATAACATAAGGTCTCATTTAAATTATGGCCGAATGTTCTACTTGATAAATAAGTTTTAATGAGCTACTTAGGTATATAAATTTATATCATAAAGTTTGGTGAGTTAAAAATATTCTATTAGTGTCCAAATGACTAATTAATTAAGTTATGTGGATTAAATGTAATTTTTACAAAGTTTAGTGTGCTTGATATAAAAACCGTGAGCTAAGGGGCTGTTTGGTGTAATTATAATATAATATAAGGTTAGGAATTAAGTTTAAGAATTTTAGATAATTTAAACAAGCTTGAAAATAACTTTTTATAAAAGTTTTGGGCTATTATGTAATTTATAAAAGTTGTTATGAAAGTTTAGAATATAAATGGGGCGAATTCATAATTAAGGAGATTATTAGGTGCGCTTTTGAATTTTAGAAGAATTAAATACTTAAACTATAGTTTATAAGTTATTAAATATCTATTATTAAGTTTTGGGGTGAAAATGTAATTAATGGAAAGTTCAATGACAAAGCCGAATTGTTTTGGGGTTAGTTTGGTAATTTAAGAATTTATATATATATATTCGGCATTTATGGAGAATTAAAAATTAAAACTATAGTTTACATGTCGTTATGTAAAAGTTATAAGATTTGGTGGTTAGATTGTAATTATAAGGAATAAATATATGTTGGCCGAAATTTAAGGGGCTAAGTTGTAATTTTTGAGAGTTATAGTATTTAAAAGCTATATACCAAAATATTAGGGGTGGCTTTGTAATTTAGCTAAATAAGAAATTAAAACTCTATAATATAATGAGATTAGAATTTAATATAAGGTTTATGATTTTATGTGGTTGTTTTGTAAATAACCGAAATACAAGGGTAAGAATTTAGATTAAAATAAATATAGGTCCTACATGGATTTTTGAGGAATTAGAAAGAAAGAATTTTGATTAAAGGAGTTATGAAGTTTAAACTATGACTTATATAGTTATAAGGAATTTAAGGGTAACCAATGATTATTACTTTTGGTTAAAGGAGGAATAATGAAAACTATAAGATTTTTTATGTCATTGTAAGACATTTAAATATTGTTAAGAAAATTATAAGTTGTTATGTCAACTAGACAATTAAAATAAACAACAAATATAGTACATGAATAAATAAACACATTTATGTACATTAAAGGATTTATAAATAAATCAAAAGGAATAACAAATAAGTTATACATAAAATCATGAGGTAATTAAAAGAAATAAACCTCACATGAAATAACAAATACAAGATTTGTTAAAAGATTCAATAGAATCATTATATAAGGGTAACATAAATTAACCCTCTCAGTTAATCCTGTTCTAGGACTTTGTTTGACCAGACGTTGACCGGGAATTAAACAGTACAGTCTACGGTGAACGGTATGGGATTCTTGCAACCTGTTTTCTAACGGATTACACTGGCTTGTGTGCTATCTGTTGTTTGAAATAACGACCAAGATAATTAATGTAAACTGTTGTTTTACTCTTGCACACTGTGGTATATTTTATGTGCGTGATTGTTGCTGACTACAACGTGTATGTCCCACGCATACAAACACTACTATACCAGTGGATTAAATACCTGCGTTTCAGTATACCGAGGACTTGTACTCAAGTCTCTCACTAACTTCACTTTATAACATACGTCATTATCCTAAACGTGATAATTGACAATACACATTGTGTTCTTGTTTAACGTCTTTATATGACACTTAACAATTATATACTTTGAGATTGAGGAGCCCAGTTGGATCTGGCCATGCATGCTACGGGAGTTGTACCTGTCTCAGGTCGTCTCCTACTACGTCGCGACGGAACATTCAGTTGGGAGGAAGACTTTATTCCTTCCGGGATTCAAATGCCCTTCAGTTCGAGGAAGACTTTATTCCTCTAGTGGGTTCTTATTTCCCACGCCATTCAGTTCAGGGTTTGACTACGTCATCTCCTGGGGTTTTTATACCCAACCTTTCTTTATAACGAGGTCACTATACCTCCACTATTTCAGATATTCAGTTATAACTGTCAGTCCCATTGTGTGGACCGACTATCAGTAAAGAATTTCAGTTCAGCTAACTCGACCTTCTGTGTCTTGTTCTATGTGACATTATTGTCCTTGTATGGATACTTGTTATTATCAGACTATGCTTGTTTACAGCTTTATAAAAATGAACTGCATGTATTCGACAAAGTAGTTGGTGTGGCCCGGTAGACGATGGGCTGCACGTTTTCCATACCAGCATTGTTTGCTGAGCCCCTTTGGGGGCACCCCCATTTTTCAGGTACCTGAAGATTGAGAAGTTCACTACACTGAGTGTAGGTGGGGTAGACCAAGCTTTGGGAGTCTACTATTAGTAATTGTTTTATTTCAGTATTTTACTTTGAGTTCGATTCCTAGTATCTCGGGTTGTATCTGTATTCCAGACCGTGACATTTGAGGATTGTATTTGGACTTAGCCTTGTTGGTCACAAGGGTGGCCAACGGCATTGTAATACCGCCCGGTTGTTGTATTTATTTCCGCTGCAGTTGTATTTTATTTGGGAGTGATCGCCGTTCAGTTTATTGGATTTCGGGTTGGGGTATTACATTTTTTCAGACCCTAAGCTTTATCATAGTACTGTGGGAAGCTTACAATACTTGTCTATCTCTAGACCAAGCCTCGGTTTTTTAGTTAATCGTGTATGTCTGCATGCACAATCCAAAAGAAGTTCATTGAACAGTTGTAAAACGCATACTAAGGTACTTGAATCTTACCAGAAATTTAGGGATTTTCTTCATGCCTGAATCTCCTGGTTCTCTCTGGATCAGGACTGATACTGATTGGGGTGGCTTTTTATTTGACCGACGATCCACCTCTGGTGTTCTTGTCTTCTTGGGCTCACACTTGATATCTTAGTCTTTGAAGAAGCAGACCGTCATGTTGAGGTTGTCGACAGAAACCGAATACAAGGCCCTCGCAAGTGGAGCCACTGAAGCTCTTGAACTTCTCACCGATTTTGGGTTTCGTCTTTGTCGGCCACCTACCTTCTTCAGCGATAGCATAACAACAACATTTTTGGCATCTAACCCAATTTTTCATAGCAGGGTAAACCATCTCTATCTGGATTTTCATTTTGTAAGGGAGAGAATAAAAAATGGTTCTTTGATAGTCCAACGTTTCTCCCCACGCGACCAAATAGCCCACTAAGTCCTTACTAATAAAGATATTTGTAGTGAGCCCAAAATATTCTTGTATACAGTCCTTACTATAAGTAGGACTTATCCTCACTCAATACAAGGCGTGCAAATCATTTATAAACCCTATATTTAATATACAATGAAGGTAATTGATCAGCCATTATAGAATGTCGTGAATGAGTAAGAACACGCTTGAATAAAGACTAAGGTCCATTCGGTTAGAGCATTTTAGTGGCATAAATGGTTTTGGCATTAATGGTGAAGTTTGACATTTTTACTTCTCTCTGTTCAGTTAAAGCATTTTGGATGTAGAGAGCATTTATGTCCAATGTGTGCTGTCTTTTTTCCCGGCAGAGCATGTATGCTCCTTGTTCACCAGATAGCATTGCAAAATTAGCGAGAGTGAAGAGAAACACAAGGGCAAAGCATGTATGCTCCTATTCGTCAGTTATGATTGCAAAATTACAGGAGTGGAGAGAATAGTAGAAGCGCAGAGCATGTATGATCTTTATTCGCTAGTTAGGGTTGCAAAATTACAGTGAGTGAAGAAAAACAACAAAAGTGCAGAGCATGTCTTCTTGTTCAGTAGTTAGGATTGTAAAATTACAATAACTGAAGAGAATGATCAGAGGCGTAGAGCATGTTCCTTGTTCGCTAGTTAGGGTTACAAAATTACCGTGAGTTAAGAGCATCAACAAAAGCGCTTATTTGCTTGTTAGAATTGTAAAATTACCATAACTGAAGAGAATGAACTGAGACGCAGAGCATGTTTTTTGTATGAAGTTAAGGTTGCAAAATTAGCATGAGTGAATAAACAGAGCCGATGTATGTTCCTTGTTTGGGAGTTAACGAGTGAAAAGAATGAATACAAACCATGACATTCTTTCCTCAATATTTAGTTCTTTAATTGTTCTTATTTTGTGCCTCATACCTATTTTATCTTAATTTTTATATATTAAAATAGAAAACAGGTGAACAGATTGAGTGGCGTGTAAATATAACAAACTATAAAAGATAAAATTACTTATTTATTTGTATGCATGTTTTATATATATATATATATATATATATATAAAAAAACTTCATTCAATAGTAGTTTTTAAGATTTATTTACCAATATCATATTCTAATGGTAATATTTCATTTTATAAAAAATATAGTATAAAATGTCAAAATTTAATTTTATGTACATATAGTAATATTTAGACCATATTTTTTGAGATATATATTGATAAAGTTAACTAATTAATTATCATATTTTTATAATTTCTTACTTATTTTTTATATAAACTATTAATTAATTGACTTCAGCTAAAAAGTTAAAAAAATAACCCTTAGAAAATGGAAACATATAAATATTCATTACATGACTTCATATTTAACTTTAAATTTTAACTAATTTTAGATGACATCTAAGCAACACAAATCAAAATATGCATCAAAAAGAGGGGAAACAACCACCTGAAGGTTAAAATAGAAACATATTAACATACATTACGTTAAATTGTGATCAAAAGTTTATATTGTATTAACTTTTGTTGTATTGAGTTTATCAAGATTTAGGTATGTACGAACCTTTGATGATAACAAATTACTTATTTTATAACATTTACTATTTCATTTATTTCTTAACAAAATATTATTTTAAGCTGCAAATTAATATTAATAATTGTAATACGGTAACCACACTTTCACGTAACTAACATAACTAGCTTATGCTACAAAAATACCACTGTCAAACAATGATTTTTAAAACTACAAATACGTCAGGACAAAACAACTGTCACCATATGCTAAAAATATGTCAGACCAAACAGCTATAAATATGCTACAAAAAGAACCATACTACCTTCTTTTTTTCAGCTAGTATAGCTGGGAAAGGATAGCTGAAAAAAACATAAACAAAACAGCCAGCAAAAAAAAATGTTGAGTCCTCTACCAAGCCTTGTTTATTTGATTTGGCTGTTAGAAAAGCCAGAAAGGATTTCCATCAAAGGTAAGTATTATAATTAACAATGTTTTACCAAAGCCAAGATCCCCATACAAACAACACGCCTATCTCGTCCAGATATGTATTTTCATTGCTCAAACAAAGGTGTATTATCCCAGTGAAAAAATCTAGAAAGAAGAAAAGCGTGAGGAGACCGACTCATATTGAAAGCCACCAATAACATTTTAAGATTAAAGAGAATGGGCGAACTTCCTAAAGAAAATACAAAAGCGCCCTACAAAATCGCAATTCATTAATGGATATAATCCTAGAAAATTTCAACAGAAGTAGGACGACGCAGGGTTATGAATTAGATCGGCACTTCATTAATCCCCTTCCGTTTGGTTTGAACTACTTCCTCCAAACAAGCTTTAAATGGCTGCTCGAAACTAAGAACACAAGTGAAAATCACTGTGAATCAACTGGGACATTATATGCATGGCAGGCAAAATAACCAGTACAGCTGAAGATCCCATTCATCAAGATACTTTTCCATCTATGCACCAGTTGATTAATTATATTCAATAGATTCTTATCCCACTACAGAAACAGAAAGGCAGGTGGGTCTCAACAACGAAAGTTTAGAAGGTAATATGCCCGGAATATTCATTTCAAGGGGGGAACTAATATGGGTATCAGTATTGATAGCAAGTTGGAGACTTCAGATGTAGGAACATTATCTTATCGCTTTCAGAGTTTAATTGGCCCTCTTTCTGAGCTTTTGACTAAAAAGAAACAATGCTCAAAAGGGTGAAAAGAAACTGAAAAAGAAGAGAGAAACAGTAGAAACTTAGATTATTACCATATCTTCTAATCTTCATCATTGCATGTGATGATAACAGTTCATCCTTTGCACCACTTAAGCACAGAGTACCCATTGATCAGCGCTCCCACTTGCCGATGCAACACTGCCATGGGTGTCTTAACAAAAACAGTTAGGTCCACTTAATTTACAACCATAAGATACAGGTCAGCCCCACTTAAAGATTCTCATTAGTTTCTTATTACATGGTTCAGAGATTATTAAGCCACTCACTTCTTTCTGAATAATTTAAAAGCCTCTAATGTATCAGCCTCGGATTGGCGGAACACTGATCAATTTTGATACAGATATACCCACCTAAAATGATTTATGGCTGATTCTATGGACTGCATTTTCTAGTTATTTGGCAAGGGTTTCTATGAATCAGTAAGATCAGCTCATGGAAGGAAAGAGTGATGATTATTATAAAAATATTGACAAACTTCATCAGTGATCGTCCTCAACAAAACAAACAACCCGAAGAGAGACAGTAAAAGCACTTGCAGTTTAATATAGATAACATAGGTACATAGATTGGGGCATCAGAATTCACTACAAAGATAGGCAGCCAGCATTAACAAAATATGCAATGAGTTGAAAAAAGTCTGTAAAAATGAGAAGCCAATTGTCAAGTGCAAATACTTCTGGTCAAATAAAACACTTAAACCTGCTGTCATTGGCCGGCTATGCATATAAAACTCATGTAAATGCCTCTTCTAGACCTCCAGAGGCCAAACCTGTGTTTGAAGAGACAACATTCAAAGTATGGCAACAAAAACCCTTAGTCCATAAATTATAAATGTACAATCTAATTTCAGGCATTAAACACATTATCCCACTAGTAGGACACTCTAGCCAAAACTGTACAAAATAATGTGGTTATATTCATGTGTTTATATGATTAAAAAAACATTAACAGCTGACAAGTGGGGATTTTTTTATTATTAATTTCACGTGACCCCATGACTTTTGTAAAAAAAATTAATTATAGTAAGTTTTAATATAGTTTTTTTATAAAATAGTAGATATTTTATGTGTTAGTGACCTCATAAATGTCATAAAAATTAACTATAGAAATTTCTTTGTCACTGACCCCATCAACATTCAATCTCGGGGTCCGTCCCTGCCCGAAACTAAACATGCCTAACTTCTGATCCACTTTTAAAGGAAAAACAAGAGGATAATGGTAAAGCAAAGGTGGCATCAAAATGGTAATTAAGCCAATAATCATATGATACGGCATTAACAAGTCTCCATCAGAGCAGGTACCTAGATGAATTTCCACATAGATACTTCCCCCCTCAATTCTTTTCTTCTAATATAAACTAATCATATTATTACTGCTAATCACAGTCTAAGGTCATGGGATTACCCGCATAGTAGGTCATTAATTCCTTACCTGCAACACGTGTATAGATTCCTTCCCAGAATAAGAAATCGGCTCTGACAGGGAAAGAAAAGTTTTCTTACAGAAGGACAACAGAGGTTTCTATAAACTCCTCAACAGCAGTCCAGCATAGAAACTGGAAGTGAAATGGCTGGTGGTGGTGTTATTCAGGAGACAAGACAAAAGGAGGTGCCGAAAGGCCTAAATTAGCCGACACTCATTGCCTCAAATTAGTGTGCATGACGTTATGAACAGTATTGGCAATATCAGCCCATAATACAAAGCACTGGGAGAGAATATGTTATGTTTTTTAGTTACAGCTAGCTTTCTTTTCAGGGATCAGTGGACGTGCAGGGGACCGCACTGTAGGAATTCTTCTAGTTTCAGGACGTCTAACTTTATGCAGGTCTATTCCTAGGCATTCCATTGTTTCTTCCGTTTCCTTCTTCTAATTTTATAGTTCAGCATCACCCATGAGACTACTTCCACCCATCTTACACTCACCAGTCTGGTGAATTTGGGTATTTGTCCTCTCTAGTACAGATTAGGTTTTACTGATATTTATAGGATACACCCAACAACAATTAACCTACTAAAATACTTAACTCATGGAAGAAAACATAGCCTAATCCAATTATTACTATAGATCAGAGCTTTTCTCGGGGAAAATTCTTTAATCTACCGGACTAAGGTTGCTGAGCCGTTCTCCAAAAAAAAGTTAAAACAAATAACTAACAGTTAAAATACCCACACACAGTTTTGAGTTTAGAGATTAAAGCTGTGCATCAATATGTGGGTCCTTTTGACTTGTAGGAAAGTAACCCTAAACATCCCCATACCCGCTCATCCAAAATCTGAAGGACCACTGGTCTTAGTCTGTTGCAATAGAAGAGCCAATATACAAGTGTAGAAAACCTTTCCCAGGGTGAAAAGATGAATATCTATTGCTTGGACTTATATTTGATCAAATAACAACATGACCTCCTAAGAGGGCCCACCTTCACCTCATAAAACTGATAGCAGCACTTGGTGACACGAAAATTAATTGCGAGATACCCTTTCCGTGTCATCCTTCCATCAAACTAGTATATCAATATTTGACAAGTGGTTCTTAATTGATTTTTTTCCCTATTTGGTGGGATGCCATATTTCTTATTTCTTCTCCACACTCAACCCAGCTCCCTGAGATTATATATTATAAATTAACATATACAGGGGCTTTTGGAGCATGCGAGGCACGAATATAACATGAGATTGGCCGTCGCATATTTTGCCAGGAAAGAAAGTAGGTTGGATATATAGTAGAAAACTGGTCTCTATTATCCAAGAACTATAAAAAAAAAATGATACGGCCATAGCTTATTTATAAAAGAAGGAGAAAATTCCAAAGTAAACGAGTATAATAAAGACCGATTTGCTGGTATCTGAATTGTGCTTTGCATAGTCAAATCAGAGATTAAGTTGGATAGCACCGTGTTTATTCTTCTGCTTTCCAGATAAGCCAATTGTTGAGAAACATGGGCTGCTGCTCAAGTATTTTAGTAGAAACACCTAAGGAAAAAGAAATCGTAGATGAGAAATACAAAGTGAGTCATCTTTTCAATGCATTTATTCGGACAAAGTGGATGGTTACAGTGAAGTAAGGATCTGTACAAATACTCAACTACTAAAGCATGACGATAGTTGATTAGTCATTTATTCATAAGATTAGAACTATATGTAGGATAATCACATTCACAGCACGACACATCCCATCAAATCACGATGGCGGGAAAAAAATCATATCTAGCCGACAGCCCTGCCTCATTAGAGCTTACGTGCACCATTTGAACATTGTGAAAACAGAAGATCAAACAAGCCTAAAACAGTTAAGCAATACACGAGTAGTCCCTCTAGCTATCGTCTCAACTGTGCACTTATTATATTTGCTAGAATCCCAGGACATTGACTTCAATAAGAGCAAGGCCTTCGCTTGACCATATAGAGTATTTCATCCACTTATACCATGCCGCCCTCTGTTGTAAAATAACTTCAAGGAAGGAACTACTTAGAGTAATACGTTAAGCCATATTTCTATGGTTCAAAAAGCAACTGCCTACTTTACCAAAAGATCATATCTCAGCGAAAGATAGCCGAATCACGCAACACTTGTAACCAAACGTTTTTATAAAAAAACTCATCTTATTACCCCATACACTGATTATTCGAGGGTAAAATTAAAATACTTCAAATGACCCCACCGCTATCTATGTACCAACCTTTGTACAATCAAACAATCATCATGAATCTAACAATAAATCAATGCTGTAGTACAAAAGCTACCAACTTTCCCTTCACGAGATGCTTACAGGATAATAGGATTACCTCATGCAAAACTAAAAAACGCTGTGAGTGGAGTAGCAAAAGGAACCACATGGTATGATGATTGAGCTCACATTTTCAGGATGATAATTAGCATTGATCAATGCATAAACTACACACGAGCTTAGAATCTAAGCCTAATACTATTACCAAAATATATGAGCTTCTATGTCATTAGAGAATACATTCGCAGTGCTTATTCGCAGTAAGCAGTTAGGATCCAACACGTTGAGAAATTAGAAGTTCTTTGAGGCAAAACTTGTCACTCCTTAGTGAGGCTCAAGTTATTTTTATGACTCCTTGATATAATTTAACGATGTCAGAGTCAGACTGGTAAGAGTTCACAAAATGGATATAAGAGTTCACCGCACAGATTCTATATGGCATGCACTGCTCAGATCTCCCGATGTTTTAACATGACTTCTCTCTGTTTTTTTAAAAAAAATACACTGATGAATTCTATATTATTAGGCCAGACAGAGAAAAACAAACAATTGAGGTATTGCTTGCACAAAATGCCCCCATCCATCAGAAATAACTCTCTAAACAACCTCCTTATTCAACAACCAAAAAAAAAAGGAAAGAAGAGAATCCAGAAAGACAAATCACAAAATTGTAACTGTAGCACTGTGCATGGTGGATTCAAAAAGAGATGCAATTCAGGAATTCATTAAATCAAAAGATAACATTCTTTTCTCCTACAGTAAGTGATGGTATATAGGATACAATTCACTAAAAGGCAGAACCAAATTCCATGCTTTGATCAAGTGCAAACAACTATTCCCTCCTATAGTCGACATCAAGTTTGACTGTGGACTGTGGAGATTCTTTTCATTATCTGCTTTAAATGCAAAGTACCAAAAATTAACCCAATCTCAGGTGCTAGAAGTTAAATTTAAAAATGTTATAGAGGTACCTTCATGGTTACAAACGGGTATATGCTCTGAGACAAGATGCATCGTTTTAGAAGATTCCTTAGTGAACAAAGTTGCCAGCAGCATTTGCATGGCGAACATTTTTCGGTCTTAGACTTCCAGATTATTTTCTAGGTGGAGAGGGAAGACAGGGAAGAAAGTCCAGTAAATTCCATAAAATAGACTGTTTGGATTTGTAGGTATAGCATACACCATGACAAGCAGAATGACTATGGACCACAAGAATTTTTACCATCTGCGGAAAGAATTGACAAAAATCAATCATCTGCATTATTTGCACATATAATGACTTCAAAGTCATATCATTATCACTAAAAGCACAAATTATAAGACCCATTCTTGATCAATACAGATAAACCAATTTCTTCACAACTGACTCAATAATCATGTGCTGACTGAAATAGCTATCAACGAACCTCAACAGTTGATAGGAAGTGCATAGTTCCAAAATCATGAGAAACAGTGGTATGTAAATATCCTAACTTTTTTTCTCCTACCCTCTTTATGTGAATCTATTGTGGAGTGTATTACCATGCCCAGTCACTCGTTACTGAACCTGTTTCCCAAATTGTTTGTGATACGCATTGAGTATGAATAGACTTTCTAAGGGCCTGCTGAACAATAATGACTAGGTAGTCACCATTAATGCAACAGAATTAGAGATGACCTCATGTTGTGTAGCAAATGTAAAAGAAGTGTAGCTCCGAAAACAATTGTTCCTCAAAACAGCTTCACCGCTTCCGGCCAGGAGGCTAATACAAGTAAAAGAAGAATGTTCTTAGCAGTAGTTGATGATAAAATAAGAAGAGTTCAATATGATAGAGGCTCTTCCCAGTTAAGTATTTTAGTTTCTTTCTCAGTCCTACTATGCTTTCAGTTGGTTGAGAGAATGGTGGGTATCATGAGTTGGCTCTCTTAGTTGCTGAGTTATGCGTATAGGCTGAAACAAGTCTGTATTACTCTCAATACAAATCTACTGGCTCACAAGCTCAAAATTAATTAAATAATCTCTGGCTCACTACTTTCATCTCCCGAAAGATTATCAGAGACATATCACCACTGCTTTGTAGATCTTACTTACGGGCAGGTAATCATTTTCCAAGGAAATCTGGCTTGGCTTGGACTGAAGTGCTCCAACCTTTGCAAAATGGATGGTTGGACTCGAAAGCTTGGATAAAGCAGTTTTGGCATATAGAGACCCATACTGACTTTTTGAGTCAAATGCATCCACAAAATTAAATTGAAAGTAACCCTCTTTGGGATGTGGTCAAACCTTCAGATTGTCTATGAACTTGGAAAAATATGTTATAATTGAGAGATAAGGTTCTATGTTTTCTTTTCTTTCTTTTCCTTTTTTTTTCTTTTTTTTTTTTTTTGCTATGAGTGAGGCTATCACTTGGCCTTGCAATAAAACTACATATCTTTAATGAAAGCCATAAAGCTGAGACTCAAGTTTTATGGCGCAAAGTGATGTGGAGCAGGGTAACTTCCCAGATTTGCACCTGTTACTTGGCTGGCTATCAAAGGTGGTTAGCAACTAGGGACCATATTCAAAAATGAGGTAGTTGTACTCAAGATAATTGCCTCCTTATGTTTGCCTGAAAAGGTGGCTATAAACATTCCTTCTTTAAGTGTAATTATGGTTCAGAGGTGTGCATGGTATGCGCAACCCTCTTTGGTGGGAAGAAGTGGATGAAGCTGTGTGGAGTAAATTGGCAAAATTATATTGTCTTAACTACGATTGTGCACTTTTGTGGAATGAAAGAAACAATATAGGATTTTAAACATCACTTCTTGCTCAGCCTAAGCATGTGAAAATGATGTAATTAGAAAGATCATTGACAAGTATGGTCCCACTTTTTGAACTGTAAGAGATATACATACATCTACTAGGTTACATACCAAACAAGAAAGCTAAGAATATTTCAAAGATTTGCATACAAGAATAAGTTGACGATCTTCTCTAGGCTTGGCTATACTAAGGCGGACAAACTGCCAACTAAAAGTGCAACAGAGACTTTAGTATGCTCGCTAAAATTACATACAGTTAGACCCTGAAAACTCCTCGGAAAAGCTAAAGGACCCTTTCGTTTTCACAGTCTAGGCTGCGACATAGAGGCCAGCAGTTAAAGATAATTGTACGGTATGCGCAACCTCTGATGTGACAAGGATACAAACAAACCTCTAAACTGAACTAATATTCAGGGATCTGTTCAGGAGCAAAATTTCACCAAAGACATAAAATCAACATTCTAACTACTGGCAGGATAAGTAATTGTACCATAGTCAAGACTACAGTACCTGCAATTCAATACCATTAGACATCAACAGATGCTTAGACTGAGCCTCATCAGTGCCAATACCTAGCACCATTATAGTTTGCACTAACTTTCTTACCCACCCAATTGATCAATCATAACAGCTATAGGCACTAAAGTGAGGACATCAGAATAATTTTAAAGCATACAACCAAAAACCAATCCGTACCAAGCAAGTCAATGGGGCACACCTAAAAAGCATGATGGTAGGAAGGAGCATAATATTGAAACATAAATAAATAAAACATCCACCATCGTTACAAATGGATTAAAATTAAACAGTACTCATCAACGCAATCAATGGACCATAAGCTCCGTGCATATATAAATAGCATAAAAGCATGATGATTAACAACATTGATACCTTATCATGTTCTATCAACAGGGTACATCAACGGCTGTTAACACGATCAGACGAATCGGCTCGCTGATTGCGGGAACCTTTGATAAATCATTGTCAACTGGGGACCCTACTTCAAGGTCCTACGATTAGTGGAGATGAATAGAGTTTACCATTCTTAGCTTGAAAGTTAGTAAGTATTAAGATGAATGAGCGGTCTGGAGAGCCCGTTAGTGTGCATTTGTTGGCCTATTCACACTGGATTATTATGGAGAAAAAAACCCACTTCAAAAGCAGAGACCAGAAGTGATTAATTTATCCCAAACGAAAACTTACTCTACGTTCTACATTGGGTATAGAATAGAATCGGGATATTCTAAAGGCACTACCGAGACTCTAGGAAATTCCCACGCAGATATTAGCAAGCTTTTAAATGATTGGATATAGCCCATCGATAATTTCAATGGAGAACTATTCGGTTCCACCTGAAGGTGTTAGTCTTCATGAAATTCAAATTGTAACTGGTGAAACACTAGGCCTCCTCGAAGCCAACACATGTCAATAGATAAAACAAAATGAAGACGGCTGATGAATCAGAATGACTACGGAATCCGCTATTGCACTGGAACAAATACGCGGGAACGATTAAGCAATCGGGCAATCAGAATTTGAAGTTGCATTGCTTCTGACCGATCTCTGTCGCGTAACTGGAATTTTCAAGTCTGCCGTCCTGAAGGACGCATTTGGCTTCGTGAGACAAAAGGGCAGCTTTGCTAATCTTCTCTTGCACGATCGGATCGATGCCGGTTTCTTCCATCCCGTTCACAGTCGCTATCACAAGTTCTTCGAAAACTTTTATGCCAAACGCAGTCCGAATCTTTTCGGCCACTTCGATCGGCCCACTGGACCTAGTGATATAAAAACGTGCTCTTTTGCCTCAATAAAATAACAAAAGCCCAGCAACTGCACTAACAAAGCCCATCTAGTCCCTTTCTAGGTGATTAACTGATAATCTTCCAAACGGTACAATAAATGGACTATTAGGATAGATAAACGGAAACCCTTGATGGTGTCATTTTCTTCCGTTTGATAATTTCGGAAAACAACATGGGCCGCCCAAATTTTGTCGCCGTTGCTTTCAGAATCACAGTAGTTCGTTTTGTGAAGCGTCGGAAAACCTCGTCTCACTTGTCGTGTGAAATTGGAACTATTCTAAATAATTTGACCAAAATGTAAGACCCGAACTAGTTGGGATTGGACAAAGAGAACAGTATTAAATGGAGTGCAAAATTTTACCAAACCGCTTCCTGAGATTCAGTCAACAGCTAACGATTATTGCTCCGCCTGTCAACCTCCCCCGCTCTCCTCTCATCTCTCGCCTGTTGAATAGCAGCTATGTCCGAGGTAGTAGCGGAAGCATGGGGGAAATACTTGATGCAGCTGAAGCTCCACCCTCTAAGAACGAAGGTGCGCTGGTGTTTCGTCTTTGATGTTTATTCTCATTGGAGTCTTGTGGAAGTTTGACTTGTCTTTGTGATTTTGATGATCAGTGGTTTGATTTAGGTCTTGAGTTTTCAGTGCCGAAGTTGTTAGTTTGCGGTGTTGATGATTATGCTTGGGAGATTAAATCAATGATTTTATTGTTATTAGGCAATCACGGCTGGAGTTCTTGCTGGGTGTAGCGACTTTACCGCCCAAAAGATATCTGGAGTAAAAAAACTTCAGCTGAGACGATTGTCCCTCATCATGGTAAAGTACTTTCGGAAGTGTTTCGACTTTGCTGCTGCTAATATACTAGTTCGCTTCCCATTGCATCTAGGCTTTGACTTTTATTCAAGATTCTTGAAAGATTAACCCCATTCTTTTGTCGTAGTATGAGTGTTAGCTAACAATTGATAATTGATGACTTGATTTTAAAAGAATGAGTTGAGTTGGTCAATGGAGTTAAACAGGCTAAACAAGCTTAAAATGAGAGATAATTTGAATTTAAATAGCTATTAGTTGATAGTTAAGATTATAACTAATATTGACTGACGACTGATTTTAAAAGAATGAGTTTAGTAGATTAACCCGTGTAAACCAGCTTTCAGCTGGACAAAAGAATGGGGGCTGAAGCAAGGTTGTCTTTGCATTTCCAATACATAACCTGAATGAGTTTAGTAGAACTAGTAGCTTAGCGTACTGCGGACGATTGATTCTCTGATTTTTCTGGGTCTTTTTATCAATGGATAGTAATTGCCGAAGCCAATTACATAACCTGATTGAGTGCGGATATCTTCAAAAAGATATTTCGTGGTCTCCTGTGACCCTTTTGTTCTTTGTCTTCTCCTTTACAATTAGATTGTTTTGCTACCACAATCCCTTTCTCCAAGTGCAAATTAGGTTGCTCGGTAGAGTTAGCTGATATCAAACTGAGGAACCACTGAAGTGTGTTCCTGCTGTTGCTGGCTGATCTTATGCTATGAAACTGAGCAAACTCTCAAATTTTGTTTGTGTAGCTGTATGGTTTGCTATACTCAGGACCACTTGGTCACTTCTTCCACAAGCTGATGGATTGGATCTTCAAAGGGAAAAAGGGAAATGAAACCGTGGCCAAGAAGGTAATTGTGAAAGAATCTGTGAATCAATTAACACATGTAATCACTAAACAAGGGAATAAACATATTAGTGTGTCATATGAAATAGCTAGTTACAACCAAACTGTGATTGTTTGTGTCTGCGCAAATGTCATTTTTCCAGGTTTTGTTGGAGCAGTTGACAATTTCACCCTGGAACAACATGCTCTTTATGACTTATTATGGCTTGATTGTCGAAGGTAACCTGGAACTTTCAAATATAAACTTCCAAACCATGCAGTTTTTAAACCGTGCGTTGACGTGAAACATTGCTGACCAATTTGTGAATGGAATGAACTGGGAAGGCCATTCATGCCTTTTGTTTGCTTCCTGTGTAGAATTTTATTTCGTTCAGGTGTATAAACGTTGTGATTTATTGTGTTCTCATAGGTAGACCGTGGCCCATGGTGAGGAGGAAGGTGACGAGTGACTACCCTTCAGTACAATTTACTGCCTGGAAGGTAATAGAAGGCTTCTTACTTGATCTTCCTTCTCCTGTAAAACTTGTGCAGTCTTAACACAGAATTAATCAAGCTGGCCACAAAAGGAAAAGATAAGGCATGCTGAAGTCATGAACCTCATATCTAGTAAAAAGTAAGAAGCTGTGTTTTTATACGGTTTACAGTTTTGGCCGATCATTAACTGGGTGAATTACCAATACATGCCTCTGCAACTCCGAGTTCTGTTCCACAGCCTCATAGCTTCCTGCTGGTAAGTGGTACACCACATTTCTTATGGAATCTGGTGCTTAGTCTGTGGTGTCAAATTTGCTGAAATTTACATGTTTTCACGTCTGAAATCCAGGGCCATTTTCTTGAATCTGAAAGCGAGGTCTTCCGCAGTTAAGAAGGTGACCTGATTAAATCTTGCATCCAACCAATTCTCCCTGGTCAGATGCTGAGTTCTCTACCTGCTGCTGCGCTTGACATGTCAAAAATGCTCTTTGTTCCTTTCTTTTTCGTTTCGTGGAATGTGACGAGCAGCTAGGATAACTCTGTGTGCATGTGTTTGTTTTTCACTAGCATAGCTTTCGACGATAATTTTTTTGTTATCAGTAATAAGAGTACATCCCGCCGCGCTTTTTTAGAAAGTATGAGGTTGAAATGTGGACACAATTGTTAATTAGTCGGGATGTAAAATAAAAGACCGAAGGAAGCGTTACCAGATCGTAGGGGGTAAACACTATAACTAAAAGCCACACACTAGCATTTGCGACTCAATCTAAACTTAACCAACATTTGGACACTACTCTGGGGTCCCTAAACTACATAGGTGGGTGCCATTATATATGGTCACATATGTACATGACCCTATTTCAATCATCTTACATGCTTCTTCAAAACAAACTTTAAAATTGGACATGATTTAACCATAGTTGATTAAGAAGTGAAATGTACGGGTCATAAAATCGAAACTAGAGTAACGTAATTGAAAACCCAATTAATTAGATAATCCAACTGGTAAAATATTATATTGAATCTGATTCTAATCAGTGATATTCTTAACAGAAAAAGTGCGTGCGGCAATGCCGTGTCATTTTATCCACGCGTCCAATTTTCAAGGAACCAGCAACCATCAGAAGTGCCCACTACTGGTCATCCGAAATGTATCAACCCTTCCAATCCTATCCCACGGTGCAGAAATGGGGACACAAAACGATTGAAAAGCGAGTACTGGATGTCGAATTTGTCATATTATTTGCGGTCACATTTTTATTCGCATATTTATAATATATTAAGGAGATATTTAGTTCAGATTTTCATATAGATTTTACTTTAACAATATATTATTATATATATAATAAAATTAATAAAAACAGTGAACAAGTATATTGATATTCAACCAATATCTGGGTGTTATTTCTAGGGAGA
Source organism: Limonium bicolor (assembly GCA_023374045.1). Lineage (NCBI taxonomy): Eukaryota > Viridiplantae > Streptophyta > Magnoliopsida > Caryophyllales > Plumbaginaceae > Limonium > Limonium bicolor. The sequence goes on along the minus strand of CM041777.1, from coordinate 191,278,033 downwards.
TCATGGTCCCTTCCTAACTTTATTACGTCATTCTATTTTTTTTAATCTCCTTTTACTCCACTTCTTTTTACTGTACAAATAGACACTCGAGTCTCGCATACTTAAGGTAGGAATCGGCTCATATGCTACCGGTAAATACTGGCAGCACTGCTGCAGCTTATAAAAGGGTCCGTCTCTTTTTTATGTTGTGTTTTCTTTTTATTGTCGAGTTTGTATGTGGACTATTATTTTTTTATGGATCCACTTATGAGGGAGACTTTGACTCGAACAACATATTCGCTATTGATATATGCATTACCTTCTACTTTTTAAATAGATAATCAACTATTCCTAGACAAAAACAAAATATAACAACTTTAATATAGATATGTGGATGTGTATAAATATATTACAATTATCTTGAATTATTTTATAATGAATTTTGAAAAAAGTAGAAGTAGGTTTAGCTTAAAAAATAAATATTAAGTCGAAAAGATGAAAATTAGTTCTAATTTATATATTATATACTCTAACTTTAAAAAATGTAAAATCTATACTATTTGATTGTAGATTAAAAGGTTTATGTCAAGATTATAGAATAAAGTGGCGTTAGTGACACATATCTAAATTGAATTGACTCTTAATAAGAGGAGGCAAAGTAAGGATTGAAACTTTCATGAAAATAGAATAAAATAGATGTGCACCATGTGGTTTTTGTTTTGGTATTTTTTAACTACAAATATATATGTAAAAAACTAAAATTGTATTTTTTTCATTATAGTTATGTTTTAACAAATTTAACATTTTTTTCATGTGTATCCGATCAGCGACTGTAGCATTGGTAGCCGACAGCAGCGGTTGTTTTTTTATATTATTCTGCTTCTAGAGTGATGTAATTGAAGTAAATTTAAAAGATTACAAATGACCCTAAGGACTTAGACTTTTACGTCACACAGAATCATAATAACAAAGATTCGTATAGATACACAACAAGTGTCTGTTTTTTTATAATAGAAGTAGGTAGTTGAAGTTTTGTTTCTCACCAACTACTACAACAACTAATAATGTTTTCTCTAATTTAGCTACAACTTGTTTAACGGTCAAAATAAGTCAACCTTGTCGTTAGTAACTAAAAATTCCAAATAATAGGTTAACTAAATACATGTGACATGTTAACGAAATACAAGTGACATGTTAACGAAATACAAGTGACATGTTAACATAATACAAGTGACAAGTTAACAAAATACAGTTGACGGGTTAACAAAATACAAATGACAGGTTAACGAAATACAAGTGGCAGGTTAACAAAATACAAGTGGCAAGTTAACGAAATACTAGTGACAGGTTAACGAAATACAAGTGACAGGTTAATGAAATACAAGTGGCAGGTTAACGAAATACATGTGACAAGTTAATGATATACAAGTGACAGGTTAACAAAATACAAGTGACAGGTTAACGAAATACAAGTGGCAAGTTAACGATATACAAGTGACAGGTTAACAAAATACAAGTAATAGGTTAACAAAATACAATTAACGGGTTAACAAAATACAAGTGATAATGAAATACAAGTAACAGGTTAACAAAATACGAGTGACAAGTTAACAAAATATAGTTAACGGGTTAATTAATACAAGTGACAGGTTAACAAAATACAAGTATTAATGAAATACAAGTATCAGGTTAACGAAATGCGAGTAACAAATTAACGAAATATAAGTGACCGGTTAACGAAATACAAGTGACAAAAAACATTTCTTTTTTTAAATCTATCATCTACAATGATTTGTTTTTCTTGTTTTTGAGTCAATATGTGGGTGATTTTCTGTGAGGAATCATAGTTTAATGAGAAAATAATAAAAGGATTAGAATAACATAATTGCATATAGATACACAACAAGTATCTTTTTTTATACTAGAAGTAGATGAAGTTTTGTTTTTCACCAAGAACTATGGCAACTACAAGTTGTTTAACAATCAAAATAGGTCATGTGTTCCATTCATTCACAATCAAAACCCCATAATTTCTGAAACACAATACCTCAATAGTTTCAGCATCACTTTATATGTGCCTTGTTACAAACTCTTAAAACATCTAATTGTCTAAGCTTCTATAGTAAAAAGTTTCACTATTGCTTTTCTAATAAGATTTTCCCTTTATGTTTTTTTCTTCTAACATGTCTCTTTTCTCTTCGGCCACTTCCATTTTCTTTTTTTCCTTTTCTAAGTGTAATACAGTGTCATTGTTGTTAGTTTTTCTACAAATTTGATACTATCACCATCTTGATATAGCAAACGTGCAACAATATGCTTTATAGGGAACTCCCTAAACTGCTTGCTCATAAGTTTGATTCTAAGTCAATTTGTTGTTTAGTGCTAGCGCTTCATCAACACACAATACTGATGATATAAAGAATAATGTATGGTGTCAAAATGTGATGTATGATGGAAAGTATAAAGAATAATTGTTGTGCAAAACAGTGGTGAGACTACTCTGCTAACTATGGTTCAGTAACAATATTTTTTTTTGAAAACGAGGATATATTCCATTAAGTAACGAGTTTAAGTACAAGTTCTGGAATGGAATCCAGAGACCATGATCCCGTGAGCTGTACACTCCGGGCATGGTTAGCAATAGCAAGACTATGCGCTGAAATATTAATATCCCTTGGGATGTAAAACCAACATACATCGTTGAAACGCCCTAAATTCCCCATAATCCTATCCAAAATTGCAGTCGTGGAAGGCAACAACGAGGTAGTTGTGGTTGCGTCACCGTTCAAGTATTGTATAAGAGACTTGCAATCTGAAAACACCCTAAGGCTGTGAAGTCCCTCCTCAAAAACTGCATCCATGGCACCTTCTATTGACAAAGCCTCCGCATCGGAAACGAGAAGAGGCTTCTTAAAGGCCGCACACCCCACAGATAACAGACTGGACTGGTCACGCACCAACCATGCCAATCCAACTCGGGCTTGACTATCTAGACTCGCATCCACAAAGACTTCGGGGACATGTGGGTACTGCCGCCGATGCAAAGAGAGAGCAGCTGAACCTATTGGATTGGCTAAAGAAGATAACTGCAAGAAACTATCGGCTTGACACCAACCGTGATTAAACGAGCTTGCCCGACCATGGGTAGCTTGGCAGCGGGCAAACCAAATCTTCCAAAGGAAACATAGATAGGATGCAATGGCTGTTTTGGGTTGATCAGAGCACAAAGTGTAAAACCAATGACGAAGGCCCTCATCAGAAGATATAGAGCTAGGGAAGGAAAAACCCATGGAATCCCATAGCCAATTAACAGGACAGCCATGCAAGGCATGTAGCATAGTTTCATGCGAGGAGCAGAAAGAACAGCCCGTATCCATGTCAGCATGAATCTTATCCCGAATTGCTGTCTTGCAAGGAAGTTTGAGAGCAAGAATCTTCCAGCCAAAAAACTTAATGCGAGATGGAAGGTCAAGAGCCCAAATTAAACGAAACACCCTTTTGCTGGAATCTGACTGAGAAGTGGAAGGTGTAGTAGACTGCTTCATTGCCAAGGCTATGGAATATGCAGAAGCGACCGTGAACTGCCGAGACTTCGTGTGGCCCCAGTACCAGTAATCTTCAATTACAGGCATACCATGGGATGAAACATGCAAGGGGATAGATAACACAAGCGCAACATCAGATGGGTCGCACCATTGATGCAGTAGGGAATGGTTCCATTGATGATCAGCAGTGATCACCGTAGCCACCGAAGCATAATGAGCAACCACTGATGGTAGGTGCCAATGAAACAGTTTGCCCCCTGGTTTTGACGGAAGCCAACGATCCGTGAGCTTAGTAGTTTGGCCATTAACAATGGCTCGACGTGCGCCAAACTCTACCACGTCCCGCACACTAAGAAGGGCACGCCAGATTGGGCTAGAGGTGGAATCCGGTTGCACTGTCATCCAAGTGGAGTGCCTCACATATTTGGCCCTATAGAAAGAAGAAAGCATAGATTCAGGCTCTGTGAGGAGCCGCCAAAACTGTTTAGCTAGCAAAGCTCGATTTTGGCATTGCAACTCTCTGAACCCCATTCCACCCGAGGGCTGGTTCAGTAACAATATTCTCAACGCACAATTCATGATGCTCCTCAAATCATGCCATTCGCTGATGAAACGTTACCTCTCTTAATTTGTACTCCCTCCGTCCCACCTCAATTGTCCAGTTTACTATTTCACTCGTTTGACTTCAATATTTAACATATAAGATAATATATTTTTATAAATTTATGTATTATAATGGAATCCTTATGTGAAAAACTATATATTGTAAAATTTAATTTTTAAAAATTATTTTATCTTATATGTTTAAAATTGAAGTGGAAAAGCGTGTCAAAAAGCAAACATAACACTTATGACAGGACGGGTGGTAGTATCTTTAACCTCGAAAATGATTTATAATGCATTCAATATCAAATTTGATACGTTAAACATTTGTCATAAACAATAGACAAACCTGTGAAAAATTTGACCACCTGTCTATAACCTCTTGCTTGTACACATATTAATTCTGTTTAGGAAATTCAAAGTTTTGATCATAAGCTTCTGGTGTGTAGAGAAATATTTTGCTGCTCCTTTATTGGTATTTTAGCTTACCGTCTCTCAATAATCCCTTTTAGTCCATAGTACTATCCTTATGGGCACTCAACCATGGGTGGACCTAGCACACGTCAGATTTAGAATAAAATTAAAATTATTTATCTTATAAGTAATTTTGTTAGTTGGAGTGTTTTGTGGATTGGTCGACATAAATTATGATTGCCATTTGTGAATCACTTTTCAACACATTTTTTTTATTTTCTTTGTATCTCAAATTTCGCGTTTAACACTTTTTGTTTTTCATAAACCTGTGATTTATTAAAAAAACTCGTATAAAAGTGACATTTGCTACTTGTTAGCATGATTGATTTTTTTTAATTTAATAAAGAATATAATTAATGATCTAGTAACTTTATCAAAAATAAAATTTTTTAAATATTCTTAATAATTTATTAGTATTTATTTTTATTAAAAATTATACTACTAACATTATTGTCAATATTTTACTTTGTTAATCTTAATTTATATGTCCTAACCTAAAATTCTAGCTCCGGTGACTCAACGGTATTATCATTTTGTATGCATTGTATATACAGATATCAACTGGTCCAATATTTTCAAAAGGTACCGGCGAAAGAAATTTGATGCGACGTCAATGACAAGTGACATCAACTTGGATCACCTTCACGCATCTTCATTTTGTGAAACTCGTTGGACTAGTTCGTTAGTACACTAGTGGTCTTGCCGTCCCGGAGTCTCTTTAACTTCTGTTTTTTATATATATATTTTTTCATTTCTCTGTGAAAAGTCAAAGTATATCATTAACAATTAAAAAAAAAGAAGCTTTATGATATGATAAATAATATTTGAAATTCATCAAATATCAAGTGAACGTGAGAAAGATCAAAGTACTACAACTTATTTATTGTACATTTAACATTACTTTTTAAAATTCATCAAATTCATACATTATTAGTATTTGGAAACATAGAAAATTATAAAAAAAAATACAATATACTATTTAGAAGATATAAATTTAACTAAATTAATACAGACAATTATCAGATAATTTAAAATTTCATGATTTTTTTAGATACCAAAGAAAATGAATTTTATATTTCAAATAATATTCTTATTTTTTATATAATTTATAACATCAAACAAACATTATATTTTCTAAAATCATATATTTTTTAAAATTTTGAAAAATTATAAAATACAAAAAAATAGTAATATATTACTTAAAATTAATATATGGATATATACAATGTTGATTCTCTGTTTTCTTATATAAAGGTTTTTACTTAATCATAATACAATAAAAAGAATAAAAATCCAAATTCACATTAATCTGTATATTATATTTAATGAAATTCATAACTTACACATAATATATTGCATTTATATAATTTTAGTAAAATTATTCATTCATATATTTGTATATATGTTTATATAAATTTTAATCAATGTTAACAAATTTAATTTTTGTTATTTAATCTTTGAATTAAAAATATTTATAGGGTATAGTATGACTAGAGATGATCATTCGCGTAGGCGGGTCGAATGAGTTTGGTTAGGGAGATTATTTAGGCTTGTTAGGTCAGCTCACGCGAACTGCACCTCATTTTTTATATTTATGGGTTGGGCTAGATTCGATTATTTCCCACCTGTCGATGCCCGACACATCCGGCTAGGTTTTTTTTATTTTGAAAAAATTCACGATATACCCCTGTTTTCTTTCGTAATTCACAATATACCCTTGTGTTTTTCGTAATTCAACTTTAAACATGCTTAAGTGTTGTCCAAAATTGATGAAACTTTACATGGACAATGCTAAAGTGTTATATTTTTTCCAATATCAAATATAAAGTTTTTTAAGCTCACATGTGACCTGTGGGACCCAATGAATATGCCACATGTTCATTGGATCTCACACGTCACATGTGAGCTTAAAAAACTTCAAATTTAGAATTGGACCAAAATATAACCCGTTAGCATCGTCCATGTAATGTTTCATCAATTTTGGACAACATTTAAACATGTTTAAAGTTGAATTACAAAAACCACAGGGGTATATTGTGAATTACGAAAGAAAACAAGGGTATATCGTGAATTTTCCCTTTTATTTTTTAATTTAAAATTATTATATATGAATTTAACTAAATTTTATATTTATATGTTTTTAAATATTAAATATAATTTTAATGTATATGATGTTAAAAGTTCAAATTGATATATATTATATTATATTTTTAAAAAATAATTAATCCAATTAAATATAGGTCAAGCGTGCTTGGCCCATGGGCTTGGAAATATGCTATGATCCGGTACGGTTTTTTTTCAAACTCACTTTTTTATTAAGGCACCCGTCTAAATAGCTTGTCAAACTCAGGTCTATCGAACTTTTCCCCGGACCGGACAAGTTCTGAGCAGCATTATTTGTGAGTTGTGACATAAACTAATTTCTGTTAAGAAGTAGAGGTATTCTGTGATAGTTTATGAATTAGCAAAAAAAATTAGTATTGAGAGAAATTTAACATATCTATTCCAAGTAAATTGAGTACTGTTAACTTAGCATTATCTTTGAAGCTATTAGAAAAATATATTATGTATTGATATGATATATTTTTTGTTGTGTAAATGATAGGAGAAGTTTAGAGAGGCATATACGTATAAATTTTCTTAATCTAAAAAAATACACACAGCAATTATGAAAAAACGAGGCAAAAGGAGTATTATCTCAAAATATATAACATGAGACGTTTTCTTTCCACGAAAATAGTTCACTTCCGCTCGGAAGAGGATTGTTTTTCTTTTAAAAAAAATAATAAATAAAGGAAGAGGAGTGGATTGGATCAAGGTTGTAAAAAGCACTATGAGGGTTTAATACGGACTATTAAGAGTATAATAAAATATGTTCCAATATATAATATTTGTATTTTGTTATTAATTCATTCAAATTGTATATTTATAGATTATAAATTTATCATATTCTTAAATCATAAAAATTTTATAGAAGTTTCGTGTGGATGTAAAATAAGTTACAAATGAATTTTAATAAAAAGTCACACTATTAGTAATAAGTAGAAAAAATGAACAACAAATAGTAAAATAGAAAAGTTATTGGTATAATTGTAATTTTCCTCACAAATATTCAATTTATAGTTAATAGTGGTCGTGTTTATGTCATCATCTTCTAAAGTAAAATCTTATATAAGGTCAACGTTATTTTCATTTAGGAATTTAATAAAAAAAATTAGTTTCTTTTTGTTCTAGTCAAATCGTCGTCTTCAATAGTTTATACCATATTTTTTTAAAATACGGTAAATACGAAAATATAGATAATTACACGGTAGTACGCCACCACAAGATGGGGTGTTCGATGAAGTGAATTTCATACGGCTGTAGCAATACGTTAAATTGTAAAAACGGACGGTATGCCGTATATGTACCGTTTTTTACAACCATGGATTGAATATGTGAACTACGATCTTGAGATGCTTGGTGTGTGTGGTACAAAACCAATTTTTTGCGTTTCTGGGCCGGCAGTGTATTGTTTCACTTGAACCTTATTATTATTTTTTTAACAGTGAACCTTATTGTATTGAATTAATACGTACCAATATTCTTAAACAAAGATTTTTTTAAAGCAAATTACGGTTTTCCTTAGAAGGGCCGTTTGTCCTTTCACGAGTCATGAATGACAATTACTACTTGTTTTGCCCATACAAGGGCATCAGTAAGCTGATGGGTTAAACTTGTTGACAAACATAGCGGCTGCGCATATTCTTAAACAATGCCCTTTCCTTTCCTCAACCACCCACACACCCTTTGCGGCGTTAACTAGACTTCTTTATCCACATTTGTTGTAATTGCCGGACCCTCCCAGCTGCCAGCTATACAAACAGAACAAGACAACCGTGCGGGCCTGCGCATGTTACTATCACATACTATCTATATATATGCGGCGTACACCGTACATGAGCTGGCTGTGTGTTTGTTAAGTTCTTATCTATCATACACTACAGTTCTTTTTTTAAAAAGTGATAAAAGGAATCATGTAGAAGTAAATTAGGGGGAAAAGGAAGATAAGACCTAGCTTAGAAGAGCAGATGTCTACAAGGGTTGATGAAGGTTTGTAGAATGCTAGAACTTAAATAGAACATCTACAACTGTTTGATTCATACAAGATATGATGTCTTTCCCTTAATATTGGTTTCCCATTTCATACAAATCTCAAGATCACTTCATTTTAGGATCTATCATCTATCGGTCTTAATAACCGTCGACCACTTGAACTGTGCCACCTGGCCCCTCTTGGGCATCATGAGAGGTTTTAACTTCGATTCTAACAACTTTCAACTGCCTTATTAGTATTACCTTCCACTCTGGTAGTGGGAATGACTTTTTTGACAAGCCCCTTTGTAGTTGCAGCGCGTCCATTGTGCGGACAATCCGCACCAAATATGGTGCGTTCTAGTCCAGTTGTTGTCCATTCAACACATGTAGTCTAGTTGGCAGTCCACTCAGTTGCTGACTATACTGCTTTTTATTATATGAATTTTAATTTTTTGTAACTTTTAAAATATAAATCCAAAATGTAAAAAAATTATATCATTATTCATCTAAATTATCAATGCGACTTATAATTCATAACATCATTTTAGTGTATCATCGTAAACACATAACATCATTTTAGTGTATCATAATATCAGTTTTAATGAATCATAATATCAAAATTAATGAATCATATCTTCATTTTAGTGTATCATCGCAAACATATAAGAATAATATTTTGTACACAATAATACACCACAAAATAATATTTGGTATGTATGAAAAATACACGATTCACCATATAAGGTTTAAAATACACCATACAACAATAATAATACACTACTAAACAATAATGATTTTTATCGGTTCCGAAGTTTGTTATCTAATTCACCACTTATTAGTTAAGGAATCATAATATTAATTTTAATGAATCATAATATCAAAATTAATGAATCATATCGTCATTTTAGTGTATCATCGTAAACACATAAGAATAAAATTTGTCCACAATAACATTCCACAAAATAATATTTGGTATGTATGAAAAATATACGATTCACCATATGAGGTTTAAAATACACCATACAACAATAATAATACACTACAAAATAATAATGATTTTTATCGGGTTCGAAATTTATTATCTAATTCACCACTTATTAGTTAATGAATCATAATAACAATTTAATGGATCATAATATCAAAAATAATGAATCAAAACACCTTTTTAATGTATCATCATAACATGTAAAAAATTTTTTTTTTAAATTGTCAAAACATATTCATGACTGATCTTGTTTTAAAGAGCTTGAATTTAGATGACCGGTGATATAATTTTTTAAAATTTTGGACTTATATTTTAAAAGTTACAATTATTTAAAGTTTTATTATCACTTATATGACAATAAGCAATCCAGTCAGTACTGATTAGAATTGCCACATAATAATGCTGCACCGTACTAGGCACGGGTGCCGCAGCCTCTAATTTGCCTTGTAGTTGAGAGTAACCACTTCTCTCAAATGTCCCGATTTATGTGGTGTGTCTAGGCTGAGTGAACAGACGATAAGTATTGGGTTGACCCTTTACATTATCCCGTTAAACTCTAAACTTGTCAAGTAACCTTTTCATATGCCTGAGCCCGTAAACCTGATACTGCTTGAGTAGGTATCAAACCATACCAACACTAAGAAATAACATAATCTTTGAGTTTTTTTTCGTAAACCAAGGGTTGAAGTTTACAAGATAGCTAAAATATAATCACAACCTTATTTAAGTCAGTTTTCGTGTTGCTAAATATTTAATCAAATCCAACTTTTAGTTACCTCATTAAAGTTTATGAAAGGCTTACCTATATTCAAATTGATCAAAGAGTCAAAAATATTATGACGGTTAAACGTAATTTCGGCAACTATACGATAATTGGCGCAACTGAAACATGCTAAGTGACATTGTTTAAGCGAACTGAGGGTTAGTAACTTTCACCCAGGTGCGAAGGGTTACAAATGACTCTTTTTGTGAGGCAAATACCTTTTTTTTATAGGTTAGTAAATTACTGAATTTTGCTTTAGATTTATTTCATTAGAATTCATTCCGCTCTCCTCAATCTTTTTGGTCAGAGTAGATTGTTAGAGTCGGGTACTACACTTGATCTTAGCCAAAAGGCCGAGAAAGGTAGATTGTTAGATTCGGGTGTTTTATACATGTTTAGTTTGAGGTCTCATTATGCATTGCATTTACTTTGAACTTTCGATCCTACTAGACTTTTTATAGGTGAATGATGTTGACATAAAATTCAAGCTTGACATATACTATCTCCGTACTGAATTGACCGTCATGTTTACTATTTGGATATGTCGTTTGACTTCAATTTTTAACATATGAGATAAATTAATTTTGAAAATTTAAGTTTTGCATATGATTCCTTACATGATAAACTATATAGTACAAAATTTAGTTTTAGAAAATTTAAATGGGAAAACGTGCCATAAAACAAACAGGATAGTCAATTTAGGACGGAGGGAGTACTATCTTAACGACTAATCTAACCGGGAAATAGCTATTTTTTTATTGGAGTTCTAACTCATTGGGATCAACGTGCATCAACACGTTTTGTCAAATCTATATATTAAATATACACACATCTACTAGAAACTAATTTCTAGCATATCCGGTAATTTTATTTTTTATTGGGAAATTTCATGAAATGCCACTATATTTTTTGCTAATTCATGAAATGTCACTAAAAAAAGAAAGTCACGAAATGTAACTATATTTTCTGAAAAGTCCATGAAATGCCACTATAGATGGAAAAAGGACAAAAATACCCATACTAGTTAATAAAGTACTTTTAAAGTTCACAATATGCCCCTAAGTGTTAAAAATTAACAAAAATTAACAAAAATATCAAAATACAATTAAAATATAAAAAAATTATAAAAAAATTATAAAAATTAAAAAAATTTATAAAAATATAAAATGAAAAAATGAAAATATCATCAAATATTAAAAAAAATCCTTTTTTAAAATTTATTCAATACCATAAAAAAAATATTGAATTCTAAACAAATAATTTATACCAATTTTTCTAACAATATATATAGTACCATAATTTATATCAAATAAGTACCATAATTTTTATCACACATTTTTTAATTATTATTTTCTATCAATTTAGATTATTTATTTCTTCAAGTAATAATAACCAAAGAACAAACAAGTTGCATATTATTATTCTGAAAATGTTTTATTCTACATTTCAAACAAGTTTTACCATTTAATATTGTATGTTATATATATATAATTATTTACTTTAAGAAATAAATAATCTAAATTGATAGCAAATAATAATTAAAAAATGTATGATAAAAACTATAGTACTTATTTGGTATAAATTATGGTACTAAATTGGTAGAAAAATTGGTATAAATTATTTGTTTAGAACTCAATATTCTTTTTATGGTATTGAATAAATTTTAAAAATGAAATATTTATTTTTTAATATTTAATGATATTTTAATTTTTTTAATTTTTAATTTTTTTTATTTTATAATTTTTTAATTTTTATAAATTTTATAAATTTTTTTCAATTTTTTATAATTTTTTTATATTTTTATTGCATTTTGATATTTTTGTTAATTTTTTAACACTTAGGGGCATATTGTGAACTTCAAAAGTACTTTGTTAACTAGTATGTGTATTTTGTCTTTTTTCTATCTATAGTGACATTTCATGGACTTTTAGAAAATATAGTGGCATTTCGTGACTTTATTTTTTTAGTGGAATTTCATGAATTAGCAAAAAATATAGTGGCATTTCATGAAATTTCCCTTTTTTATTTTTGAGATTGTTGTATTTCATTAGTCGATAAAAGAGTAAGTACAACTGTTGTTGCTTAAATATATATAGAGCAGACTAATTCATAGAGCAGATTAATACAAAGTGTAAGACACGTGACATATTACATATATATTTCTGTATATACTAACCCCCCCCCCCCCCCCTCAAGTTGAGAGGGATTTGAAACCACTCTCAACTTGTCTAAACCTTCTCTGTGTTGTTGACCATTTAGTGTCGAATGTCTGCTGGTTAAGAGTGAGTGAGTAAGAATATAATTGACTGTGATTGTTCCTTCTTGAAGAAGATCTCTGACATAATGAACGTCTATGTCGATGTTTGGTTCTTTGGTGATCTACAGGGTTCTTTGATATATGGACTGCGGCCTGACTGTCTGATTTGATCGGTACAGGCGTGACTCCATGAACTCCAAGCTCAACAAGGAGGTGAGTGAGCCAATCAATCTATGTGCATACAACTCTCATGGAGCGGTACTTCGCTTCAGCTGAAGATAGTGAAACCATTGACTGTTTCGTCGATTTCCAGGAGACTAAGCTTCCTCCAAATCGAATGATGAAGCCGCGAACAGACGTTCTAATGAGCTTGCAACCCGCCCAATCCGCGTCACAAAAGGCCTCCAAGTTGTAGTCTGTTTCTATTTGAGCAGAATTCCAAAGCCTGAACTGGACTTTAGATATCCTAAAGTGTAGAAGGCAAGCTGGAGATCTTATTCAGTGGATGAGTGCTGAAACTGGCTAAGAATTTGAACAAAAAAAGGCTATGTCAGAACGCGTGTGGCATAAAAATTTAATTTCCCAACTATTTTCCTATATATGGTAGGATCATCTATAACCTTATAATCAGATTTAGTGTTTCTAACCGATGGAAGTGGGCAAGATCATTCTCTGATCTTTGCTGAACCAAACTCCTTTAGCAGATTATCAATAAATCTTTTCTGATTCAAAACAAGACCTCCATGAACTTTGAGAAATTGAACGCCCAAAAACAGATTGACTAAACCTAAATCTTTAATCTTAAAGGTATCATGCAGGAAGCACTTAAGAGAATTAATCTCTTCAATATCATCACCAGTTATAGCGATATCATCTGCATATATAACAAGGTAAACAGACCGGTCACCTTGTAGCTTGTAGAAAAGTGAGTAATCGTTCTTATATTGTGCATAACCTCTTGTCTTCAGTGTGTTGTTCAGCTTTGCACTCCACTGTCGTGAAGCTTGCTCTAAACCGTATAAAGACTTCCTCAACCTGCACACTTGATTAGATCGATCAGTAGTTAAGCCCTTGGGCAACTGCATGTATATTTCCTCATCCAAATCCCCATGTACAAACGTGTTATTAATGTCAAGTTGATGTATGTCCCAATGTCTCTTGACAGTAACAGAAAATTAAACAACACTTTAATAGTAGTAAGCTTAACAACTGAAGAGAATGTTTCTAAATAATCTACACCTTCCTTTTGGGTGTAACCTTTACTACGAGTCTCGCTTTATACCTCTCTATACTGCCATCAGCTTTGGTTTTAACTTTAAAAACCCATTTGCAGCCTATGGGTTTTTTCTTGGGAGGTAAATCCACAATGTCCCAAGTTTTATTTAATTCTAAAGCCTTACACTCCTCATTTATAGCCTCCTGCCAATGACTAAAACAAACAGCATCCTCGATTGTGACAGGTTCATAATAAGCATCGGTATTTTGCATATGACTAAGGAGTGGTAGAGTTAAAATATCAGCTTTCTAAGTATTGAGTAAAGAAGGCATAGTATGTGCACATAAAGTGTTATCAGTTACTGAAGAACATATGTAATCATGTAAATGTGATGGAACTTTAACCTGTCTGCCAGATCTTGTATTGTTACCACCACTAGGAGAGCATCCAGCTCGCTGCCTGTCTGAGTGCGCAGAAGTTTCCAAGTTCTGCTGAGATTGATCAGGAAAACTAGTAATGTCATCAACCAAGTGCATTTTATTAAATGGAAAAACATGTTCCACAAAACTAACATGACTACTTATCCTGATCTATCAAGACTGCAAATAAAGGACTTTATACCCTTTTGAACCAAATGGATACCCAATAAAACATCCAGGAGAACTCATGTCTTGAAACTTGTCACAGATAATGTTGTTATGACAAAAACATAAACAGCCAAAAATCTTAAGCTCAGACAAATTCGGTTCTTTATTGTAAAGAACAAAATAGGGAGATTTACCCTTGAGAATCTTGCTGGGACAATGATTGATTAAATGAACAGCTGTGAGTAAACACTCACCCCAATAGACTTTAGGTAATTTGGACTGAAACAACAAATATCTAGGTGTCTCTAGCAAATGCCTATGTTTCCTCTCTACTATACCATTTTGCTGCGGGATATACGGACATGAAACCTGATGTAGAATCCCTATTTCAACAAAAAACTGAACTCCTTCTGCAGAAGTTCCTAACTCAAGTGCATTATTAGTCCTCAAAACTCTAACATTGGAGTTGAATTGCCTTTCAACACATTTAACAAATCTTTTAATGCACATAAAAGTTTTAGCCTTAGTGGTAAGCATGTATACCCAAGTAGCCCTTGAAAAATCATCTACTAAGGTCAAAAAGTAATAAAACCCATCATGTGTTGCAACATTGTAAGGCCCCCAGACATCCCCATGAACCAAATCAAAAATAACAGCAGATTTAGAAACAGATTGACTAAACGGCGGCTTGGTCTGCTTGGCCCTTATGCAAATTTCACACACAAATCCACTGTCATTAGAACAACTAGTGCCATCAACCTTCGTCTTATTTAAAGACAAGTGGCCAAGTCTCATGTGCCAAAGTTCTAGCTTACTTAGACGTGGAACAGGAATAAAACTAGAATCACAAATCCAAGAAAGAGTTGACTCATTACTAGTATTACCACCAGTAACTGACACAAGGAAACAATGAACATTCAAACTGCCAGCGCTATCATTCTCAGTACAAAGAGTGTCCGAATCCTTGCTGTTCAACACATAAATTCCATTAACACCTTCACCAATCTCCCTTGGCCTCTTCAGAGAAGGTTCCTTATAAACACAAACATCATGCTTAAAAGAGAGAATCCATTTCAACTGTTTGACAAGCCAACTAATAGACAACAGATTATACTTAAACTACGGAATGTATAACACATGTTTCAGAACAAAATTATCACCAATTCTTACGTCACCTACAGCATTAACAAATTTTAAACTACCATCAGGTAACTCTATGTTAACACCATCAGTAACAGAGTAAAAGTTCACAAACCAATCTGTTTTGTAACAAACGTGATGTGTGCAGACGTTATAATCTGAGTGGTTAAACTGGTGTAAAATTAAAAGAAAAGAAATTAAAACTCAAAATAAACGTCGGGCTGCAAACAAATCCCGGTCGTGGTAGTATAGTGAATTGTAAGCGACCGGATGTCGAACCGTGGGACTAATGTGCATATTATAGTACCTAAGCGTGTCACAAGAGGGGGGATTAATTGACTTGTTTATATAAATAAAAGGAAAGATAAAATGACTAAATTAACAGATAAACTAAACGGGACTCTGGTTCACATTAATATAATATCTGCTCTTTCATGCTAGGTCTACTGGTTTAATTATAACTGTTTGGCAAGATTCCTGATATTTTCTTAAGGTCCGATGAAAACTCATAAGAACTCGTTCACCTGTAATGCAAGGTCCGATGAAAACTCAAGCAAAAGCCTGCGAACGGCAGAGGAGTGTTGAGGGATTACATTTGCAACTGAGTACTAACTTAAACGATGAAAATAAGTTTCCCCCAGTTTTACGGCTTAATCAACCCATCTGTTTCCAACCGATGAAATCAAAAACAGACTTAGTAAAGCTTTTTAATAAATTCATGAGGTTTATTAAAAAGATGGCGAGAAAACCTTTAACCGTAACAAACTTTATTAAAACTAAAACCAGTAAAACATATTGCAAAATTAATACAGATACATAATAATTATTCCCAGAGTAAACGTAAACAGCCTAACATATTAAATAGAGATCTGCTATTTAAATACGTGAGACTAGAGGTGAGAATAATGAGATGAAAAGAAAACAAATGGAGAAGCGGGAGATTAGAAATGAGATGAACGAGTGAGTGAAAGTGAAGTGGTACGAAGATGGAATGATGGGGTGAATTGGAACTCCAGGAGGAACCACGGACGGAACCTCTGGAAGGACCATGGAGAAGGTGTTTTGAGCGTTGTATTTATAGAGGAAGAAGAATCAGCAGAGGAGCAGCTCATTGATTGAGCTCGTTGATTGAAGCTTCACTGATTGCAGGGGACAGGAACAACGCGTGAGTATTTTCTGGTAGGCGCCGTCTGAATCAAGTTGCAGAGCGAGTCGGTGAGGAAGATAACCCGTTTTAGATCTGTATTTTTACACACGTCCGCTAGATGTCCGCATGAAATAATAGGCGGTTGCATAGGCATTTTTAGTCACGTCCGCCTCCTCAAGTGAGGCGGTTGCATGGGCGGTATGAATTGTGTCCGCCTAACCCATGCAATTTTTGTATCCCTCTCTTGTCCGCCTCCACGTCCTCTTGTTTATGGGGCGGTTGCCTCTATCTTCTCCATTTCTAGTGTTGTCCGCCCCCTAATGAGGCGGTTGCATGCAAATCACGCATGCATGTCCTCCTCCACGAGACCTTCTTTAATCCCTTATAAACATATATATATGTTTTAGGTATTTTTCCTACAATTTAACACATAAAATACATCAGTTAATATAACAAGATAATTATAGGAAAAACCCTAGATAAGTGAGAAACATTACTAAAAATGCTACAAATTATAGGGTGATTAAACCCTAATAAGTCTATATGTTTTGCACTTATCAAACTTCCTCACACTTGACTTTTGCTTGTCCTCAAGCAAATAAGGAATATAATTATCTCTAAGCCAAAATAATAAAACAAGATTAAATAAGTGTAGAAGGGAATTTAGACAAAGTGACAATTAAAAAGAATAATTCTGCTCTTGGAAGTAGGTTTTTATAAACAGTGAAGAAGAACAGTTTAATAAAAGCATAGATAAACTAGACTGCAGAAAACAAGTTAGATTAACCTGGGATTTTCAACCAATTACAATTCTCTAACCTGGGATGACAAGGGGTGTGAAGTAATGCCTTATTCCGCAATACCTTTCAACACCACGTACTCATGTTTAAAAATATAAATTGCAATTTATTATTTACATTTTTTTTAATGTGCAAATTGCATAAACAAAGCACATATTATTTTTATAATAATTTTTTGAATTGCATTATTTTTCTGTACCCCAGACTTTTCTCTCTATCCTTGTAGCGGTGTTGGGTCTTCTATCCCAGGTCACGAGACCTTAGGTAGATAGGTGTTAAAGCACCCCAAAGAACTTAATAACCAGATAGACGAGACCTGTTTTTGGTTTAGAAAAATTCATAAACAGTGGAGTACCTTGTCTTTATCCTTTTCTTTCCTTGAGTTTCCACATATTTCCATAATCCCAAACTAAACTAAATTGGTTTTTACAACTAGCAGATCTATCATATTTTGAGTGGAAATAGAGTATTTTGATGGAAAATAATTTTATACAAACTTCTTTAAATAAAACCATCTTTCAGTTGTCACTTGACATAATTTCAGACACTTCTACAATTATTTTATCTCATTTTTATCAATTTTTTTTAAAAAAATTTAGGCAGTTTAGAGTAGCAAAAAGTGAGTGTGGCATTATCGAACTACTGTCATAATTTCAGGGAAAGGTCTCTCCTTCCTCACACTTAAGAGGAGCAATGTCCTCATTGTTCAGAATTAAAATCAAGAAAATGACCTTTCAAATTATGACAGACTCATAAAGGATTAAATATAGGTTGAACATTAATAAAATAAAGGAAGAACTGAAACTCCCCTTGTATCGTAGATTGAGGAAGGTATCCTTCCTCACACTTAAGCTTTGGTAGGGGTGAGACGTTCCTCACACTTAAGTTTGCGCAAGTGTTCAACCAAAGGTGTCGAATTTCCTAGAGCAACTGAGGTTGCTCCCATAGGCGAGTTCAGCTATATGTTGGATATAGAATTTATTCTGAAAAGAAAATCATATATAGCCAGCAGAACTCAAATGGCACCAAAAGAAAATAATAATATGAAAAACATAAATAATAATTCATAAAATAAAAACATAAAGTAAACCACACTGTTACCTTCCTGAATATAACAAAAGTGAGCACAAGGTTCAAACAGTAAGAGTCTACAAAATGTTAGTAAACAACAGAGCAAAATAAAATACAATAAAATAAAATAACAATAAAATAAAATAAAATCACTGCGGTGGTGGTGGAGGCTGTGCTGGTCCCTGGCCTGTCTGGGCGAGGAGACGCTCTAGGAGCTGAGCGTTCTGTGCATGTAATCTGTCACCCTGGTCTAAGCGCTGTATCACCCGTGAATACAACTCGTCACTCCGATCCAAGCGCTGCGTCACCTGTGACTGAGCCAGCATCCTCTGCTGAGTCTGCTCAAAGCTCTCGAAGCGCTGATGCATCTGCTGCTGCATCTGATGGAATGCCTGGAGCTGACTCTGTAGATCTGTCGAGTAAGGTACAGGAGCTGGAGTCTGCATCACATCAGTAGTCGGCACGTAGGGCTCCTCTCCCTGTGCAGTCTCAGCGGACGGGTGGTCGGGATTAGTAGAAGGTGTAGCTCCCGTAGAGGGTCCTGCTGCTGTGGATGAAGCAGTGGAAGATCGAGCAGCTGTACCCCTGACCCAAGTACCGTCATCTAGGCGCATAAAGCCCCAGCTCCGCACAGTCTGCAGTGTGACTGGGCGCTTTCCTGTCCTGAGCTCTACAGCTCGTGTGACATCTGTGGGAAGGACAGTGAAAAGGTGGTACCAGATGAAGAAGGGAAAGATGGGAGTGATCTTCTTCTTCTTTGTCCTCAGGTAGGACACCACCTTGTGGAGCTGGCCAAACATAATGTGGCTGAAGGAGAGGCGCTGAGCAGGCGGAAAAGGAGCGAGGAAATAGTCAAGTAGAGCGCAGTCCTCATCAGACGCATCGTGTGCTGCAGAGGGGCGAATCTGATGGGCTATGATGTCCAAGAGAAGCCTCTGCTGTAGTGTAGGGAAGCTCGCGAAAGGGAGGACTTCCTTGTCCTCCTCCCCTCTATGTCGGATCCTCCGACCTACGTCCTGAAGCCACCGGGTCTTCGACATATGCATGAGATCCTCTGTGAACCCCCGGTGATCTCCAGGACCAATCTGGATGTGTAGGATGGTCGAGAATGTGATGGGTGTGATCTCCACAGGGTGATGGCGCACGTAAGAGGTGATGCTCAGATTGCCCGCCCGGGCATTCGCATAAAACTCTCTCACGAGCTCCTCACAGAAGATTCCCGCACCCATCTTCAGGACCATAGAAAGTCCATGTCTGGTAAACAGGGTATCCACCCCTGCAGCCTCTAGTACCTCAGGAGCAAATCTCCTCTCCATAATGAAGTCCTTACCTAGATCGAACCAGGCTCGGGCTTCTGTCGAAATAAACCCGTCATCCCAAAGATCCGGATGACGTAAAGGAGCAGAAGAAGATGATGCCCCGGGGTAGTTGCCCCTAGCAGATCCAGAACCAGATAGACCACCACGCATACGAGGAGGCATACTAATATATGGAATTAAAGGTAACAAATATTAACAGTATAACAATTAATATTTAAATATTAAACAGATAGACAACAACATAAAAAATTAATAAGCAACATAAAAATTAATATTTAAACAGAGTATTAATAAAAGCAACTTCGCAAATTAACAAAAATAGAAAACAAGTAGAACAAATATTATGAAATATAAACAGATTAATTATACAACATAAATTCTGTCGAAAATTCGACAGAATCTCCCCTAAAATTCTACGATTCTCCACAAAAAAATCAGTCAGAATTAAGGTATTCTAATACCGTCATCAAACAAATCTATAAATAACAACCTATAATCATAAAATTTTATTCGTTCAATAAACAAGGCAAAATAAAATTGGAAAATGCTAGTTTCAACATAGAACTTTCGTAACTATCATTCACCAATTTTTGAATTCATCAAAAACACCCAATCTAAGTGTAATAAGTGAAGATTTAACCTTGTAAAAGTATATTATGATTAATAGAGGACAAATTCGAGACAAATCTAGCAAATAGAATTCGAAATTTTCGAATTTATGGAATTAGGGATTCGAAACTTCAGTCCTTAATTTCTCCTAATGTAGTTCATCATTTACAGATTTGAAGCTATAGAAACGTAGAGAATTGAAAAACGAAGATTTCGGTACTAACCTTGCGTGATTTGGTGGAGAAACGAGGAAGAAATGTTGATTTGAGGAGGAGGGCGATTCGCGTGAGCCTGCTTGTTCTTCTCTGTTCTTCGTCGCGAGTGAGCTGAGCAGAACTGGGGAAGAATGATTCTTGAAACGCAGCGTCGGAGCCCTTTTTTTCCATAACGAGTCGCGTCTGTGTGGACGACCGCGTGGAGATTAGGCGGACAGAGAGGCGGAAACGGCTCAGTGGCGTCCGCGTGGAGATTAGGCGGACAGAGGGGCGGTGTGGTCTTAGTGATGTCCGCATGGAAATGGGGCGGTTGTCCACGCGGACAACCCCCTGTTTCGTTTTTTTTTCTTCTGATTTTATCCTTATTTAAACAACAACAAAAATAATGAAGTCATAAAATAATGGGTTAGTAATAAAAATGACATAAAATTATAAGTTAGGAATTAGATAACATAAATTATAAGTTAGTAGTTAATTTACATAAATTTAAATGTTAGAGACAATGGAAATTAAATGTTAAGGACAATGGAAATTAAATGTTAGAGACAATGGAAATTAAATGTTAAGGACAATGGAAATTAAATGTTAGAGACAATGGAAATTAAATGTTAAGGACAATGGAAATTAAATGTTAATAATATAAGAGTTAGAAGTTAGATGTCAGAAGTCAGATGTCCGAAGTCATATGTCCAAAGTCAGGTGTCCAATTAATATTAACAGATTATTAGATAATTATTATTAACAAAATATAGTAGATAATTAATATTAACATTTAAGCAAGATATTATAGAAATAATATTATCATTAAAAAAACAGAATATTTATAATTAACAGGTGAATAATCCGGGGCTTAGGAACTAGAATAAATCTAGTCCCCGGCAACGACGCCATTTTGCAGACGTTATAATCTGAGTGGTTAAACTGGTGTAAAATTAAAAGAAAAGAAATTAAAACTCAAAATAAACGTCGGGCTGCAAACAAATCCCGGTCGTGGTAGTATAGTGAATTGTAAGCGACCGGATGTCGAACCGTGGGACTAATGTGCATATTATAGTACCTAAGCGTGTCACAAGAGGGGGGATTAATTGACTTGTTTATATAAATAAAAGGAAAGATAAAATGACTAAATTAACAGATAAACTAAATGGGACTCTGGTTCACATTAATATAATATCCGCTCTTTCATGCTAGGTCTACTGGTTTAATTATAACTGTCTGGCAAGATTCCTGATATTTTCTTAAGGTCCGATGAAAACTCATAAGAACTCGTTCACCTGTAATGCAAGGTCCGATGAAAACTCAAGCAAAAGCCTGCGAACGGCAGAGGAGTGTTGAGGGATTACATTTGCAACTGAGTACTAACTTAAACGATGAAAATAAGTTTCCCCCAGTTTTACGGCTTAATCAACCCATCTGTTTCCAACCGATGAAATCAAAAACAGACTTAGTAAAGCTTTTTAATAAATTCATGAGGTTTATTAAAAAGATGGCGAGAAAACCTTTAACCGTAACAAACTTTATTAAAACTAAAACCAGTAAAACATATTGCAAAATTAATACAGATACATAATAATTATTCCCAGAGTAAACGTAAACAGCCTAACATATTAAATAGAGATCTGCTATTTAAATACGTGAGACTAGAGGTGAGAATAATGAGATGAAAAGAAAACAAATGGAGAAGCGGGAGATTAGAAATGAGATGAACGAGTGAGTGAAAGTGAAGTGGTACGAAGATGGAATGATGGGGTGAATTGGAACTCCAGGAGGAACCACGGACGGAACCTCTGGAAGGACCATGGAGAAGGTGTTTTGAGCGTTGTATTTATAGAGGAAGAAGAATCAGCAGAGGAGCAGCTCATTGATTGAGCTCGTTGATTGAAGCTTCACTGATTGTAGGGGACAGGAACAACGCGTGAGTATTTTCTGGTAGGCGCCGTCTGAATCAAGTTGCAGAGCGAGTCGGTGAGGAAGATAACCCGTTTCAGATCTGTATTTTTACACACGTCCGCTAGATGTCCGCATGAAATAATAGGCGGTTGCATAGGCATTTTTAGTCACGTCCGCCTCCTCAAATGAGGCGGTTGCATGGGCGGTATGAATTGTGTCCGCCTAACCCATGCAATTTTTATATCCCTCTCTTGTCCGCCTCCACGTCCTCTTGTTTATGGGGCGGTTGCCTCTATCTTCTCCATTTCTAGTGTTGTCCGCCCCCTAATGAGGCGGTTGCATGCAAATCACGCATGCATGTCCTCCTCCACGTGACCTTCTTTAATCCCTTATAAACATATATATATGTTTTAGGTATTTTTCCTACAATTTAACACATAAAATACATCAGTTAATATAACAAGATAATTATTGGAAAAACCCTAGATAAGTGAGAAACATTACTAAAAATGCCACAAATTATAGGGTGATTAAACCCTAATAAGTCTATATGTTTTGCACTTATCAATGTGCAGCACCACTGTTGAGAATCCAAGACTCCTCTAAACGTGTCGTAGAACAACAAACAGGAATTTTCAATTTAAAGGCTAGAAAATCAAGATTACAAGGAGAAACAAGATTACCAACCATGGCATTAGATGCAAAGACCGTCGCAACCGCTGATGTTTTTGTAAAGAAATTCATCATCGCTTGGTATTAATCAACTGAAATGTCAGGGATAGAAGAGACTAAATTATGAGAAGCAGTGTTGAAAGAATTCACGCCAACCTCAAAAACACTGGCGACTGCCTTGCGGCCCTTGGATCTAAAACCAGGTAGGAACCCATTCTTTTTATAATAACTTGCTGAGACATGGACGATTTTTCCATAGATATCACATACCACCTTCTTCCCAGCGACATCCCCGGTTTTATGAGCAGCCGTGTTGTTCGAATTAATAGAGAAAGACCCAGAGACGGGTTGGGCAACGCGAGCCTGCCTTTGGTTCTCCTCTTGCTCCAAGATTGAGAAGTCTAGATCCTAAAGTAATGCCATTTTGTGGAGGGTGGAAACCCGTTATTCTAGCAACCCTCAAATACCAACTAAATCGTTCGTCTTTCCCAGAAAGCATAAGGGGAGTGTAGGTGAACACTACACCCGCTCTCGATGGGCCCCACACAGACTTATGCCTCTATAAGGAGGAATTGACTAGAGTCGCCACCTAGTTTGACCTAAATGAACTAGGAAGGAAAGGAACAAGGTTCTAAGAACCGTTAGTTGACTCTGAATTTGTTGCCTATGGATAGGACTTATTTGATCATGCTAGAGATTTTGTGTGGGTTCGCACTGGGTTACACCCCTTAGAAGTGGCAACGACCACGACTTCGGATTGGTGCCCGAGGAAACCTCGGTCTCCAATTATCGGGATTACCTTCTTTCAAAACCCTTTTTAGAGAGATTCATATCAAGCCAAGGATAGGATTAGGACGGGAATAGAGAAAAGAGAGTGGATGAGGCGAGCTTTTCTGTCAAGCTAGTGCCAAATGAAAGGGTTGAGAGTTGGTTGAATGTAAAACGAAAGATCAAGGAAAGGTTTAAGGGTTAAATGGATGAAGAAGACCCGAAGTCTAAAAGCATGAGTGTTTAAAGTGAGTTAGGAGAGACTTGAATGCTTGAAGAGGTATGAGTACCACCATAGAGTGGGAAAAAGGGTTTTTTTTATTGGAATGGGGTCGCACCCTAGGTGGGCTGCCTACGTACTCAACTCCCTGTTGAGATCAGACCTTACGTAGTTCACGGTTTTTGGGTTTTGTAAGTTTTAAGGTTTTGAGGGGTTTGAGATTCAGAGGAGTTTGGAGTTTCGAGAAGTTTCGGGTTTGGGATGCTAGTCTGTGAGACGCTCGGGTCTATGAGACAGTTAGAATATTAGATAATGAAAGGAATGAGATATCAAAGTCTGTGAGACGCTCGGGTCTGTGAGATGCTTGAAACCTTGAGATGTTGAAGTCTATGAGAAGCTTGGATCTGTGAGACGCTCAGGTCTGTGAGATGCTCAAATAATGGGATAATAAAGTCTGTGAGACGCTCGGGTCTGTGAGACATTCAAGGCTTAAAAGAGTTATCAAATTTTGAGATGTTCAGGATTTTGAGAAGCTTGGATCTGTGAGACGCTCAGGTCTGTGAGATGCTCGGGTCTGTGAGATGCTCAAATAATTGGGATAATAAAGTCTGTGAGACGCTCGGGTCTGTGAGACATTCAAGGCTTAAAAGAGTTATCAAATTTTGAGATGTTCAGGATTTTGAGAAGTTGAGGGTTTTTGAGGTGTTTGAATTTACTAAGTCAATTGAGATGTTTGAGTCTGTTCAACCGCTAAGACATTCGAGTTAGTTGAGCTGCTGAGACGTTCGAGTCTATTGATCTGTTGAGATGTTCGAGTCTATTGAGCTGCTGAGAAGTTCGAGTCTGTTGAGCTGCTGAGACGTTCGAGTCTGTTGAGCTGCTGAGACGTTCGAGTCTGTTGAGCTATTGAGATGTTCGAGTCTGCTGAGCTGGTGAGACGTTCGAGTCTGCTGAGCTGGTGAGACGTTCGAGTCTGTTGAGCTGGTGAGACGTTCGAGACTGTTGAGCTGTTGAGACGTTCGAGTCTGCTGAGCTGTTGAGACGTTCGAGTCTGTTGAGCTGCTAAGATGTTCGAGTCTGTTGAGCTACTGAGACGTACGAGTCTGTTAAGTTGCTGAGACGTTCGAGTCTGTTGAGCTGCTGAGACGTTTGAGTCTGTTGAGCTACTGAGACATTCGCGCCTGTTGAGCTGTTGAAACGTTCAAGTCTGTTGAGCTGCTAAGACGTTCAAGTCTGTTGAGCTACTAAGATGTTCGAGTCTGTTAAGACGTTCGAGTCTGTTGAGCTGTTGAGACGTTCGAGTCTGTTGAGCTGCTGAGACGTTCGAGTCTGTTGAGCTGCTGAGACGTTCGAGTCTGTTGAGCTGCTAAGATGTTCAAGTCTGTTGAGCTATTGAGACGTTCGAGTCTGTTGAGCTGTTGAGACGTTTAGAGATTTGAGATGCTTGAGTTTGAAGGAGTTTGGAGTTTCAAGGAGTTTGAAGTTTTAAGGAATTCAAGATTTATGATGTTTGGAATTATTTGGGATTGAAATGAAATTGAATTGGGAATGAAAAGAATTTTGAATTGAATTGGATTGAAATTGAATTGATTTTGGATTGGACTGTTTGATTGAATTGAATTGAGATTGAAATGATATTGGATTGAAATTGAGATGAAATGGATGAAATTGAAGTTAAATTGGAGTTGAATGAATTTTGACTTGAATTAGAGTTGTGGGCTATATTCTGACTAATGGGTTTGGATCGGGCCTTGGAAATTGGGCCGAAGTGGGCCTTAAAAAATGGGCCGGATTGGGCCTTGAAAGAGTGGGCCAAATTGGGCTTTGAAATTTGAACCGGATTAGGCCTTAAAATGTGGGCCGGAATTGGCTTTGGAAAACGGGCCAGGTTTGGACCTCGAAACATAGGCCGGGTTGAGCCTTGGAAAGCTGGTCAAAATGGGCCTTGGAAATTTGGGCCGAAATGGGCCTTGAAAATTGGGTCCGATTCAGGATTTGAAAATTGGGATTGACTTTGAATTGGAATGGACTTTGAATTGTGTATGAAGAGTGTTTGATGAGACAGATTGAATTGAAGGGTGTTTGATGAGTGAGCATGAGAGAAATTGATATTAAAAAATGTATGAATGTGTTGAGAACAATTGGGTTTGAAGAGAGTGTGATTTTTTAAGTCTTAGATCTTAATAACTAAGGATGGTTTGGATAATGTTATAAAAGAAGGGCATTCCCCACTGACCAGACTCTACGGCCCGTTTGAGTGAGGAACATCCCTGAACCTATAAGCTTCTCTCAACTGGACTCGATGTGTCCAGAAATAAGTGGGTAAACCTAAAGGATATTCTATGGTCACCTGTAATATCGATATTCAATTGGAGCAAACGCGACGAGAGTATAATACAGGCAAAGCAGAACCGCCATAAAAATCGAGGATGATGTTAAGACAATGAGAATAGCATAACAAAACCAGACTTTGCAATTAAATGAGTTGGTACAAGTGAAGATTGAACTAGAATCATGATTCGAATCATTTCCCAAAATGAATCTATACGCAACGAGCAAACAATGATGTAAAAAATGTAAACATGTTGGTCATGATCAAGAGTTATTGGTCATAGAAAACTAACCGACGGGGTGGCCTGCCCCCGGTTTTTCATTCAATCATGTATAAGACAAAGAAATCCCCACCGAATCAGCCCATAATCTCATCTCGCCTATGTATAATCAGCAAGCATTCATGTCCAAGAAGAGTTGCCATAAAGCCCAAGGTCATTCCGAGCAGCTCGCGTGTGCAAACATCAACACATGTCCAATCCAATACGTGTGTGTCTTAGTCAAAACAAGAAATCGTGTTGGAGTTAATCAATCAGTAAAACAAAATCAAGTGCTTAGAAATTCAAAATTCCAAATCCACACACTTCAAAGAAGCTAGTACGCAGCCAAGACAGCATTCTCGTGATAGTGGTAATGATAATAGGGTCTCAACCAAATTCAATTCGGAGTCATCAAAATGAATAGAGGAAAGCTTTCCCATCTCAATAAACTAAATACAGAAACGAGGGTTTCATAAACTAAACAAACAATTAATAGAGTCGCTCTCCACCGATTCAAAGAGGCAAAAAATTGATATTCAAAACAACATAATGAATTCTCTAAGCTTAGACAAGCGTAGTGTTTGAGTTTCATAACAACTATTGTATACTAATATATGTATGCGATATCACCTGAGATGAGACTACCCAAAATTGGAAAATAGAATTATCAATCAAATCCCAAACCAGTGCACTGTTAAGTACATATAGAAGAGCAAGGACATAAATATGATCCAAAGTTCTGTCGAAAATGCTACGACCTCTCCGTAAAGCAAAAGGTAAAGAAATAACAGCAACTCCCGAATTTTCTTTGGGAACACCAGATGTATCAAATAACCAGTCCATCTACACGGCACTGATATAAATCCCCTAAATGAATCCCAAACTTGAACGTAAATGGGAGCTCTTCGTATGGCATACTCCTAGCAGAATTCAAACCCAGATCGAAGAAAAAGCCTCAACCAGAGATCGACAATTCAAGAGCTAGGGGAAACCAATACGATCCTAATCTGGTTTCAATTCTGAAAAGAGCGTAGCAGGTTGAATAACAGACCAACGAGTCCGAAAAGAAGTAAAGTGAGATAGAACACGAATCATAACAACTAAAAAGAAACTCATAAATCATTCAACCAGAGGGAATCGGAACCCGAACCAACCGAAAAGATCTACCTCAGCTCACTGCATCAATGCTAGTTCAAAACAGTAGTGACGGAAAGTGAATTAGACACACATATGCACCATAAAATAAGATATACACATCAGTAGCATATTTGACTATGAATTGAAAGAAGATCAGCAACAGATTTGCAAAAATAATCTAGTGACAAAACAGATGCAGGTGACCGTCTCTAATGGAGGGTTTCGGTGTTTGTGGGAGCCCGTCGAAGTAGGCACCAGAGATTGGTGCTCTGTGTTCTTTGTTGCCGATTTGTGTTACAAAATTACCGTCGGTGGTGGAAAGACTGAGGCGCAGTGCTGGTGTCCTAGTTCGCCAGTTTGGTGTAGCAAAATTACCGTCATGAAGAAGTAGTGAAACATGTATGTTCCTTGTTCTCCAGCTGAGTTGCAAAATCACCGTCGACATTAGGTTGAAGAGAATGAAGAGACAAGCATGAAGAGACTGGCATGTAACACTGATGAAGAGAAGAGAGACATATGTTGCGAGAATCAAAGGAGACAACGAGGTAGAGCATGTATGCTTCATCGCCAGTTGGTGTGAGCAAATTACCATCACCAGTGAAGAGACTGATTGAGGAAGAATATGCCTGTCATTCGCCAGCTGGGATGTGCAAACTGCCGGTGGTGAAGAGAAATGAACAGAGGAGTATATTGTTCCTTGTTGGCTAGTTTAAGATGCAAGATTTCTGGTGATGAAGAGAATGAAGAAGGCAGGTACTCGTCAGTGGTCTACAAAATTACAGGTCGTGAAGAGAATGGAGGCAATGGAGCATTATGAGGAACATGAGCTATATATTTCTTGTTGTGCTCAGGGGAAAAGAGCAAGAACGTCAGAAATCAGAATTTTGGTTGTGTTGGGAGCTTCAAAAACGTATTGGGATCTGGGGCTTGACAACTGCTGTCTATCTTCTTAGTAGTTTTCGATGTTGTATTTATAAGCAAACTGTAGGTTGGGCATCTGGACTGGACAGAAGGCAAATGGTGCTTAAAAAAGAAAAGGCAATATAACAACACCACAATGAGTTTCGAACACCAGACCAACGATAACCATAATACATATGCTCACTACGTGAGCTACCAACTTATCTTAACATAAAAGTGTGAGAAATAACAGACAACATGTACCTTAGTCTGAATAAGCTTCCCTAAAACGCTAATGTCTTTAAACGAAAGTTTAGAGTAAAGCTAAAGTTTTTTCTTTTTTTGCATGTAACCATGAATTGTTTTTCTTGTTGTTGTTATTTTTTTTTTGTTTTGAAAATTGACTTGAAAGCTTGATAATAAAACGATGGCTTTTTTTGGCATGCATGTAAGTATGTTTCGAAAAGAAAGGCAATGACCCTCTTATTTCATTTATTTTCCAAAATTTTCTTTATGGGGTGAGGATTTTTGGTGTCTACAGATGACTCCCCTTGATTCAATTCTGCAAGCCTTTGTAGAATTGGATCAAGGTTGAGGGCGCCAAAAATTCTCACTGCGGTTTTGTGGTGCATTGGGATGCGACCGTGAGGAAGATAATGTATGAATACGACGGGAAATGATACGATAGCTGAATGCACAAGGACTTATTACGAGCCTCAATTGGACCTCTTGACATCTAGCCTAGGACTTATGACGAGCCTAGAATGCTAACAATAGATTGGTATGGGGTGCACGAGGACTTAGAAGAGCCTCAATTGGACCTCTTGACATCCAGTCTCAGGGCTTATGACGAGCCTAGAATGCAATTAAAAGTGCGAGGACTTAGGAGAGCCTCAACTAGACCTCTTGACATCTAGCTATATGACTTATGACCAGCCTATAATACATTTGGATGTGTACCGTACTAGTAGCGTAATAGCTGCCTAGCAGGTGGATGTGTAACGATCTTGCGCTAGTAGCGTAATAGCTGCCTAGTGAAGGAAAAACGGCGGGACCACACTAGTAGCGTAATAGCTGTCTAGTGGGTTATGAAGTGAACGATCTCTCACTAGTATCATAATAGCTGCCTAATGGAGGAAAAAGACGGGGCCGCAGTAGTAGCGTAATAGCTGCCTAGCGGGTTATGAAACAAACGATCTGCACTAGTAGCGTAATAGCTGCCTAGGGGAGGAAAGAAAAAAGCGGGACCGCACTAGTAGCGTAATAGCTGCCTAGCGGGTGTAAAACAAAAATGCGACCGCACCAGTAGCGCAATAGCTGTCTGGGGGAGTAAAATAAAAATGCGACCGCACTAGTAGCGCAATAGCTGCCTAGCGGGTGTAAAACGAAAAAGCGACCGCAATAGTAGCGCAATAGCTGTCTAGGGGGTGTAAAATGAAAAAGCGACCGCACTAGTAGCGCAATAGCTGTCTAGCGGGTGTAAAACGAAAAAGTGACCGCACTAGTAGCGCAATAGCTGCCTAGTGGGTGTAAAACGAAAAAACGACCGCACTAGTAGCGCAATAGCTATCTAGCGAGTGAAAAATGAATAAGCGACCACACTAGTAGCGCAATAGCTGCCTAGGGGTGTAAAATGAAAATGTGACCGCACTAGTAGCGCAATAGCTGTCTAGCGGGTGTAAAGTGAATAAGCGACCGCACTAGTAGCGCAATAGCTGCCTAGGGTGTAAAATGAATAAGCGACCGCACTAGTAGCGTAATAGCTGCCTAGTAGGTGTAAAATGAAAAGCGACCGCACTAGTAGCGCAATAGCTGCCTGGCAGGTGTAAAAATGAAAATGCGACCACACTAGTAGTGCAATAACTGCCTAGCGGGTTTGAAACAAAAGAGGTGAATTGAATAGTAAAAGAGTTTTACGAGTGAAAGGCCACCAGAGTGGAATGAAGATTATATTTCAAACTTGAGTGAGACAATGGATCGGATGACATGAGTTATTTTGTGATACCCTTGAAAGGGTTCATACATGCAAATGAAATGAGATATGATGTGGTTAACAAATGCATTAATTGAAACAAAACCCATTGTTCGTGGTTGTAGATCATCTGCTAAGAGTTGATGGCTTCAAAGCTGCTCTATAACTTTCGGGATGGCTTAAGTGTGGCTCCGTTATTACTTTAAGGATTTGATATGGTTGTAGCATCTATTGATGGCTCCGATGTACGTTGATGGCTCCGGTATGTATGTTCGGCTCCACCTTGCACTGATGGCTCCAGGTTACGTTGATGGCTCCGGCATGCACTGATGGCTCAAGTGTGGCCAATGGTCCCGGGGTGGTTGGTGGGTTTTGACATGAAGATGATTTTCAATGTGCCTGGTGAATTTAAGAGTGGTCAGTGGTTTTAATGTGGTTGTAGGAGTTCGGGGTGACTGATGGGTCGATGTGATTGGTGGGTTTTTATGTGCTTGATGTATTTTGATGGTGGTGTGTGGATTTGATTGTAGATGACTGGCTCCAGTGATAGATTTATCGTGGTGAATGGTTTTTCATGCGTGAATGGATAAACATGGTTGGACGCCTTCGGTGTAATTCTAATCATATCTACAAGATGGTTCCAAGATGATTTCGAGATGGCTTCATTTGATGATAGTGAGGAACAAAAGGGAACTTTCACCTTTGAGGTGGTCGCACCCTGGGTGGGCTACCTACGTATTCAATTCCATATAGAGATCAGACCATACGTAGTTCGATCCTCTATGAGCAAGGTCTTGGTGATGAAATGGCTCCGACAGGGATTTGAAGTGGCTTCTGTATTGTTCTCGAACTATTGGGATGGCTCCGGTGTAGCTCTGGAGATGGTTTCAATATTTGAGGATGGCTCCTGTGTAGCTCTAGGGATGGTCTCAACGTTTTGAGGATGGCTCCCGCATGGCTCCAGATTGGCTTTAGAAGCGGTGTCGATAGGGATTGAGTATGTCAGTGGATGGCTCCAGGATGGTCTTCGTATGCCTCCGGATAGCTCTTGAATGGTTCGATGTAGCTCGGTGATAGCCTGGGATGGCTCTAAAGAGGCTAGATATAGCTCGATGATGGCCCAGGATGGCTCCGGTTGACATCAAAAGTTATACTTCAGCAACTGCAACTAAAGTCGACTTTCAACGAGACTAGGTGAAGTTCTTACCAGTCGGATGTTGAAGATGAAATGATTATGATGCATGCAAATATTAAATGCTAGATACGATGCAAAATATGTATGCAATTTTTGGAGAGAAGGTATGGCCCCA
Source organism: Limonium bicolor (assembly GCA_023374045.1). Classification (NCBI taxonomy): domain Eukaryota; kingdom Viridiplantae; phylum Streptophyta; class Magnoliopsida; order Caryophyllales; family Plumbaginaceae; genus Limonium; species Limonium bicolor. The sequence goes on along the minus strand of CM041777.1, from coordinate 191,245,786 downwards.
TCTCTATTAATATGAGGTTTACGAATATAAGACGTCTTCGGTTCGATCTTGAGTGATTGTTGAACTGGAATGTGTGAATCACTTTCCTCTCATGGAGGGATGTGGGTTAATCTCTCGTGAGTATGGTCGTGTGTGCAAATGTCGTGATGATACTCTTGATGCTTAGAGCAGCATTTTCCTAAGAATTTCTTTTGAGGTCTTGGACTTTCCGATCCTCACAAATTCCTCACCTGCAATGGGGTTAGTTGTTTACTTTTTGGTGCTTAGATCAAAGAGTCACTTACACTCAAAGGACCTTGTGAAGTAAGGTCGCACTCATTCGCTCATAGTCCCTGTATTGTGAGGTGGGACATGTTGATAACAAGCACGAAGCTTATGATTCATGTTTCAAATCCGATACTTTCAGTTAACGCTCACCAACTAACGAGTAAGAGGTCTTTTATTGGGTTATAACGGGGTTGAGGGGTATGATGTATGTCACATGGGAGTGGAGGATTAGTTTAGGAATTGTGGAGTTTTTGTGCAATAGAGGACATGTTTCGCCTTTGCCATGGGTGGAATGATTAGACGGGTTTTGATAACCCCTTATCGGTTTCTTCGGGACATCATTGGTCCTTTTGGTCTGGATTTCTCCTTCTTGCCTCTTCTGGCGTACGATTTGAACTTTCTTCTCATTTTTGTGTTTTTGAAATTGCATTTGGCTCATCAACTTTCTCAAGCATTCTCTGCTTTGTCTTTTGGCTTTCAGCTTTGGAGTTACATTGACTTATCGATCTTCTTTAACATTTTCGGTGTCCTTTTTTGGTGTTTGACATTGGAGTTGCATTGACTCACTGATTTCTTCGAACAATTTATTTATTGTTTTTGTGAAAGATGGTGGGGGAGAGACCATGGCTCTGGCTCCTTTGAGATCCTCTATTGCAAGGGCAAGTAAGTATATGTACGTGGATTGGCATGTTGTGGAGTTCACAGAAAAAAGGTTTATCATGAAAGGCTCAGCGGGGCTCACTAAGGGATTATGTACAAGGCAGTCAAAGCTTTTTGGTTTTGTAGAGATTTTTATTCCTAAGTGCCTCGTCATTCTCGTTAGTCAATGATTGTTTTCTTACTACTTCTCGGATATTTGCATGAATCACAGTTCGTGACTTGCTATCAACATTGATCTTACTATGTATTGTGCCTCTCCACGTGCTGGAGGAATGCACATGTCGCTCGTGGTTTTACCTTGATTGGCTCTCTCTACCTTCCCTCATCGCTCAGTAGATCGTCCAATACACTCAATTGAAATTCCAGGGAAAATACCGCTCTCCGTATGCTACACATTTTGTGTTGTGGGGCTGATTTTGATTAGACTCATGTGTGAGTCGACGGGTCGAGAGTTTGGTGGTTCACTGATAAGTGTCCAAATGAGCATGATTTATAGGTGTATTTCATATATTATATTAACACTTTTTCTTGCTCATTTCTCCACTTCGGTTAGTTTTCCTCTAGTTTATGTTTTTTTTTATCTCACAAATTTATTGGTTAAACATAAGAAAACCAAGCTGGGAGTAAAGTAGACGAGAGACGAACGCATAGACGCAAACGGCTCAGAAAACGGAGTCCAAACGAAGAATCTAGAGCCGGTCAAAGTTTGAAGGAAATAAGTCACGACCACACATAAGCTACCGCATGGGCAACCGCCCCATACAAGGCGGACGTGATAGAGGACAACCGCCCCACTTTAGGCGGACGTGAGACAACATGCAACCGCCATGCAATAGGCGGACATGAGCATTGTAACCGCCCATGCAACCGCGTCTCATTAGGCGGACGTGAGGGAGGAACCGCCATGCAACCGCCTAATTACATGCGGACGTGAGAGCATGCAGTTGCACGCGGACGTGAGACAATAGGAGGATGTCCGCATGAAATAAAGCGGACAACCATGCGGACACGTGTAAATTTCCAGATCTGAAATTAACGCGACGGATTTTCTTCTTCGCCCGTCGTCGTCTCCAACTTGCCTTCGCCGACTGTCTGCAACTCGCCCACTGTCTGCAACTCGTCCATCTGCAACTCGTCCACTGTCTCCAACTTATCCATCTACTCTGCACACGCTCTGTCCCCTGCAATAAATGAGCAATCAATGAGCAAATCCCTTTCACGCGTGATCCAGCTCTATCTTCATTTTCTCTTCTTCCTTTCCTCTATATAAGACGCACGTACCTTCTGTTTCAAGAGAGATACATCCACCACCGAACATACCACATACCACAGTCTACCATCGTTCATCTCATTTCTCTTCTCCCGTCTTCTCCATTTTATTTATTTCACATTCCACCATATCCACCTCTAGTCCTACGTACACAAAATAGCAGAACGAATGCAGGAGTGACTACAGATGATTTCTACTACTCTTGTTTCTGTTTATCTATTTAATATGTTAGGCTAGAATATTTATACTCTGGGAATGGTTATTATGTGTTTGTATTAATTATGCAATATGTTTTATTGATTTTATTTAAATACAGTTGTTATGACCTAAAGTTTATCTCTCGCCTTTTTAATAAATGTCATGAGTTTATTAAATTGCTTGCTAAGTCTATTTTGATCAGACCAGGTGATAAATAGATAGGTTAATTAAGCCGTAAATCTGGAGGAAGCTTATTATGATTTAATAAGTTAGTACTCAGATGCATAAATAATTTCTCATATCTAAACCGTCCGTTTACACGTATTTTGCTTGAACCTTGATTAGAACCTTGCATTTTCAGGTAAACGAGTTCTTTTGAGGCTATGATTTAGTCCTTAAGATAATAAGAGGAATTTTGCCAATCAATTATAATTAAACCAGTAGACATAGCATGAAAGCGCAGACTATATTAACCTGACCCAGAGTTCCATTTAATTTATCTATTAATAGTTATTTTATCTTTCCTTTTTATACAAGTCAATTAATCCCCCCTTTTTGTGACACACTTAGGTACTATAATATTCACCTTAGTCCCACGGTTCGATATCCGGTCGCTTACATTTCACTATACTACCGCGACCGGGATTTATTTGCAGCCCGACGTTTATTTTGAGTTTTAATTTCTTTTCTTTTATTTTTACACCAGTTTAACCACTCAGATATACACGTCTGCATTCACGCACTCTGTTCAATCGATCTCTCAAGAATTTCCCAAGGATGTCATTTCAATACGCGATATGCCCATGCAACTATCTACAATGCAATATATTATGGTAATATGGAATTACTACATATAGAATACATGAAGTATTGACAATGAAAATGATTGAATCTTGGATTTTGGTTGAATGTTTTTGTTTTGGATGCAATGCATGAATGGTAAGTTACACCCAGTCTCGCTTGAGTCGGTTCCCGTTGATAGTCCATGAAGCTCATCCTGTCACGATTGGCCCTGAAGATGGTCTATATGAGAGAAGTTGTTAGGTGTGATGTGAGAGAGGTTGTTTCAGAAAGATATTCGGTTGATGATTGGCGTCTGGAGTTTTGGAATTTTAGGGAGTGGCAATTCCCGCATGGTGGTCTCACGATATGACAGTGACTGCATGCATTTTTTGGGATTTTTGGATGTATGATTTTTTGGATTTTTGAATGTGTGATATTTTTGGTATATGATTTTTGTTGTTATTGGTCTCTATGTACATGGTATACCGAATGGGAAAAGGTTTGAATCCCTGGTATTTCTTGCTATCATTTCGAAGATCATGTTGTCGCTCGTGGGCAAAGACAGTTAATCACCTGCAAAAACGGTCACCAAAAAAGAATCTAACAGATGCGAATGTTAGTGCGCTTGAAAATGGGATGAATGTTTGTGTGTGATGTGTTGAGAATGCAACAGTGATCATGCAATTTTTACAAGATGGGTGTGATTCATGCATGATTAATGAATGTGAACTGACCGAAAATGGGAAGAAACAAGTTGTGCGTGCTAAAAGAAATCAAGTTTTTTTGAAAACAGTTTTCGAAGTGGTGAGTTTTCTCAATATGAGTTTTGGCGCTCGGTCATTCACAAATAAGATAGGAAGTGAGGAACCCTATACACATTGATCTAAACAAATTCAAAGGGGGTACATAACCTACACACGCAGTCTATTCAGAAATTGACAAAAGAGAAAAGAATGCTAGGGGAAAACCTATACATCATCACCTCTAAAAAGTCATTAAAAGGGGAGTTTGAGCTTAAAAACTTCTCTCGAATTCTTCTACTTCGTCTTCGAGCTCTTGACTGACTGCTTATTCATGTGTAGGCTCCTGATTGGCTGTTCGCTCATCTTCAGGTTCGGGCAACAATGTGACATTATGATCAAGAGAAACTGGTTGGTGCTCTTCTAACCCTCAGCAACTTCAAACTTGAACGGTTGTTTCTGGTCTTCATGTCGCTCGATCCGGGTTGGTGCAGCTCTGATTTTTGGTTCAGACTGATGTTGTTAATCTTCATGTGCTCCACTTGCTCCGACGAGGAAAATGAGGGGCATTCTTTTTGAGAAAGGAAAAGTGAATGATCGAGCACAAAATCATTGTGAAAATCCACCACTTTTGTGAAAACACGCAATGACTAGTACGCTCCACGGTAGTGACCGCTGCTCTTGAAGGTGGGCTGAACTTCAAAAATAGCAGGTTACAACATGGGGACTAAATCATTTACTTTTGAAATACATTTGTGGAAATCAATCTTGAAAACTGTTTTCAAAAACGAGCTTGAGATAAAAATTCGTGAAAAAGTTGTTTGAAATCTGTTTATAAAAAGTAGGTTTTCGATATCTGTTTTTGAGGATAATCTTGGCAATAACATTTGTGTGAAGTTGTGTTTGAAAATCATTTATAAACACTAGATTTTTGAAATCTGTTCTTTGTAAACCGTTTGATAAAGTTTGTTTTCCTGAAGACTTTGATTGAAATCGGTTTTGAAACGGTTGTGGAAATAACAATTTTGAAATCATTGTTAATGATTTTTGAAATCATTCGAAATGGACGACTTTGAAGATATTTCATTAGAGTATTCGAACTGGTTTTTTTTATTTTTTCCAATTTTGGAAACGTGATCACACATAGATGTAAGTGCAAAAATAAAAATCGTGGCTGATTTTTGTGGAGCTGAGTGTGAATGATTGGGATAATCACCTTCCAGGTCAATCAATGCTTCCATACCACCGGGGGAACCGTCGTCCCTTCACTGTTCATCTCTCAGGATTTATTTTTGTTATGCCTTGTGGGGCACGTCATCAAGAAAGTCCGGAGTGCTTAAGTTCGAAAGGTCAGGATACCCGAAGTGATACAATCACATGAGCCACGGCCGAGGATTATCACAACATGCTCACTTTTGGGAAACTTAGGGAAGCACTGCATGGGGTCCGGTCTCCCCTTGTCTGCACGATAAAGTGAGTCTAAAGCCCAAATTATTCGCTGACTACGCTATGTCATGTATGGGTATCCGTAAATACGGGATCCTCTATGAATTTGTAGCGCGACATTGGACTTTAAAGACACCCGTGGTGTAGAGGAATCATGGAGAACTGAGCCCATGCAATCTTCAGGGCAAGACAAAAGGGTTGTCAGACAAACGTCAAACAAGGGGGTGACTACCCGTAACACCCGTCCTAGACACCGGACCAGGCAGCTGGACACTGAAGGCTCATGGTTTACTATATGCTGGCTTTGACTCGAAAAGGTATTTGAAAGCTTCCTGATACTTTCAAGGCGTGGACACTACGGCCATACCACCTTGTGGGCTTTATCCTTAGCTATGAAGGACCCATACTAAGAGGGAATCAATTGTGGACCAATTGTTTATCGCGATCGCAGATATTTAGGGTGACACAGAGGAATGCGTGTCCTAAGCTACCCAATGCACCCCCCATCAAGACTATTCCTAACAGTTCAGTATCACAACCAGAAGACGGTAAATAAATGCGCACATAAGGAGAAAGAAGAAGTTGGACCCCTAATGGGCCCACCTACCTAGAGTTCCTGAAGGTTAGTCTAGCATAATCACACAATTATGTAGCACACATGGCAAACAAGGCTGATCATAAGCTCTCCACTTATATCCTTGTTTTCCTCACCAATCACACTCTAAGTGTGAAGTAGAGTATACCTAATGGCTTTCGAAATGAATCTCTTGAAGGTTTTGAAAGAAGTGGGGAAGCCCCGACAATTTTGAATGTTGTTCAGTCTTCCTTGAGTTTGAGAAAAACTTACTCAAGTTTTCCCCAGCAGAGTCGCCATTCTGTGGAGGGTGATTTTTCGGTATAAGGGGGGGGGGTCTATCTAAATATGATCTGGCTAAGAAGTATATATAGATCCTAAAGTAATGCCATTTTGTGGAGGGTGGAAACCCGTTATTCTGGCAACCCTCAAATACCTACTAAATCATCTGTCTTTCCCAGAACGCATAAGGGGAGTGTAAGTGAACACTACACCCGTTATAAGGCGGAATTGACTAGAGTCGCCACCTAGTTTGACCTAAATGAACTAGGAAGGAAAGGAACAGGGTTCTAAGAACCGTTAGTTGACTCTGAATTTGTTGCCTATGGATAAGACTTATCTGATCATACTAAAGATTTTGTGTGGGTTCGCACTGGGTTACACCCCTTAGAAGTGGCAACGACCACGACTTCGGATTGGTGCCCGAGGAAACCTCGGTCTCCAATTGTCGGGATTACCTTCTTTCAAAACCCTTTTTAGAGAGATTCATTTCAAAGCCAAGGATAGGATTAGGACGGGAAGATAGAAAAGAGAGTGGATGAGGCGAGCTTTTCTGCAAAGCTAGCACCAAATGAAAGGGTTGAGAGTTGGTAGAATGTAGAACGAAAGATCAAGGAAAGGTTTAAGGGTCAAATAGAGAAGAAGACCCAAAGTCTAAAGGCATGAGGGTTTAAAGTGAGTTATGAGAGACTTGAATGCTTGAAGAGGTATGTGTACCACCTTAGAGTGGGAAAAGGGTTTTTTGATTGGAATGGGGTCGCACCCTAGGTGGGTTGCCTCGTACTCAACTCCCTATTGAGATCAGACCTTACGTAGTTCACGGTTTTTGGGTTTTGGAAGTTTGAGGTTCAGGGGGATTACGATTTAGAGGAGTTTGGAGTTTTGAGAAGTTTCGGTTTTGGGATGCTAGCCTGTGAGATTCTCGGGTCTATGAGACAGTAGGGCTGTCCATTAGGTTAGGTTAATTCGGTTATACCCGAAAACCAAAATTAATTTGGTTTTTTTAACCTAAAATTTTAACCGATTTTATATTTCGGTTATAACCGAAATTTTTTCGGTTCGGTTTTCGGTTATATGTAAGGAAATTTCGGTTAACCGAAAACCAAAATATAAAACATCTATATTTACTTGAGTGTGTCCGGTCCGGCTCCTTGACCTGTTTCCGTCTCTCGAAGTCGAATGTTATTTTTCTTAACTCTCGCAGCGCAGACACACTACTAACCCTAGAAGAACTCTCGCACTCACAGACTCGCAGTCTCTCTCTCGTCTCTCCCAATTCCCCGACTGACTGACTCTATTCGATTTGAATCTTCTTCTCTCTCGACTCTCACAATCTTCTTCTCCAACTCTCGCAATATTCTTCTCTAGTTCTCTTATCTCTTTGGCTGAACAAGGAACATTGCAGCACTCTCTCGTGTGTCATGCAAGTCGCCACCATCGCTTGTCGAAGTTTGAGAGAAAGTCTGTTGTATCTGGCTTCGCCCAAACCGGATATAAGGTAAGATTTTTATATTTGTTTCTGAAATCTCGTTTCTCATTTTGCATCCTAAAACCAAACCCTAACTTCTTTTCATCTTGATTTTCTGTTATTCGAAGCTTGAAAACCCCAAGAACGTGGGTTCTGGTCAGTGGTGTGGCCACAATTGAAATCGAAGCAAGGCTGAAACGAAGCTGTCTTAGGGTTCTTGCTTCTTCGTGTGGTGAGTAAAATTTTTACTTAATTTTCATTCTAACTACTCTTATTTATTCTAATAATGCGTAGCCTGCTCTGTTAATTTCTATCTTGCTCATCCCTGTGATTAGTAAGGATTTCTATTTTGGGTTGGTGGTTTCTGGTTTGAGTTTGTGTGACTCTTAATTACATGAACACTTAGATGAATGGTACTGGTATCGGATTGTTTCTGGTTTGATTTTCCATTATCTAATGGTACTGGTATCGGATAGTTTCTGGTTTGGTCACATTGTTTCTGGTTTGGTCACATTGTTTCTGGTTTGAGTTTCCATTATCTAGTGGTACTGGTGTCGGATTGTTTCAATAGATAAAAAATATACAAAGTTTAGGGAAAATCGGAGAAATGAGTCGATATTCAGGGTTATGTTTTTGACTTTCTAGTTTTTTCCTCTGAATACCGTATGTTTGTGTATTTATGTAATTGTGCTATTCTACCGTGTCCTGATGCCTGATGGTCTGTGATGCTCTCTTTATGGGCCATGGAATATTCTTCAACGTTATGCATTCAAGGACGGAGAAATGAGATTTCTAGATTATAATAATACAGTTACCTCAAGCGTGGTATTGATTAAGCTGTAGTATTTTCATGCATCTGATGTGTCGCATACTGCTCAGCTTTGAGCACGATAAGTGAGAGATTCAATTCCTAGGTTTTTTTAACTACTACTACATACTTAGGCAATAGATAAAAAATACAGATATAAATAGTAAGTGTCACAACAGTACTCATGAAAAGTTAGAAATCTAATACCTGACATTAACTTATACGGCTCGTACACAACTAATCAGTATATATTGTACATTCGTTAATGAACAAGCAGTTGTTTCAAGCACAATTTATTAGATTGCTGACACTTGTCTGTTTTGCAAGAGATAGATAATACTGCTTACATCATAAACATCATCCATGAACATATACAATCCAATGAAAAAAATAGAAAAAGAGCTTTGAGGCCAAGGAATAAACATGCAGCAACAATTAGAATGACTTGTTCGTAATTAGTGGTTTTTCTAATTTATTACTTTGTCTTTTACTTGTTTGTAAGTAGTGGTAGGGGTAAAGATGAGAGAAGTAGTGAAAGGTAGAGTTGGAAATGTAAAACAACTTATATTTATTATTTTGAAATGAAGGGAGTATGTATCTAGAATTAGAATATATACGCACACAGGGAGAAGGGAGAAAGAAACTGGAAGCCAGAAAAACTGAACCTTGGAGCATTGTAACAGAGATCAATGGTGCATGACTGTTATGATGAATCTATACACGATCATAGCTTCAAGAGTGGCAACTAAGATAAATTACTCTCAAGTTTGATTCGGGTCAGAAGTATCAACTTCCACGTAACTGTCTAGCTGATAATATGTCTAGTTATGAGGCATCATTTAATTAATGTCTTTCATGTATGTGTGTTTAGTTGACTAGCTAGCTGATAATATACATAGTGTTTCAAGGATTGTTTGATATATATATATATATATATATATATATATATATAGTACTATGTGTGTGTATATGTATGTATAGCATGGACACAAACTAATTGAGGTTCCATCAATCATATGCAGTATGGTCTGTTAATTCGGCATGTAAAAGTATTTCCCTTTGTATGTGATATCTAGTTAGATCATTTTCAGTACATTGCAATTCAGTACATTGCACTTTACATTTATAAGTGTCTTCAGTTGCTTCAAGAGATTAATGGGCAACAACCGTTGAGTTTGTACTTATCAGCCTTTGATATTAGTGATTGGAGTATGGAGTTAATGTCATTCTGAGGACTTTCTCTATACACTTATTTGTTTTTTTGTGTGTTTCTTTTCTGCAGGAATTGATATCATTGTTTTTGTTGATTCTGAAGAGCTGAACTGAAGGGAGAAGACATTAATTCCGACTTCCCCTTTGGCTGGATTACAAAATCTGTTTGATGTTTTTGTTTGGAATTTAGCTTCCCTGATGTTGCTTTTGAACTTCAACTTCCCCTTCGGCTGGAGCCTGGATTTTGTACTGCATTACCGTCTGATCTGTAGTTTCAAACATTAAATAGACATTAGACAAGTCAGTAGTACTAGTACGTCCATGGGTTGACTATTTTCGATTCATGGATTGAATTGGAAAGTGATAGTTGCAATTGTTTTATTGCTGGTTTGCTTCAGCAGGTTATTTAAAGTTTGAAACTTAATTATTCGGTTAATTTGGGTAGAGAATAATTCGGTTATTTTGGGTAACCGAAAACCGAAGTATGACAAATTCGGTTTTCGGTTGGAACATGCCAAAAAATTTCGGTCATCGGTTAATTCGGTTTTTTTAAATTCGGTTTTGTAACATCATTTCGGTTAATTCGGTTAAGACCGAATTAACCGAAAACCAATTTTTTTTTCACAATTCGGTTATCGGTTAACTGAAATAACCGAATGGACAGCCCTATGAGACAGTTAGAATATTCAGATAATGAAAGGAATGAGATATCAAAGTTTGTGAGACACTCGGGTCTATGAGATGCTTGAAACCTTGAGATGTCAAAGTCTGTGAGAAGCTCGGAACTGTGAGACGCTCGGGTCTATGAGATGCTCGAATCATTGGGATAACAAAGACTGTGAGATGCTTGGGTCTGTGAGACATTCAAGGCTTAAAAGAGTTATCAAATTTTGAGATGTTCAGGTTTTTGAGAAGCTAAGGGTTTTTGAGGTGTTTGAATTTACTGAGTCTATTGAGATGTTTGAGTCTGTTGAACCGTTAAGACATTCGAGTCTGTTAAGCTGTTGAGACGTTCGAGTCTGTTGAGCAGCTGAGACCGAGTCTGTTGAGCTGCTGAGACGTTCGAGTCTGTTGAGCTGCTAAGACGTTCAAGTCTGATGAGCTGCCGAGACGTTCAAGTCTGTTGAGCTGTTGAGACGTTTAGAGATTTGAGATGCTTGAGTTTGAAGGAGTTTAGAGTTTCAAGGAGTTTGAAGTTGTAAGGAATTTGAGATTTATGATGTTTGGAATTATTTGGGATTGAAATGAAATTGAATTGAATTGGGAATGAAAAGAATTTTGAATTGAATTGGATTGAAATTGAATTCATTATGGATTGGATTGAATTTGATTGAATTGAATTGAGATTGAAATGATTTTGGATTGAAATTGAGATGAAATGGATGAAATTGAAGTTAAATTGGAGTTGGGATGAATTTTGATTTGAATTGGAGTTGTGGGCCATATTCTGACTAATGGGTTTGGATCGGGCCTTAGAAATTGGCCCAAAGTGGGCCTTAAAAAATGGGCCGGATTAGGCCATGGAAGAGTGGGCCGAATTGGGCTTTGAAATTTGAACCGGATTAGGCTTTAAAATGTGGGGCAGAATTGGCTTTGGAAAGCGGGCCAGGTTTGGACCTCGAAACATAGGCCGGGTTGAGCCTTGGAAAGCGGGCCAAAATGGGCCTTGGAAATTTGGGCCGAAATGAGCCGTGAAAATTGGGTCCGATTCAGGATTTGAAAATTGGGATTGACTTTGAATTGGAATGGACTTTGAATTGTGTATGAAGAGTGTTTGATGAGACAGATTGAATTGAAGGGTGTTTGATGAGTGAGCATGAGAGAGATGATGATATTAAAAAATGTATGAAAGTGTTGAGAACAATTGGGTTTGAAGAGAGTGTGATTTTTTAAGTCTTAGATCTTAATAACTAAGGATGGTTTGGATAATGTGATAAAAGAAGGGCATTCCCTACCGACTAGACTCTACGGCCCGTTTAAGTGAGGAACATCCCTGAACCTATAAGCTTCTCTCAACTGGACTCGATGTGTCCAAAAATAAGTGGGTAAACCTAAAGGTTATTCTATGGTCACCTGTAATATCGATATTCAGTTGGAGCAAACGTGACGAGAGTATAATACAGGCAAAGCAGAACCGCCATAAAAATCGAGGATGATGTTAAGACAACGAGAATAGCATAACAAAACCAGACTTTGCAATTAAATGAGTTGGTACAAGTGAAGATTGAACTAGAATCATGATTCGAATCATTTCCCAAAATGAATCTATGCGCAACGAGCAAACAGTGATGTAAAAAATGTAAACATGTTGGTCATGATCAAGAGTTACTGGTCATAGAAAACTAACCGACGGGGTGGCCTGCCCCCGATTTATCATTCAATCATGTATAAGACAAAGAAATCCCCACCGAATCAGCCCATAATCTCATCTCGCCTATGTATAATCAGCAAGCATTCATGTCCAAGAAGAGTTGCCATAAAGCCCAAGGTCATTCCGAGCAGCTCGCGTGTGCAAACATCAACACATGTCCAATCCAATACGTGTGTGTCTTAGTCAAAACAAGAAATCATGTTGGAGTTAATCAATCAGTAAAACAAAATCAAGTGCTTAGAAATTCAAAATTCCAAATCCACACACTTCAAAGAAGCTAGTACGCAGCCAAGACAACATTCTCGTGATAGTGGTAATGATAATAGGGTCTCAACCAAATTCAATTCGGAGTCATCAAAATGAATAGAGGAAAGCTTTCCCATCTCAATAAACTAAATACAGAAACGAGGGTTTCATAAACCAAACAAACAATTAATAGAGTCGCTCTCCACCGATTCAAAGAGGCAAAAAATTGATATTCAAAACACCATAATGAATTCTCTAAGCTTAGACAAGCGTAGTGTTTGAGTTTCATAACAACTATTGTATACTAATATATGTATGCGATATCACCTGAGATGACACTACCCAAAATTGGAAAATAGAATTATCAATCAAATCCCAAACCAGTGCACTGTTAAGTACATATAGAAGAGCAACGACATAAATATGATCCAAAGTTCTGTCGAAAATGCTATGACCACTCCGTAAAGCAAAAGGTAAAGAAATAACCGCGACTCCCGAATTTTCTTTGGGAACACCAGATGTATCAAATAAC